>OX465421.1:10502705-11102705 GCA_950005045.1 Agrotis exclamationis
AAATTCTAAAGCCAACTATACTGACCTGAGCGGCTTCACGGTTATCAGGCTGGGGTTGACCGTATCCGCCCGTGTAGGACCAGTCACCAGTGTTACGCTGGGTAGTGGGGCCGATCTTGGCGCCGGATCCCGACCAGAACCAGCCCGTTCACGTTGGGAGGCTGCAGGGTCAGTGCGGTCGCAGCCGGCGAAGTTGCATTTACGTCCAGAAGTCCAAATGTACCGAATGTTGCCGCGTGCGATCCTTTGTTTCACAAATTCATTTTCCTAAAACAAATTAATACTCAAGTTATTAATTTGTAATTTAACAAAATCACTAATAGTTATTTAGGCCTCACATTACGAAAGGCGAATTACTTTTCAAGGATTTCTATTTTCTCTTTCGAGAATATCATTTATTTGCGAATTATTTATGAGTTAGATTTCACTTCAAAATTTCAAACTAGTATCATGCGTGAGATGTCCCTGTATTTATGATGAATCATGTGTAAATTATCACAAAAATGCAATTATCTTTTACATGCGTGAAATGTCCATATTTGCTAGAGATTGATCCATGTTTCACTATCCCAATTTCTACGTACTTAGTATAAATACGTTCAGCAACCATAGTCAATAAGTAGTTTCATCGAATAGAATTTTCATAAGAAATATGAAAAGAACACTAAATCTTTAATTATTACTTGAAATGATGAACAGTAATTTATTGAATCATTATGGATAGGTAATATAATAAAAATGTGTAAAAGTAACAGGTTGAATCGACTTCTGTTACTGATTGTACCTGCCTACAGCAAGAAAACACTTCTCGTTTCGCTACCATTGGGCTTTATTTTCTATAATTATTGAACCGTGACAAGACTGATAAACTACAGACATACAAAAATAAGGTAACTTGTTTATAAGTTTTAAAGCTCGTGCAAAGTTAGTGGTGGACACTTTACTACATTAAGAGCTTTGATGTTGAAAATAGAATGATGTAATATATCGACACCGGAAGTATCAATTAACGTAAGGGACAAAATACGACTTTTCAGGAGAGCCAAAAAACGATTTTATTTTTCTTATTTTGTTTATAACTTTTTACTGTCTGGTCCAATTTTAATGGGGTTCAGGGCAAAGTTTCTTAGAATTTCCCCTTCTTTCTTGTTACATACGAATGATTTAGGAATTCCCAGTAGTTTCAAATATAGCATGTCCTTTACATTAAAAAAAAATGTGTAGATGACCCTTACGTTACTAAAATTTTATAGATATTCCATCCAACATAGTGTAAGCAGCAAGAGAAATAGAAAATTATACGAAATTTTATTGTAAAGGACTTTATCAGTGTTGCAATTTAATGTAACAATAGATAAACTACTAAAATTTATAGTATTATAACACTGTGGAAATGATTTTAGAGAGAAAATGAGTTTACTTTCAGGTTTTACTGCAAGCTATTGCAGAATTAAGTCCGATCCGAATCGGACCGCGTGCGCGTTAGGACGCGGATTCGGATCGGACTAGTTCGGAACAGTAATAGGTTACTATTCCGAACTAGCTCGGATACGAGTAGGCTCAGAGTAGTTTTACATGTATAGTTACTACTTAGTTTTAGATGTATCTCTATGAAACAGGATTTACCTGTTCAATTTCTCGGCGAAAAGAATTTATTATTAAGTACTTATATTTTTCCAGTCTCTTCGATTAACATGTCTCTGACAATTCAGATACTATTTCAAACAAAATCCGATTTTTTTCTATTAATTGGCTTTATAATTTTATTATATTAATCAATTTAATAAATAGTAAAGTTTTCTGAGAATTTATTGCTAACACTTTTTCTCCACTTGCGGCTTTGAAGAGGAAACCTATCTTCTTCAGAGCCGATATTGAATTAAAGTAACTGAAAAGAAAGACCGATGAAAAAATGGAATATTAATTGGGCGAAACATGATATTAGTGTGATGGCAGTAAAAGTTGAAATGAGGAATAGAGAGGACGTAAGGGGAAAAAATATAGGAAAAAAGGTGCATGGGTTGTGTGAAAGATGAAGGAATAAATATAAATAAATCTGTTTGACGTATTTCATCTGCAGTAGTTTCAGCTCATTTCAACTTCAAATGGAGATCGTGCGATGTGGCGCTCTTTGGGTGAAGCCTATGTCCAAAAGTGGACTTTAATAGTTAGAAATGATGATGATGATGAATTTCAGCTGCAAATTGATTTGTGTTGTCTATATTTTGTATTTTTATGTCTATCAGCTGTTGTTTTCCGAATCCCTTTACCCTTTTCTGTCGAATTTAAATTATTTGGAGGTAATTCTTCGAAAAGTTTTATGCCGTAAGTGTCACCGGTCCCTAACATTTTACATAAACTTCAGTTTACGTCAAAGATTTTTTTAAAGTAAGGGACCATGTTGTTTAAAGTGAGAGACATTTTATTTACAGTAAGGGACATTGTTTTAAAGTTAGGGGCATTTTAATTAAGGTAAGGGACAATTTTATTTAAATCGACTAATTTGAGGTTTAAGGTAAGGGTGTAAATTATTTAATACGGTGACTTACTTCAATTTTTTGAAAAGCGAAAATATTAATGACTGTTACATCACATTTTTTTTCAGAAAACGTTTTTCGCAGGCAAAATTTTTGTACTGTAAGGGACATTTTTTTAAAGATAGAATTTTTTTAATAGTACCAGTCGATAGAGCGCGAAATTCTGAATCCAATGATATATATAACTCATTTTCGCCAAAATGTCCCTTACGTTAATTGATACTTCCGGTATCGATATATTAATAATAAATATTATCAAATTACTAAATAGGTGATCTTGTACCTTACATTAATATTAAACTTTATACTTTTATTTTTAACGACCAGGTACTGAGGAATGCTGAAGCTTGCAAGAAGCTATCTAAGTTTATCATGCAAATCTGCTATTTGGTATGAAGAGCACGGATCCGCCTACATATTTACATAGAACCTTGGAACTAACAAGTGTCACGAACGCGATCGATGACCGATGAACAACCAAGCCGGTTTCTACCACAGAACAGTAATTTATGTTGCTGCATTTTCGCCATACATAAAACAATGGTGTTCTCTAGGTAGGTAGTAAGGGTTCCGATAGTAAGGCATGGTGTGATGTGTGTTAATGTCACGGCGGGAAGTCCACGTCCGTCGCGAACGTCCGGCACAAGAAGTGGGCAACACGGCTGCGGGAGGAATTTGTGCCACGTGCTACTTGCCCGAGCCAGCGCCTCCGCGCACTCGACGACGCACTCGGCCGTTGCACCCCTTTCACGCGACGTCTTCAACGCTCTACAAATCGAATCAATCTATCCTAATGAATATTGATGCGCGCTCTATAATGAATTAATGACTCAATGGATGAAGGAACTTATACTAATCTGCAACAATTCCGGATACGTCAAGTTCTGCACTATTGTATGGATAGAAGAAAAACGAAACCCAAAGAAAATATTCAAAAGGTTGTTTGCCATGCTTTCATAACAATAGCTGTGCGCGTTCGTTGCCATCTTACAACCGACAGGAAGTGTTTAGAGAAAACTTGCGTATTTTCCATTGATGAGTTACCCGGATGAACTTTAACAATAGATGCCTATTTAAACAATGTGTTAAATGTTTGCATTAAGGCTTATTAGTTTTTATACATTATGGCAAAATTGTAGACATAGTTTCCATTGTTCTTTGGTTCTTTGCTTCTCATGTGTGTAGTCGGTAATAGAGAAGAATTCATTAGGATAGATATCGTCATTACACACACTTAGGTACCTACCTAGGTATTTCTCAATAATCTGGGTTATGTTTAAGTGCAATCCAAAATGATGAAATGAAGCAATTCCACGATATGATCATTAAGTTTCATGCAACACCTACATCGCTTTAATCTGACACTTCAGTTGCTTTGTTCCCAAGATTTATCATTGTGAAATACGTTTTTGTAGCAGATATACCACCACGTTAATGATGAAATACAAATTGCAATTCAAAATTAAATTAGGTGCTCCCAGATACCTAACTTTTCGTCCGTTTATACAACTTGCAGCTGTATCATGGCGGGGAGAAGGCATCACGATCGACCTAGTTGTTCGTGTTAAATGACCAGCTGGATAATGAAGATGATTATCTCAAGGTTCATCTACATTCGCTGAGATATGTGCGATTGTTCCAAACTTTGGCCCAGTCATGTGTGCGTACCTAATAGACTGTAGTTCATTTTGCAATAGGTAAATAACCCTGAACATGTAGCTAATAGGATGTGTTCAGTTGTTATAACCTTCAGTTTCACCTTCATCTCAAGTTAGTACTTAGTCCAAGATTTTTATTTGTATCTTATTACATTATGTTTATTGTTGACATACCTGTGGAGTTTCAAGCGAGACTGCGTCCATGCAGTGGCGACGGCAGATGTTCCTCGCGTCAAGCCAGTCCACCTCCAGGTTGCGGGTCGGGGCGTGCTCCCAACTGAAGAAGTAAGAGTGCAGGACTCCTCGAGCGTCGCGGTACGTTGAGTGACGGACTCCTATGAAGATACAAAATTAACATTTGGTAAGTAGGATTAGAGACTTCATTTCTAACAGTATTCTACTATTCATATATTATGTATAGACTGATGTATTGGTCAGCTAGGTCGCTTCTACAGAGTAGAGTCGCGTGAGGAAGAGTGCAGATAATTGTGCAACATTCCGCATGTAAGTTACTGAACTACTAAGAACTTAGTACAAAAGCATGTCACCTATTGAACGCTCGATGACGACAGATGTGGGTAGTTACTTTGAATTTCGAAATGGTGTTTATCTAAAACGTCTTGTCGTTCACAAGTTTGCCGTTTGCACAACACCGCACGTTGTCCTGATTCACACAACCATTGCGGTGAATCAATGTAAGTACGTATTCAGACATGTCTATTATCAAATAAGTACATACTTTTTTGTGCAAAAAACAAGACATACAGATCAAAAGATCAAGATGTACTCATTCATAAATCTTGTCTCTTCCAAAAAATTACGCAGGTATCGGATAGAATTTAAGGTTTAGGAGCAGCATAGTAATATTATATGGATCTACTATTTAAATGCTGTAAGAATTACGAGTAGTAGAATGTTGCCCACGATAAATTACTTATGTTGTTCGAGGGTATTAAAACTCTCGTTTTAATACGAGACATCACCATTCATAGTGTGCAATCAAAATGAACCCATCGTCATGTCGTTAAATGAAGCGATTCTTTCGTAACTAGAAAGTCATTTATGTATTTTCACATGGCTAATTACCAACCAGATAAAATTTGCGTTGGTTATATTCACGTAAACTCATTCGACAAACGGGTACTTTGCACCGGAACCATTTTGCGTATCATCCGCGAAGAACGTAATTTTAGGAATGTCACCTTACGTAACAGTGAATGGCTGAGCGTGAATAGATAGAATAAAAGTCATAGATCTTTGGCGAATGTTTTCACAGTAACTCGTCTTACTTCCAGTGGAAGTGAACTTATGTAAGTGTCTGTAAGAATATAATATATGTAGTAAGCCTCTTAAGTTATGCGGTGGAACTACCCAAAGCTACTGAGATAAGAATGTGTTTAAAATAATGTTTATCTTTGTACCTACCTTTGACGTGTTGGTAGAACATGTAAAATGAGCATTGTTGTTTCGCATTTCTGAGGAGAGAAAGTTGTGAAAGAAACCAACGTCTAGCTTCTCATTTTATGATTGCAAAATTATTCAAAAACAAATTATTATAAATAGCTTATGTATTCAAATTATGATGATTTCGGCCAATTGGAATTTGAAAAATAAAACGCCTGTTGCAAACAAATTTAAATCCTGGTATTTTTGAGAACGCGTCTACGAGAAAACTTTTGTGGGTTGGTACGGTATACTACGTAATATGTGGCCACATAAAACTAACAAAGAATCTTTGTTCGCTTTGTGAGGGAGTTTGCCATGAATACATCGTTCGATTGTGATTGCCAGTGCGCTCCCTAATGACATCGCATGGGACGCGCCACGCCTTCCATGCGGGCTCTGAATTGCGAAATATCCACTGATTTCCCATAGGGACAAACTGTGTACCCACTCTAAAAGTTGGCAACTACAAAACAACATGATACCTGACTTGTTTCGCCATAGACACAGTGCTGAGCGTACCTAAGCATTATCGTCTCCTGAATCTCCTTGTATAGATTTCTGAGGATGGTTGGTACTTACAGAGACCTAGAATGAACTACTTAGCACCTACTGACCTACGAATCCTCTTTACATATTAGGAGAATCATTACTTTGAAGGCAAGCCACTAGTTACTACGTTCATAGAATCACTCTGTAGTATTAAAAAAATCTGTGACTGCAACTTATCGTTAGTTACGTACCTTATTAACATTTATACATTATTACACTTACATTTTTGAAATACCTACTATGAATTATATTCAAGGTTTTACAGTTCACCTACTTTCGTTTTACAGATTTATACTACGGCAATAAGTGCCTATTTTCTACCATCGTACATGAGGAAGTAATCTCTAACCTGTCTTTATTCTTCTCTGCAGGTTACTAGTTCATTTGCCTAGCAACCTGTTTGGAAGCTCTTCACCTGTAGCTCAGGTTATTAAGTGCCGTAATTATTTCGCACTGACACGCTATTAAAGATTTATCCGATAACAGGACCCAGCGTGATGTAACCAACTTCTAATAGTTTTAAGCAATACACGTTTTGTAGACCTTTGACACGATCCACGAGCTGCCACTACTCGCACTAGGCTGCTAGGCTGCTACTGTGGTGTTAAAAGCATGCATCTAATTTTCTTGAAAAAAGTAATTTTAGTAAACTCTTTAGTACTTTTTTTTTATCGTGGTAAAATCATCAAATGAGTCCTCCCACCCCGGGCAGGGCGGGAGGGACTGTCAGACTTGTACTGACTAAAATCCACGGTGTCCTTCAATAGCCCTTTATGTTCCGGGGTCACGGTAATGAGATAAGTCCCGCGACCCCGGCAGGCTTTGGCCCTCTAGTGAGGGGGCCCCGTCATTATGCTGACGCTCTTTGAGGCGCGCGTGGAACACAACGCGCCGTCGACCCGGGCATGGTCCATGGTCGGGCAGCGAGTTGCCCTTTACTCGCCGCCCGCATGCCCGCGCCTACGGTGGCCGGAGATCGTCTTGCGACGTCCGTCGCCGTGGGTGTCCACCACCGCGGGTGGGGCGAAGGGAGGACATTGTCCTCTCCCTCATGCGGCCCGCCTCCTCCTTCGCGAGCATGACTGCTTCGCAGAAGGAGGCGATCGCTTCCCACTCCGTCTCGCCCCGCAGCATGGCCTCGACCAATGCCGGGAAACTCTTTAGTACCTACTTAGAACATATTTGCAATTTGTACTATTATACAGCTGTAGAGTTTGTTTGTTTGGTTGAAAGCGCTAATCACAAGAACATTGAATAGAAAATATATTTTCTGTTGGATGGACTAATGATCGAGGATATAACATCACGGTACGACCAATAGGAGTTGTGCAGCGGAGGTGAAACCACGGGTAACAGCTATGAGCAACATACTTATAAAATTACTTCGGATATAGCTTTTAATGGTACACCGTACAACATGCTACATGAGTCGTCTGGATATGATTGCAATAAAAAAAAAAACTTAAATACCTAGGTTATAATTATTTGGATTAATAAAAAAGTAAAAACAAGGTCATTGTCTAGAAAAAACTAAAGGCACTCCGCCTTTACTCAGAGGAGTTTACTCACCGGGAGCATTCGCGTGTAATGTCATTATAGATTCAACTTTGAATAGATATATGATAGTTACATGACAGTATTACTACCTCACTGACTGACGAGCATTCGCGTACATTATTTTAGTATAGATTTAAACAGTACCTATAAACCAACGATCATACGTATGGTATGGTCGTTGGTACAGACCTACCCGAGAAGTATTGGGAAAAGCAATCAGTAGGTATTATTATAGTCATTGTCTATAGGTGCACATAGCTACACATCAAGCTATGCAAAACATAAAAATAAGTCTATCAGGAAGATTAGAGTTTTGATAAATAATAGATATGTATGTATTTTTTCTTTTGTTGAATTAACGCATATTTACAAAGATTTATTAAATACACATCAAAATTCGAGAGTTCAGCTCAAGCTCCCTCGAGCAAGTACAGTTTTAACTTAATTCTGACGATATGATCGTAACGTCAGAATCAAGTTACAACTGTACTTGCTTGTGACGTATTGGCAAAATTTTTAAATGTCGTATCTTCGTCAATTTGGTTTACTTATGTAACAAAAAGAATCAAAATAAATATTTTCTGATAAATCTAACTGACGGACTAATTCGATTTTTTCAGTGAAATACCTGTATACCTGTACCTGTGTACCTATAATTTATAGATCGATCATGCGTCAGAAACTTAGAACATAAATATAGCCTACACATAAAAAACAGCTTCAAAATAAAACGATAAACGTTTCATGAAAAACATCAGTAAATACTGTTGTACACTAATGTCAAATCTCCAAGTTCATGTTGCAATTTTAAAATTGCCGTTACCTATTTTTTACTTTTCAAGCATTACAACCAGCACTGAGCAAGAATGCGTTACTGTGGTGCGTGAGATGCAATGTGTAGTGACCTACTTTATTTGTGATTTATACGCAGGTGCGAATTCATCTTTTCATACAGTTGTTAGCTAAAATTCCTAAATCGTCCGTAACAACAACCTTTACTGTGGGACCAACCCAGAAATTTTTGACGAGGTTTATTTTTTCGCAATTTTAAGGATTTAAGGTTAGTTCCAACTCCCATGTGCCATTGTAAAAAGTTTTTCATATAAATAGGCTAACTATTATTTTTCTATTGTTACTTATTTACCTTCAGGTATACTAGGTACTTCTACTACTCCCTCTCACAGAGAGGAGGCTTGTGTCCCAACAGTCGGAACATTTATAGGCTGATGATGATACTAGGTAAGGTACATAACCATAAACCACACCACCCAAATCATACACAAATCTTTTTCTTTTGACCTGTCAATGTTTTTTATCTGCCGCATTTTGTTTCACGTAGGTATGCGTAGGAGTTCAAATGGCATGTTCTAGATTTGCTGCGGTATACGTGCGGACGTGATTTGATGAATAATTGACAATGGCACATGCTGCTTAAATCTATGGTCCCTCTTAACCCGGCACGTACATTGAATGCAACCTCAATACAGCAGTTAAGGAGAACAGCGAACTTGTAGTGGCTGCACACCATTACGACAAAATAATTTTCGGTAACTTGCCGATGAGGTTCGATTTGGAAAATTGGCTTCGTGTAATTCGGAATCGTGACCGTGTTATAAGTCATGACCCCTTCAATTACGTAAGTCCTTCGGCTTATTCAATTCTGCGGTATACTTACTGTTTGCGCAGCTTCTAGGGTCTGGTAGAGCTAGACGCCTCTGGGCATCAGCAACGCAGAATACGGCCATCAAGGCGACGACCGCCAGGCACACGTGCCGGCTCATCTGTAAAGAGAACAACCATCAGAAGTCAATTTCCTATATAAATACAGATATTATGTCATACATGATGAAGGAGTAGTTGATTATAGGTAATTGCAGTGGGCAAGACTGATGATGCGAGACGATAGTCTCCGAGATGTGGTTGCTGTGTGGCCGCCGCGGCCGCCCCTCGCCGCCGAGTCGGTCGCCGGCACTCAGCTGGTGGTACTGACACCGATGCCGGGCGCTCGTTTTGACGAAAGTGGTCACGGGTGAGCCCGTATTGCAAGTTCGCTTTCTTTTAGTTATGCAGAGCACGAATGCTCGAGGACAATCGATACGTGAGATGAATTTATTTTGTTGTATTTGTGAAAGCAAAACCCGCCTCGCTGACCTCCTTGCTGCGAGTTTAAATGTTTGCGTGAAAAGCTAGTCAGTGCGAGAAATCGTCGATTTGGGACGCATTTTATGTTAACGGAAAGTCGCGTCATTCACTTCACGTCACGAAGCATGTTTAAACAAAAAAAAAATGAAAACTTTTTGTTATGTAACTTCACAAGTTTTTGTTTGGCAAACATGAATCACTTTTTGTTTGACACCTGCCATGGAGAAAATTATTATGTAAAGAGTCGTGTCTATTTTATGTATGAATCAATTTCATTCAACTTATATTATTTTATCACTTTGAACTAACAGATACCTGCTTCAAGTTCAGTTCAATAACATATTACCTATTATGTAGTTATCATAGTTCCATATTTCATATTTTCACTAAACTTGTCTAATTTTTTAATTATTTTAAGTTTGGGATTATGGTATGAAAATTACATATCTACTGATATACATGTTAATATGTAGTTTTCATACAAACAATGACTTATTGTAAGAGTGTTTATAAGCCGTTCTTGTTTTAAAATCTACCTATGTGGGTTTTAAGATGCAAGAAAAGCACAATTTCACGACGAAAAGCTTTAACTTTCTTTTGGAATAATTTTATGTTCAACATCAGATGTTTTCGGGCCGTTTAAAACAAAAAAAAACCACTCACAACAATAAAAAAGTAAGTTTCACTTCAAAAGTAATGATAGCGTCGATAATAGGCAGCGCGTACCTCTGAAATAATGTCGAACGAAGTAAGTTGATGATGCGCTTGCGTGCGGCTGAGCGGGTGCGCGTGCGTCTGTATCGGTACGCGGGGCACAGGTGTATAGTGCGGCGGTGTCGGAGGGACTGACGCAGCCGCAGCTCTCCTCTCTAATTAAGCCTCCGACATTCATTCACTTTCACTTCCAATACCAGAGAAGACCCACCCGCTACGCCCGCCGCACCTCTTCACCATACAGAACCTAAAGACCTTCTGGAGGTCGTAGCCGGATACGAGAGTGAGTTTACATAACAAATACTAGTACTATACACAATTACAACTCAAATTAAATAAATTGCTTAGCTTTGAGTAAATTCGTGACCTCGTTTAATAAAGCTAAATTTGGCGTAGTAGGGGCCACAAAACCTTCAGGCACAAACGGTGCTTAGTCGCTCCATCACCACGCTTAATGGCCCTTTCCAATAACAATCCACTTGATGAAAGGTTCCAAGTAAATAAACCTTAGCTTTTTATCAAAATATACAAAACTAATGATTTTCTTGAAACAGTTAACCAAAAATACATAAATGTAGAGAACGACATCAATATTTTTATGTGAATAGTGAATGTAAAGCTAGATTTAATTTAGCCAAGATTCACATCAGACGACCTTGTTCCCCAAAATTAAATGTGTTGTAACGTCGTTTGACTTTAAACCATCCTTAACATTTTAAAATGCAAAAGATTTGTTGCATGTAAGTACTATTCATATTAGGCTAAAGACAAACGAACGTAAATTGAGCTGTGTGTCGCGTAATTTCGGGTGCTAGTACGGCGCGGTGCAGATAACTCATTTTGCGTCACCGTGCGAATAAAACACAAACAGACCTTTTAAATGAAACCGTATGTAGGCTGCAGAAATTACGCTACTCACAGCTTACAAAATTAAACTCGGTTAGCTTCAGCTGTGGCTTCAGCCATAATTGTTTCTAAAAAAAAAAAACTACAGTTAGTAAAATGCTGCAAAATGCTGCTGTTTGTTCAGTAGATCCTTCTGGCTGGGGTCAGAGGCTAGATAGCAGTTAGTTGCGCTAGCGTACCTAGTCTACACTTATTTTTAAAATTGACTTATTGCGAAGTATCCAACTGTTTATTACTTATTTAAGGATGGGGTGAATTATTCTTGATAATGTACTATTTACGAATAAGTCTTCGATCTCATGCATGATTATGTCGCACGCACGCCATTCACTGCACATCGCAAAATCAGCACGCTGAGCTTAAGCAAGCGGATAGGTGACCGCAAATCGAGTACTGTTTACCTATAAACTATAATAAGCAAAAAGTAGTTCTCTTATAAGAGAACTAAATACGAGCCCCACAGTAATTGTACATCATGCAACTAGAATTTTGTTTTACGTAGCACGTGGCTCCGCTAAAGCTTTCGTTATAGCCCTAACTTCATAAAACAAGAGCTTTCTTTTATTTTATAGCGTAACGTCATAAAAAGAAGAGGTTTGATTAAAAGATATTTTTTTTAAAACAAAAGATTTGTTACAAGCTTAACTCAGTAGAGGCTTTGCTTTGTAATTAGCATAAAAAGTTAATAAAATATGAATTTTGTTTTATCAAACGTATCAAAAAATTGTGCAATGTTTACCGTTAAATCAAAGAATAGAAGGGCGATGACATCATCAACTCAACACAGTGGCCTTAAGATGACTCTAAACCAAAGTCAGCGTTTGTAAATAAACATCAAATTGTTTCAGAGTGCAATTGCACAGATAGTAGGGGCTTAGCTACCGCGTGTAGTATCAGCCGTACCAATGCTACTGGGCCCAGGGCCCAAAGTTTCAAAGAACCGAGATGATTGTAATAAAAAAAAGTCGATTTGCGAGACGGACTTGCGCACGAAGGGTTCGTACTATCTTCTTACTATATAAAATAAGTCGGGTTTTCCTTCCTGACGCTATAACTCCAGAACGCACGAACCGATTTCCAGGGTTTTGCATTCGTTGGAAAGGTCTCGGGCTCAGTGAGTTTATAGCAAAGAAAATTCGGGAAAATCTTTTAATCACCAAACGAAATGTTACATAAAACGAAGCCATCTGGTGGCGAAACGGAGTTCGCCGGGTTTGCTAGTTCATTATAACAAGCCTTTTCATTTGATATGTCATACAATTCAGTTTTTTTTTTACTAGCCTACTCTGTCCCACTCCTGAGCAAAGGCCTCCCCCCATTCCTTCCACTTATCTCGATGATGTTTCTCCTCACGCCAATTCACAAGGAAGCCATTCAAGGCGTCCCGCCATCTTCTCCTATGCCTGCCGCGACCCTGCCTAGCTGTCTCAGGGCTCCATTCCTGTGACATCCGAGCCCACAGTTGTGACGGCATCCGGCAGACATGACCTGCCCAGTCCCACTTTAGTCTTGCAGCAGGCTTTTGTTTTCCGTGCGTCTTGCTACTTCTTTGTCTTGTCTCGCCTGGAAAGAGACTACGTGGCGCAAGTAGTTGTATTCTTGGACATAGTGTATTTTCTCCCCGTCCGTATGCACATTGTTAGGTGTGGTATTGGTCATGAACTTAGTCTTCTTCAGTCTAATCTCAAGGCTTGCATCGCTCAGTTCTTGGAGCATGCTTTCCAGTTCCCCAGCTGATGAAGAGAAGAGCACAATGTCGTCTGCGGAGCGTAGATTTGTTAACCTTGCGTCGCTTAGACAGATACCCCTTCCCTTCCCAGGCGGTCGCCAATTTTCTGAAGACGTGTTCTAGGGTGCTGGTGAATGAATAGCTTAGGAGATAGCGGGTCGACCTGTTTGACTCCCTTTAGAATTTTGAACAATGTAGTAAGCAATTTTTTTTTTAAATTTCCATCTTGCCCGCCCCGATCATCATTAAAATTCTCTCTTTCCAATATTCCTGTAAAATATAGGCAAAACACTAAAAACTGCATTTTTTTTTAGAATTGTATGCTCAGTAGTTTCGGAACTAAGGGGGATTAATGGTCATTTTTTTTTGTCTATTTTCATGAATAGATCTGAAACCTATTATTTTAAAAACAAATCATTTCGTATTGATAAAAATATGTCACACGATGGGGTTTTTTTAAAAGGGAGTATTGGTTAATTTTTCTCGTTTAACAAGAAATTTTCCAGAGGAAGCGATCTGACGAATCACTTCGTCATTCCCCTCATCTAACTTGGTTAAGTTTTTTTTGTCTGTTTTTTTTGACATTGACTTATTTTATTTCTATACATATAATAAATCTGTAGAAGGGTCAATTCTGTACATTGAAAATATTGAAAAAATAAATAGCGGGGGGTGTTGCTGGATCGATACCAAACCCAAATATGTGATTAAAAAAAATTTTGTCTGTCTGTCTGTCTGTCTGTCTGTATGTGCAGGCATCACGTGAAAACTAACGGTTCGATTTCGATGAAACTTGGTATAATTATACCTTATTATCCTGGGCATAAAATAGGATACATTTTATCCTGGAAAAATACGTAGAAAAAAAATCTTATTTTTCAGTTTTATTCATAGACGTTGTTCTGTAGAACCGCGAACACACGTTGCATTACCCGCAGTGGATTCAGCGCCGTAACCTGTAGCGCCGAAAGACGGATTTGGCTTGAACCGTTTGCGGCACACGCGGGCCACGCCTCCCCGACTCCTATATAAGGAGCCGCGTTCCGCGCCGCGCGATGCATATAAATTCTGAATTTTGATGCGAGCGGACGTGTCCAGTGTGGCGAGCGGTCGTCCGTGGAATTAATATTGTATGCGTGTCATTTTAAACCGTGCTTTTCAGCGCGACCTTTTTGATTACTGTTCCGATCAGTTATTTGTAAATACAAGGTCGGAATTACTATGAAAAAAATACTTACTACAGAACGCGAGCTCAACAGCAGTAGCTCAATAGAGGGATCTCCTTAATTATTATAGGCTTAGCCGTATTTGGGTCCAATAGATATTTATAAGATGTCATTGTCAGAGTTACTCAAAATGGAGAAATAAACCATCCACGCGAAGACCGACATCCGCGCGGACGGAGTCGCGGGCGGAAGCTAGTTGCGTAATATAAAATTTGATAATTATCATGCAACAGAAAGTCGAGTAAGCAAGTTATTGTTTAAATGTTACAATTTTATTATTTTGTGAAGAATTTATTTAACAAATAAAAGGCCAACGAAAGGATATTGCGAAAAATTATTTGGGAAGTGATATAAAATTTGTCATTTTTTTTGATTAAATAAAGCAAACCCCGGAAATAGTAATGGCGCGGGCGGGCGACTTCATGCAAGCTATGTCGCGGGCAGAAGCTAGTAAATTGTATTATTTACATACTGGTAATGTCTAGTCTAGGCGTTGACCCATGACCTGAATTAATGTATGCGCTAGAGTCTAGAGCTTATTAATACCTTGCTTATAATTAAATAAACTTTGTAAAGTACAAGTACACCCACGAAAGAGTAGTTTGACCGTCACGCGTTAGGGTCTGTGCACACCGAGACGCGGCTTGACGCGGCTTGACGCGACGATACTGGAAATGTGTATCTTTTCGTGTAGTAAATATAATTAGATTTTGAGTATCTCTATTGAAATGTGCGCGCAGCGTTGCGTTTCGGTGTGAAGTGATCCTATGAGTCATTGATGTATTCAAAAGGGGAAGATACGGGACTTGCCACAGCGCTTGGTCCTGACCAACTAAGTGATTGCCCGTAGTTGGCACTCAGTCGCGCACGGCACGTAGTCTTGGACGCACGGAACGGCCGACGATCACACAACTCGATAATTTCAGATCTTTGCAACAAATCCGTATCAAAACGACGTCTTGTGTAGCTAAACAGTGTTTTAATAATACAAGGAAGAAAAAAAAATAAGACACATGGGATCACGTACCACTCGTAAGTAGTCAAAAATGTTATTTAACTGGCAAATACATACAATATTTTTAATTGTTTGCTTCGCCATGTTTGTGAGAGCGAGATAGTTATACAAACATGCGGGAGAGACACTATCCTTGTCTGTAGATTTGCGCCAACCAGTAACACTAATCACAGATGTGCGACTTTTTCCCACGTTTTTATACACTCACTTTTCTTTTATGCATGTAGTCGTGCGCCGAGCCCAGTTTTTTTTACTTTTACTGATTGAGATGTTAGCGTGTACCCCATCTTCCCCCTTTTAATACATCAATGCTATGAGTTCAATTTTTTCCACATTTCATACACTCACTTTTCTTGTTTGTTTGTTTGTCGTTCCGGTAGGACTTTTGCAACTCAATTTTGAGGCACTTCCCGATAAGGTAGCAGGCTGAAATTTTGCACACGCTCTGAGTTCTGATGACAATACATGACTAGCTAAGAAACGTCATAACAAAACCAATATGGCGGCCTCCGCAAGATGGCGGACTGGCTGTTTGAAATCTACACCCATTATATGAGTATCAAATGAAAGGGTTTGCTGTCAGGAATACAAAAAAAATAGTCACGTGACTTAAATCCAATATGGCGGACGTCCAAGATGGCAGACAGGCTATTTGAAATGCACCCCTATGATATGGATATCAAATGAAAGGGTTTGCTGTCAGGAGTTTGAAAAAATAGTCAAGTGACTTAAATCCAATATGGCGGACGTCCAAGCTGGCAGACTGGCTGTTTGAAATCCACCCCCATGATATGGGTATCAAATGAAAGGGTTTGCTGTCAGGAACACGAAAAAAATTGTCATGTGACTTAAATCCAATATGGCGGACGTCCAAGATGGCGGACAGGTTTTTTTTTTAGCGTGATAAAATCATTATATGAGTCCTGCCACCCCGGGCAGGGCGGGAGGGACTGTCAGACTTGTACTGACTAAAATCCACGGTGTCCTTCGATAGCCCTTTATGTTCCGGGGTCACGGTAATGAGATAAGTCCCGCGACCCCGGTAGGCTTTGGCCCTCTAGAGGGGGGCCCCGTCATTATGCTGACGCTCTTTGAGGCGCGCGTGGAACACAACGCACCGTCGACCCGGGCATGGTCCATGGTCGGGCAGCGAGTTGCCTTTTACTCGCCGCCCGCATGGCGCGCCTACGGGCGGTGGCCTGAGATCGTCTTGCGACCGACGTCCGTCGCCGTGGGCGTCCACCACCGCGGGTGGGGCGGAGGGAGGACATTGTCCTCTCCCTCACTCGGCCCGCCTCCTCCTTCGCGAGCATGACTGCTTCGCAGAAGGAGACAACCGCTTCCCACTCCGTCTCGCCCCACAGCATGGCCTCGACCAATGCCGGGCGCGAGAGGTCTCCGCCTATCGCCGCTGTGAGGACACGTCGGTGCTCTGCCCAAGCGGGGCAGTCTTGCACCGTATGCTCTACTGTGTCCGCCGGGCGATCTTCGCAGTGGTGACACCCAGGCGTTTCCTCCTTTCTCCTCAGACACAGGTACCTACTGTACTAGTGTACTTGCTAGTAGGGGTTTGTATAACAAATCAGTGACGGATTAAGACTACTTGATGCCCTTAGCAATGAAGCCTTTGGTGCCCCCCTATCCACGGGTTTTTTTCGAGATTAAATACATCAAATGGGTCCTCCCGCCCAGGGCGGGACGAGAGGGACTGTCAGACTAGTACTGACTAAAATCCACGGTGATCCTTCAATAGCCCTTTACGTTATAGGATTACGGTTACTTGATGAGATACCTAATAGTCTCGCGACTCCGGCGGCCCTCTAAAGGGGGACACAGTCAGTTTGATGACAGCTCTTTGAGGTGCGCGTGGAACAAGACGCGCCGTTGACCCGGGAACGGTCCATGATCGGACGGCCAGTCACCGATTACTCGTCATCCGCATGCCCGCGCCTACGGTGGCCGGAAATAGCCTCGCGACGCGGACGTTGGATAGGTGGGAGATGCTCACGGCAACGGATTGCCGTGAGCATCTCCCACCTATCCAAGGTAGTGGCTGCCTTTAATTTTATAACGTGTTCATTGGTGATAAGGAACGTATTATGTAGGGAAGTACTTTGTTAAGTAGGTAAAACAGAGTCTAGGGAAATGCAAGAGCGAGCGAAGTGAGCTCGATTTTTTTGCATCTTTCTGCTATATGCAATAAATAAGGTAACCAAACGTACGCATGATGGAATAGCGAGCGAAGCGAGCTAGATAATTTAAGCAGTTTCAATAAGTTTTTGGTGACGTGAGAGTGAGACGTGGTGCCCCCCAGATGTGATGCCCTAAGCAATTGCTTAATTTGATTAAGGGTTAATCCGTCACTGAAAAACATATATAACAACAGAATTTGAATAGAAAATGTAATGATTTTAAACGTAACGTACGCTTATTGTCAAATTATTTGACACTAAACTCTTTTTCCCATTCGAATTTCATGCACATGGAGGAAAAACCGATAATTATTTGCCTATTTCCCACAAACACTTTACAAAACGGTTCACACAAAACATTTCAAAATATTTTTTATAAGTAGAAGGGTGAAAATTATTCACAATTTTGCCACTTGTGAATTATCAGTTATATAAGAGTTACTAATATCCTGGAGTGTATTTTGTGCTGAAAAAGAGGTAACAAGTACTCTTTTATTCAGCCGTTATGGTGTTTAAAAGGTAACATATACCCTGATAATCAGCCATTATTCAGCTCTTGGGGCGACTGTTACCTCTAATAATGCTGATATAACGCTGAAATAGTGCAAACAGGTACATTATTCAGCTAACAGCTGCTTAATTTGTGCCCAAATCAGAGTTATGTCAGCTGAGTAGGCGCCTACAGGTTATTCAGCTGAAGATTCACTTGTGAACAGTAATTATTCAGCTACCATTCAGCGCTTTTGTGCTACTTGGGACTCTGCATAAACCGCTGCGTAACGGTCAGACGGGTCACAAAAATAATAGTGCAGATTGTATATATAATATTCCACAACTATCACACAACGCCATCTAGTCCCAAGCAGAGCTTGTGTTATGGGTACTAGACAACTGATAAACATACTTATATATTTCTAAATACATAAATTCTAGAAAGACTCAAAAAGCTAATATCAGATAACAGTTTAGACAAAAACCACTGAAAAAAATACACACATCAAAAGTGTCTAAAATACGATTATTAATTCGAGTCAGTAAAATGACATTTCCAATGTTCGTTTTCGGTTTGTTTCATTTTGTATGTATCAGTGACAGTTGCACTTGTCATTTTACTGACTCGAATTAATAATCAAACTTTAGGGATCAAGCATTTTTATGCGGATTTCTTGAGATTGAGATGTGGCTTTGTAATAAATTTATGATTTTATATATTTATATGGATCCTTTTTGGTGCATTTCATAATTTGAATCAGGAACTGTGAATCAAATTCGAGTAAAAGATGAAAATCAGCTGTCAATATTTTCCCTATAAAAACATACAACGCATTGAAGACATTATTGGTGCTACTGTTTCCCTACTACTGATTAAAACCAACGTTATTATGGAGCGGCGACGTCATTTAAGCAGGGAAGAAATGCTCAGAGCCGTGGGAATGATAGAAGCTGGTTCCCGGCAACGTACTGTGGCTTTAGCTCTGAATACAAGTCAGAGTGTTATCAGTCGACTTTGGACACGTTACCGAAGCACTGGTACCGTGGCTGAGCGCCATGGAGGACGGTATCGCTGCACCACACGGAGACAAGACCGATACATTCAAATCTTAACTCGAAGAGCTCCAACAATAACCGCCATGATGTTAGCCGTGAGGCTTCATCACTCTACAGGGAACTTAATTAGCGACCAAACAGTCAGAAACCGCTTGCATGAAGTGAACCTTCATTCCCGAAGACTGCTACGGGTACCACCTATAGCAATGCACAATCGTAGGATTCGATATCAATGGGCTCTTGAACACAGAAATTGGGCAGAAGAACAATGGCGTTTCGTGTGCTTTTCTGATGAGTCTCGTTTCGGTATGAGACCGGATACAAGACGTATACGACACTGGAGAACCCCTGGACGCCAACAGCGATTAAAATCCTGCCAGGAAGTCCATCCTTATAGTGGTGGAACCATCATGGTATGGGCGGGTATTTGGATCGGCGGAAGAACTGAGTTGATTTGGATCAGAGGCAACCTCAACGCTCAAATTTATGCTGAGACGATTGTATCAGACGTCATCGTTCCTCTACAAGTGCAAATCGGTCCCTTATTTCAGTTAATGCATGATAATGCACGACCGCACACCGCAAGAGTTGTAAGACAGACTCTCGCCGCAGCTAACATCAATGTCCTGCCCTGGCCTGCTCAGTCGCCAGACTTGAATCCGATTGAGCATGCATGGGATATGCTACAGAGAAGAGCTCTGCCGAATATGGAGGGTATCCAGTCGCAAGAAGACCTTTTTTTGTTGTTGCAACGAAAATGGGCGGCCATTCCACAGCGTGATTTGGATGAACTCATTTTGAGTATGCCAAACCGATGTTCTTGTGTTGTTAGTGTTCGCGGTAGAAACACGGATTATTAATTGTTTAAGTTACCCAATAAAATTTTAAAGAAAACTGTTATTTCAGTCTTTTTTTCGAACTTTTGTGTTAGTGGTTCAAATGTCAAAAATCCCTTTATTAGGAAAATGGCAAATTTCTTTATTAATGCAAAGGTGACTTGGTTTATCGTTACTGTGACAAACGAAAACACTTTATTTGATGAATCCTTAAAGAAAATTTTAATTAATATCAATCAGGAGAAAAGTTATTGCAAAAATATATGTTGATCCCTAGACACTTTTGATGTGTGTATGTTGGGCCGAAAAAACTTCACAACCAATTTTCGTTGATTTACTACCTTGTCAGTAACAACCCTAATTTTCTGGTCAGACACTAACTAAAAGTACTGTGGCACCATTTTAGAAAGGTAATGAGACAAGAAAGTTTTTCCTGCAATTTGTAAACCAAGTGTCATACATTTATTTTTTTAAATATGCTTTGAAAGACAAGGGAAGTTTTCAGAAAACTTCAAAACAGAAACTTTATGACACTTAATTTCCCAAGATATGATTAGTTTTATAACAAACTTGTATTCACTAGATTCAGTCGTTCATATTCTATCAGAAAAGTATAAATTCTAAGTGGTGACCATCGTTACTTTCTAACAATAAGCACTTAATGATGGAGAGGTAGAAATTTTTGGACATATCGAACTTTAAAAACCTTTAAAGTTCGATATGTCCAAAACCAGTCAGTTTAGACCCCATGTTGTCGGGGTTAAAATTGTTGCAAATAAGGTCTAGTATCACCCATTTCAAGGACCGCATCGAATTACAAATCACCCTGTGTAAAGACGACTGACGGCCTATGATTGACCGGCGACAGCCGCCGACCGCCCGAATTATTTTCAATTGTTTCACATGATGTTAGGGTGTTTCCGGGAATACGACAATTAGCTAAGATTTGCATGCGCATTATTAATTTGGGAGTACTGTATGTGTTGCGTAAGATCTCGTGAATGCCTGCTAAAAAAGAAACGAGCTGTAAAATTACTTTTTAATCGTTACCTGAGATTGATAACCTTTAACTACTACCCGCGAGTTTAAAAACAAAATTTTATATTTACAACTAGCACTCCGCCCGCGACTTCGTCTGTGCGTGTTTCTAACTTCGAACTCAGAGAATTTGATACCCGGTCACCCTCCTTATAGGATACTTTTGGAAAATCTAAAAATAGTCTAGTAGTTCTGAGCCCATTCAATACAAATATTAGTGTAGACAAACTGATTTTCCGATGTTCACCCCGCTAGGGGTTGATTTTTGAAATATAAATAAGTACGCATCCTTTTGCCCAGTTTTGAGTTTATCGAAGGAAGCAGTAAAATCCTTCCCTTAAAACTTGAATACCCCTTTTCACCAACTTAGGGGGTGATTTTCGAAAAACCCAAAAACTCGTGTTTGATTATTTTTTATCTAATTTCTATAAACTGAGTTTCAAATTTATCGGTTAGCGCGTTATGATTTTCCGATACAAACTTCAACATCGTCTAGATTACCAATGGAGGGTAGTTTTAAAAAACTAATAATGCCCGTCCTTTTAATTTACGTATACTCATATTCGAACTAAGTTTCAAGTTTATAAACATAAGGGATAAAATTTTACATCCATAGGATTTCACCCCTTTTCACCCCCTTAGAGGTGGATTTTCGCAAAATCCCTTCTTAGTGCTCACCTAAATAATAAATTGCAACTACCGATCAAAATTCAGGTTATACATTTAGCGGTTAAATGATAAATGATATTTATTCAGTGAATTGGTTTTGGCAAACTCTTTTACACGTCAAAAAGACACTATTTTACACTAGATGAGGCCGGTGTTTCGTAACTGACTACTCTGAGAAGAAACATCCGAAACAAACTCAGAGGTCACAGTCTCTTTTTAAGTCCAGACAATTTTGTATTCATCAAATTATATGAGAACCATGCAGGTGGGTTAAAGATCCTCCCCTTTAAACTTGAATACCCCTTTTCACTAACTTGGGGGGTGATTTTCGAAAAATCCAAAAACACGTGTTTAGTGTAAGATTTTTCATACAAACGTTTTCACCCCTTTTCAACCCCTTAGAGGAGGATTTTCGTAAAATCCCGTCTTATTGCTTCCCTACACGGTAGACTGCAACTGCTGTCCAAAATTCAAGTTACTGCGTTTAGCGGTTTCGGCTGTAGTCGAGTCTTAATAAAAAACCCTGTTCTTTTATTATAGATATTTTAAAAACAATAAATGCTTATTTATTTAAGTTTACAATTTACATTTTGCAACCATTTATGTACCTACGTACTACTAACATGTGATTTACGTGTATGCAACATCCAATGCATTTGTGCAATATACAAATGCAATAGCATCGGATGCGAGGTCGTGTTACTGACTGCTTTGATATAGGTAACTAACTATGTGGTACGACGAGTGAAAGTCAAATAAAACAGAGATAGCATCATAATATTATTATAATTTGTATGAAAAGGTATTGTAAAGAAATTATACCTATGTATGTATGCTTATTACCTAGTTAAGTACTGACTGCGCTTACAGTTTATTGAACGTGCTTATTACGTAAATGTAATTTATTATGAAGTTCATGACCAGAGAGGGAGGATTTTTTGGCCTCCTACTTTATGGGATATTAATAGGAGAAATCTTTATAAATAAAGAAACCGACTTCAAAATCAAACACAAAAAAACAGTTTTGAAGTCGGTTTCTTTTTTTTATACTTAAAGTTTTTATTTTACCCTTTTTAGTTCAGATATTTAGCAAAAATCTTCGTATAATAATAAAAATCTTTTATCCAAGTCAGCAACAAAAGCGGATCCCGCCAAAGCGGAGCCGGAAAACCTTCCCTAGAATGTAACAAATACTTTTGTGAAAACCGCATCAAAATCGGTTCAGCCAAACGCGAGATAATTGCGACCAAACATACAATCGACTTTGAAAATCTACAACCCAAGTAGGCAAAAAACTCCCGATCTCAAAAACTACTGAACCGATGTTGATGAAACTTGCAGTGTACCCTAAGTTGGACAATACCTAGTAGGCAACAAAAAAAGAATTACTTATTATATCAGACTTGTAGTTCCGGAGATATGCGAACACAAACATAAAAACATACACTTGTGAAATTTGGCACATTTGTTCAGACGCTGATATAGACTAACATATATGAAAACTGGGCAGTTCTGGAAATATTACATAAGTACATACGGGTCGAATTGATAACTTCCTTTTTTTGAAGTCGGTAAAAAAGGGGAAAGAAACATCGGAAAATCTTAACTTTAAGGCGTTTTGCGAGGTATTTGCCGCAAGTACGTTCCTACCTAAGTATGACGTGCAACTCGTGCAAGTGCATTTGCGCAAGCATTAGGCTGCCTGTCCATTCAAGCGGAGTGAGCTGGCGGAGCGGAGAAACGAGGAAATATTAACCAATAGGATTGCATAGAATCTCCGCTCCGCTCCAGTGGACATGAGTTTGCGAGCTAGTTTTTAAAATTCATACTTTTTGGAAGCGGTGTGAGCTGGCAGAGCGAGCCGGCGGAGCGGGGCGACAGTGAGGCGGCAGGGATGGGCTTTCTCATAGAGTTATTAATATAGTATGTTGTAAGTAATTTGGTTTCTTCCGAGTCCAGTTCTTCTTCAAGCAATGCAAGGTAATGCAATTTCAACTTTTGTGTCGACAACATGTCTTTTTCCGTAAAATTTCGCGTACAACTGACCGCCCAATGCCGCGCCCTTCGCTCAAATGACTCGTTGCGTGAACTCGCCATTGCTGCGTACAATCCGCTCGCTCCCCTCCGCACAGTCCGCTCACTCCGCTCCGCAATACTCCCTGGTTCCGCTCCGCATCAATGGACAGACACAGTCCGCAACTCCGCTCCGCAATACTCGCTCGCTCCGCTCCGCCATGCGCCAGCTCGCTCTGCGTCAATGGACAGGCAGCCTAATTACTTACGTGGAAGTCTTATTTATGCCTACATCCTGCGAAAACCAAGTAACGCTAAGTGCAAGTCTTGTAGTCTACGCTATCTATCTACCTAATATGTTTCGAGTCTCATCTCATCCAAACTCGTAGCCATTATCCGGTAAATTACATCTTAAGTATTTAGAGGCTAACTGAATAGTTTGCCGTCTTGCAATATTCTCGAAACGTCCAGTGATATCCTCGGTTTAGATAATTACCCACGAGGTTATTATCGAAAGGCTTGGAGAAGATGAACGTCGAGTGGCGAATGTTGCGTAACGCCAGCGACCGGCGCGGCGGCAGCGCCGTAGTCGGGCACATGACCAAGCCGAGAGGTTATTGGTGCCCCCTGCCCCTTGCTGAGGTGAGGTTGCATTCCACCTTTTACTATTTCTGTGAATCTAGATTTTAATATATACACATATTTTCTTTCATTAAATAATTATATCATCAGTTATCTCATCGATGTCTGTACGAAAATAGTAACAACTTAAGATTTCTAAAATAAATACTAGTAATTAATTCGTCTATCGTAAATTTATTGTGAATAATTAATCAGGTAATGGAGTTGTTTTTATGGTAGGTAGTCAATTGGGCTAAAAAATACTTTCATACAAAAATATATTTTGTATGTATAAAGTAATTTAACTTTTAAAACTAAATCAATGGCTATCTACCTCTAAAAGAACTGCTCAACGACAGATGTAATAAAAAATAAGGATAATTAATGTTAAGTTAACTCAGGCACTCGATACTTTGATCGATTGATTTATGTATGTTTCATGAGAAGCCGCTGTTTTGAATAAATAAAATAAAAATGCGGATGGTAACTGGTACAAAAGCCACAACACCCTTTAGATAATAAGAGATTGAATTTGTAAAAATACTGTGTTACTGTGTTAAGGTATATTTTAAGAGAGCTGTAAGTCTAAAACCCCATTGGCCATTGACGGGTGACAAACACGTTAGGTATCGCCAATATCTCGCTGAAAAAGCATCGCGGACGTCTGAAGTTTTTTGTAAAGGGCATCGCAGATGTCTGATCTGAATTTGTCAAAGCTAGTAAAAATACAAAAATAAAATCCTAGATTTATTTTCCAGGAGCTGTTGAACAATAGTAGATTAGTAGCCATGGGCTGTAAGGCATCAATTACAGCCCGAGATATTTAGGCGTCGTGCGCAGCGATCTTTCTTTCTTATTGTTTACTGAGAACTTTAAACCTTTTAATTAGAAATGATATTTCAAGGATTCTCAATTAAATTAAAATGAAACAATAAGGTGCAAAAATAATGTATTAATTAAATCACAAATTGTTCGCTTACACAAGACATAATATATTTCTTTTTAAATCTCATTAATTGTGTGTCATCAGGGTGCAAATCGAAGTCCATAGGAATGCCAAAATTTACAAAACAAACAAGTACCTACCTACTCCGTATGAATTAACGTTATTCCGGTTAAGTTGATAAAATACCATAATGTAAATG
The DNA here is from genome assembly GCA_950005045.1 of Agrotis exclamationis. Taxonomy (NCBI): domain Eukaryota; kingdom Metazoa; phylum Arthropoda; class Insecta; order Lepidoptera; family Noctuidae; genus Agrotis; species Agrotis exclamationis. Next base: position 10,528,247 of record OX465421.1, read on the forward strand.
ATAGCACGTATCTTAGCCCTGGTACACACAAAAATAGCTTAGATATAAGCACGAAATAATATAGAACTAACAATCTAGCACAGCAAAACTATTAACTAAAAATAAAACGACGTCTGATTGAAAATGGGGTGAATCGAATCTGGTCAGGTTCAATGCTACTAAGACTCAGACATGTCTTTTTTGCGCAAAAAAGAGCCAATTCCATCCGGCTCCATCGTTCCGAGGTGTGACCGTACCGTTTTCGGACCATCTTGACCTTCTTGGGGTTACATTGACATCAACCTTCAATTTCGGACCATTCATTGAGGCATAGGCTCAGTTGGCCACAAAAAAGTTGGGGATCCTCTCCAAGGTGAGAAGGTACTTCACGCTTGAACAGCTGCTTAAAGCGCATGTTCGGTCATGCATAGAGTACTCCTCTCACCTCTGGGATGGATCCGCCAAATACCAACAAGATGCACTTGAGTCAATAGATAAACGGGCCAAGACGAATATCGGTAATGATGCTCTGGTCGATTCTGAGCTCCAGACCCTTGAAAATCGACGCCGTGTTGCCAGCTGGTCAGTTTTTCATCGATTACATTTCGGAGTGTGCGATGGAACTGCAAAACTTGATTCCGCCTGGCCCTTTCTATCATCGGACTACAAGACATGGGCCATTGATATACACACATCAACAAAATCTAGGGATATTTTATATTTCATCAAATATCTAAAAATCTATGAAGAATTTTCTGATATAGTAAATGGAAGAATGATAGGTTATTTTAAGGTCTATAATAAGAAATAAAAAACGTTTCCTGATTTTTTTGTTTTAAATAAAAATGTTTATTTTTTTAATCGCCGTAGCAAATTAAAATGGTAACAAACTTCATTTCTTCTTATAAAATTAATAATTTTAATGAAAATTGAAAAAATCTTATAAAATCTAATTATTAATAATCAGTGTTGCCACCTCTTACATTAATTACACATCGACATCGATTGTTCATGCTTAAAATTAGATTGTCAATGTCTTGCTGCGGTATGAGGTCCCATGTTCTTTGCAAGTGTTCGTAAAGTTGTTGTTCTGTCGTCAAATTTGGCGGGAAATCTCTCAAAGCTTTTCGTTGTAACATGTCCCAGACATGCTCGATAGGATTTAAGTCGGGCGACTGTGCAGGCCAATCCAAAACTTGAATATCGTGGTCTCGGAGAGCGGCCGACACCAGCCGCGCCGTATGGGAAGGAGCATTATCGTGCATGAGTAGAAATTCCTGGCCCATTTGGATTCTGTGTGGGACAATAACAGGCTCTACTACCTCCTCGTGGTATTTTTGTGCAGTCATGCTACCTTGGATCCAAATGAGCTGGGTTCGTCCGCCAAGACGAATTCCTGCCCACACCATGATTGTACCGCCTTGGCATGAGTGGACCTCCTGAGCGTGCCGTATACGGCTAACTCTCCCTGGAGTTCTCCAAACGCGTGTTCTTCGTGAATCCGGATGAAACCCAAACCGAGACTCGTCGGTGAACAGCACCAAAGACCATTGTTCGTCACTCCATGGTAAATGCTCCCGAGCCCACGAAAGCCGCCGACCGCGATTGCCACGTCGCGATGCTGGAACACGTAGCGGTCTTCGAGCATGAAGACCAACTTCATGTAACCTCCTTCGCACGGTTTGGTCGCTTACCCGCCGCTGGTGGTCCTCCTGGAGCCTTTGTACTAGTTGCATCGCTGTGATATTGGGTTGTCTTCTAGCGGTCATTTGGAGAAATCGATCCTGTCTCTGCGTAGTAACGCGATATCTACCCGTGTGCCGTTCAGCTACATCCCCAATACTGCGATAACGTGACCATAACCTTGATATCACGTTTTGGCTGGTGTGTAGGGCCTCAGCAACGACGCGTTGAATAGCACCATTTTCTAGCATGCCCACGGCTCGCAACATTTCATCTCGACTCAAACGACGACGTGACATGACTCCTAAAGCTCACACAGCACGTTAAATTAAAAAAGAATAACAATCTAATCCCTTTTCATTAATTAATATTTATAAAATAATTTTAATTTTCCTTAACGTAACGAATTACTAACAATTTAGCCGCCGTATTTTGTTTTTTTTATCTTTTTTTATATATTTATTTTTTAAATTTTGAAAATAGAATAAATGAGGTTTCAATCTGTATACAAACTTTTTATGAAAACTGAAAAGATTTTAAACTAAAAATTCGTAAATAATTTAGGATTAAGATATCCCTAGATTCTGTTGATGTGTGTATAATGATGGACATCCCTCCGGTACGTACAAAGCGTTTTGCCAATACTTTTTATTGTGGGGTCTTCAAGTCAAGAGTGAACACGTTACTTCTAGGCATGCGTACTTCACCATCGACCACATCTTCGCTTACGGTGAGATAGTGGCCAAATGCAAACGCGAACCTATCGTAAAATAAAAAAAACCGGCCAAGTGCGAGTTGGACTCGCCCATGAAGGGTTCCGTAGCAGCAAGCATAGATTAGAGATATAATTATATTGAGATTAGTAAGTAATATACACAAACAATAAAAATAACTTTGTTTTTCATAGTATTTGTATGAATGGCAAAGATATATTTGCGGTTATTGAAAATGTACTATATCTCAAAAACTGCTAACTGTATCTCATCCAAACCAATTTTCGTTGGTAGTTTTGGTTGAGGTCTACATTATATATTTTTTTTAGTTTTATCATTCTCTTATTTTAGAAGTTACGGGGGGGGGGACACACTTTTTACCACTTTGGAAGTGTCTCTCGCGCAAACTGTTCAGTTTAGAAAAAAATGATGTTAGTAACCTCAATATCATTTTTAAAGACCTATTCATAGATACCCCACACGTATGGGTTTGGTGAAAAATTTTTTTTTGAGTTTCAATTCTAAGTATGGGGGGCACCCCCAAAATTTGTTTTGTTTTGATTTTTGTGTGAAAATCCTAATGCGGTTCACATAATACATCTTTCTACCAAGTTTCAACAGGATAGCTCTTATACTTTCGACAAAAAGTGGCTGTGACATACACGGACAGACAGACAGACAGACAGACATGACGAATCTATAAGGGTTCCGTTTTTGCCATTTGGCTACGGAACCCTAAAAAATGCTTTTGACGGGGTGCGCCGTGCGACGGGCGGTCGCACGGCGCGGACTACTTTGGACTACTGTGATGCTGCTAATACTTAATGAGACTAAAATCAATGTTGATGATAATGTGACTGTTTCTTATTTCAGGTTTCAGGGGCCTCCGTCCAGAAATGGGAATAAATAGTATTCGGTTTTGTGTTCCACGTTCCTTCCTGCGAAAGCGGATTGGGAGACACTTCATCCTTTTGCGATAATCTGTAAAACATCGTGCTTTTTGACATTGTAAATGAACCGAATATATTTTTACAGCCCATCACATCAAGTTTATTTAAACGCTATTTGGAATCCAAGAAAGAAAGAAAGAAAAGAAAGAAAGAATAATTTATTTGCGTAAAATATAGGTACTACCGGTTGTAACAAGTGGTGGTTTAGGCACAAACCATATTTTGCCTGTTTAGGGCATGCAAATATTTTACATTACATTATAGGGTACATAATGTTTTAAATTTGTGAGTTTAATATACAATTTATAAAGCGTTCTTAAGCTAATGTTGACAATTTTTATAAAAGTATGATACTTAGTTAAATTCGGTGTTGTAAAAATTCCTGTACACTATAGAAACAATTTTCTGTCAACCAGATGCGAAGTTTATTTTTAAAATATTTAAAAGGTAGTTCCCTTAAGTTTTTGGGTAACTTATTAAAAATTGTAATGCACATATGATATACATTTTTTTTACTTAAAGTGGTATTACAAAATGATACTAAAATCTTGGTTGGATCTCTCGGCCTTTGCTTAGTATAATTGTCACCTTTGAATCTAAAGAATTCACTATGTTTCCTTACAAATACCGATACCTCAAACAAATACATACCAGTTAGTGTTAATAATTTAAGTTTTTTGAATAAAGGTCGGCAGGATTCAAGTGGACCTACACCGCAAATAGCCCGAACACACTTTTTTTGTACAACAAATGCTTTGTCGTAATCAGTTGAGTTGCCCCACATTATTAAACCATATCTTAAAATCGATTCAACGTATCCGCTATAAGCAATGCGAGCTGTCTTTTCGTCTGACACTATACGAAGTTTCCTTAAGGCATATACAAATCTATTTAGTTTACTGCATACGTTGTGAATATGTGGCTTCCAATTACAAAAATTGTCTAAAGTTATACCTAAAAACTTAATACTATCCGTTTCTTCTATAATATTATCTTTTATTTTAATGTTAATAAAATCACTGCTTTTACTTTTGTATGTACTAAATTTCGTAAATTTTGTTTTCGATATATTTACACATAGGTTATTAGATTCAAGCCAATTTATGACAGACTGTACCGCTTCGCTTATTTTAAATTCATGTGTTGAATTTTTAATTTTATTGGGTACTATGACGGAAATATCATCGGCGAATAAGATACAATCGTAGTTTATCGAATCGGGTAAATCATTAATATACAGCAAGAATAACAAGGGACCCAAGACGCTCCCTTGTGGTACACCATACTTATTTAATGAAGTAGAAGATCTAAAGTTAGTGGATTCTAGATTATCATTTAATTTTGTAACTTCAACACATTGTTGACGGCCTGTTAAAAAACTTCTTATCCAATCTAATGCGATGCCTCGAATTCCATATTTTTCACATTTATTTAGCAGTATCCTATGATCCACAAAATCAAAAGCTTTACTCATATCGAAGAATACAACCGCTACCGGAATCTTTTCGTCTATGTATTCCGTTATCTTTTTAACTAGAGTGAATGCTGCTAAAGAAGTGGACTTGTTATGCTGAAATCCGTTTTGTTCTTGTTTTAGAATGTTATGCTTATTAAGAAAACCTATTAACCGACTGTGAAATATTTTTTCATAGATTTTAGATAGTACCGGAACAAGGGTAATGGGGCGATAATTATTTGGGTCTTTTCGATCTCCTTTTTTGAATAACGGTTTAACTATGGATTGCTTCAAATTCTCTGGAAATATTCCTTGTTCTAGTGAATTGTTTACTAAATGATTGAGAACAGGGGCTATGACGACAGCACTAGCCTTAATAACACGTGTGGAGATAGAGTCGTATCCTACTGCTTTGGTATCGTTTAAAGATTTTATTACCTTGATAATTTCTTGTTCCGTGGATGGTGTCAGGAAAATTGATTGATCGTTACTATGTGTTTGAAATTGGCATTGCGTACGTGGTAAAGTTGCATTTTTATCATTGGCAATATTTATGAAAAAATTATTAAATGTTGATGCAATTTTGTAAGGGTCTTGAATAATTACCCCATTGTTTTGCAGCGAAGTTATACTATTTATTGTCCTAATACTATCATTTCTATTTTTTATTACGTTCCAAGTAGCTTTACCTTTGTTACTAGCTTGATTGATTAATTTTTTATTAATGTTTTTTTTTGACCATACTATGCATTTTTTAAGAATTTTTTCATAATTATTATATTTATCGTGGGTCTCTTTAGTTTTATATTTATAATATGAAAATCTCAATTTCCTTCTATTATCGCTAGACTTTCTCAGTCCTTTCGTCAGCCATTTCGGTGATTGTAAATTAGAAGTCATTTTAATTTTGTAATAAGGAAAACATAGTTTGTAGAACAGTATTAGTTCTTGGTGAAAGTAATTAAAAGCTTTGTTTAAATCAGGCTCTGTGTAAACTTCTTGCCAAGATAGTTGTGATAGGTAATATGTAAATTTTTCTATGTTTTCATTACTAAGATCTTGTTTTTGGCAATACCAATATCGTTCAGTTCTCTTTAGTTTTCCAGGAAATTCTAGTATTTGAGCGGTATTATGATCCGATAAATATAAAGGATGAATTTTACCCGTAACATTTTCAGAGTCATAGTTGCTTGCTATGAGATCTATACAGTTGTTTTGACGTGTTGGTTCTGTTATATGTAGTGACAAGTTATAGTTAGCTAGAATATTTTTTAAGTTTATCGTATTGTTGTTGTTTACTAATATGTTAATGTTAAAATCACCTGTAATTATAACTTTTTTATTTAAAATTTTGTATAATAATTTATGTAATAGTATTTCTAATTTATTGAAAAACGAATTTAAGCTTGATGATGGTATGCGGTATATACAAATAACAATGGTGTTCATACTAGGAATTTCAATTCCACAACATTCAAAAATATTATCACATGAATATTCCTTACAAATTTCTATTTTTTTACACTCAATTCCATTATAAATTAAAATGCATGTACCGCCACGTTTCTGTTTTTTTCTTGAATAATGACTTCCTAATTTATATCCTTTAATATTAATATTTGTTTCATCTCCTTCTTTGATAAAGGTCTCACTAAAGCATAAAATCAGAATTGGAGACTTATCATTCGCAAGTGCATTTAGACACAATTCAATACAATCTATTTTATTTAATAAACCTGCGATGTTTTGGTGAAGAAGTCTGATTTTAGTCATTTCATCAGTAAATTCATTTAATTGCGGCATAAAAAAGAATCTATATTAGTTTTAGCTAGTGTATTAGATTTAATTTGATGTGAAGTTTGGAAATAATAGGGGATGGTACCTTTTTTAGGGGTACTTGTCTTACCATTCTGACTTAGCCGACATGACGTTTCGTTTTTGTGCCCTTCAGAAATATATTTAGTCATAGAATGATGGTCTGCATCTATGGTTGAGTTAATCATTCTGCAAGTATGATCCTGAAAGTAACGGTATTTATAATAGTATTCATGTAAATAACTCAGATCCAAAAAATGACAATTATAAAAAGAATGACACGTAAATTTTAAAAGAGTGTTTAACTTAGTTTCATTAAGATGTAAATTTTTATTAATACTTAATACTATTACATTATTGTTACGCAAATAGTTTAACACTTTTAGCAATTCAAACTGTATTTGGTTTGGGTTTTGGTCATTTTGACCAATACATATAATTATCCAATCATTTTCTTTAGGATCTATACTGTAGCAAGCTTTAAGCGATTCGTTGCATTTGGCAAATGGTTTAATAAATGAAAATATATTGCTATGTCCATTTACGCTTTCCGCTCTCGAAGAAATTAATTTCCGCGCGAGTCCAATGCATTGTTGTTCTCCTATAATGAATATTCTGTTTTCATTATTTTTCTGAATTGTTTTATCTATTTCACATGTAGCATCTGATTCTGTTGGGTACTGGTACATTAAATTACTATCATTTCTTGTGTTTTTGCGTATAGCGCCCTCTGCTGTTGTATGTTTGTACTTTTGCGATGAAACCCATTTTTTATTCAAATCTTGTTTTTCTGGGGTTTCATAGAGTACACTGCCATCTATGGTTGCGTTGCTAAACTTTTTAGAGGCAGTCTGTTTTGAACAATCCTGTACATTTTTTTCTGAGATGTTTTGTGAAAATCTCCTTTCTATAATTCCTATTCCGGTTGTGTTACTTAGGGTCGGCTCAGACCGAAACGTGACGCAGCGTCACATTTCAATAGAGCTGTTCGAAATCGAACTCTATTTCCTACACGAAAAGATACACCTGTCAAATCCCGGCGCGGCGCAGCGCGGCGCTGCGCTGCATTTTAATAGCGACTCAAAATCTAACCTTATTTACGACAAGAAAAGACACACATTTGAAGTATCGTTGCGTCATGTCGCTTCGCGTCGCGTCTCGGTCTGAACTGACCGTTAGGGTCAGTTCAGACCGAGACGCGAAGCGACGCGACGATGCGTGAAGAGGCCTGTCATTTCACGCTGCGTCGCGCTACGCCTCGCGGCGCCGCGACGCGCCTCGCTGCGCCGCGAGACGCATCGCAACGTCGCGAGGCGCATCCAGACGCCGCGCGGTGCAGCAGAACGTGTTTAGATTTTCCACGTAGTGCCGCCCCGCCCCGCGTCCCCCCGCAGTCCCATTTGCAAATGGCGGCCTCAGCTACATAGTCCAGGGGCTAGAGGTAGTTGAGTATGCAAAATCCGAGTGACGGCAACTATGACCGAATTCATAAACATAATATTATTATGCGCTTTATCTGTCCCGCAAAAAGCTGTGATCTGATTTTTCTATAAATTATTACGGAAGTAATCATTAAAATGATTTTAAATCATGTACTCAATACATTCAGTTTACGATTAAGAGAAGAGGGCGAAAAAAAAAAACCAAAAAATTGACCGGCAAGTTCTACATTGTTATTCTTTGACCTTTTCTTAACTTAAATCGGTTGGCGAAATTCGTTACTCACAATTATGCATACTTAGTCACCTCTAGCTCCCGGTCTTCACCTCGCATCGTGGAGCGGCCGCGAGCGGCGTCAAGCGGCGCCGCGCTGCGCCGCGCTACGTCGTGATGCCTAAAGAGGCGCAGCGCAGCACCGCTGCTTTGAGATGCGTCGCGCTGCGCCGCGAGGCGTCGCGCGGCGCATCGCGGCGCATCGCTGCGCATCTCAACGTATTCTAAATTCTCACAATGAAATGTGTATCTTTTGGTGTAGAAAATAAAGTCGTATTTTGAATGGCTCTTAAAAGAGTGCGCGCATCGTCGCGTCGCTTCGCGTCTCGGTCTGAACTGACCCTTAGTTTTGAGCATATTTCTTTTAAATGTAAAATTTCTGATTTTTGTTCGTCTTTTTCTTTTTTCAGTGATATTGTTTCGAAAGTGAGCTTTTCAACTTTAGTGAGAGCTATTTCAAGCTGATGTTTCAGGGTATTAATTTCTTCTTGTAATTCGGATATATACATGTTATGTTCAGTAGACAAATCTGGTAAACTTCTGGCGAATATTTCTGAACTGGTTGAAGTAAATGTTTGGTTTAGAGATTCCATTGACTTTGTTTTTTGTTTTTTAAGTGCCATTTTCGTAACACTTCGAGTTTCCATTTTTCTGATGAAGAAATACTTGCATAAAAAAACCACGCTCAATTAAGGCTTACAGTTGTCAGGAACTAGTAAGAATACCCAAAGCTTAGGCTTTGAAGTAATTTTTATCTTACAAAAAGAAATTCAAATCTTCAGGATCGAACTCAGGTCACAGATTTCACCCGTGATTGCTTCACAAAATAAGCCAACTGTGTAATTAATTTTAAGGTGAAATATGGTTTTGGTTTCTAATGTAAAGATAAAAAGTTCGTTAGGACGCTTGGTTTAAAAAAAAAAAGTTTTTATGCGCGCGCACTATTTGAAGCGTTTTTGAACTAAAATTGTTTACACTTTGTTACACTTTTTAAACACTTGATAATTAGGTTTCTGATATTTTTATAGTTTGGATAGCTATAATGTTTTATAGAGTAGTTTCGTATTCAATGTTTATTTATAAATGTGTTTATTATAGCACTTGGTTAACATTCACTAAACACTCAATTGTTTTGGTTGGAAAGTATAGTAAACAGTAAAAACAGTTGTTGCCTACACTTGTACTTAGTCACTGCTTCTAGTTAATAACATTTATGATGATAAATTCACAAAAGTAACTAAAAACACTATTTTTTATAATTTTTTTACGCGGAACCGATGTTTGCGTGACGGCAGCGCCATCTCTCTCCAAACAGCATGGTGGGTCGCGTTACGTTTATTTTACAGATTGGAGATAAGGAAACAAAAATTATAAACCATGTTTTCATGCCTTCATTAATTGTCCCAATCAATCGAATCTACCTAACTAAATGAGGTTGTCTTGAAAAGATCGCTTTTAGCGATAAGACCGCCCATTGTGTCACCCTATATTTATAAGATATTGTTAATTGGATGTATCTGTAATTTGTATGGTGTACAATGTACATGTATCTGTAATTTGTTGTATGGTGTACATAATAAGTATTCTATTCTAAATATTTATAAAAAATAATTCAAATTTTACCAATCAAATCTTCCCAAGGGGCCCCGACTGTGAGTCGTTCTGTTCTGCTTCTTCCTGCTGTTCTGTTGGGCTTGTTTCTTTCTTTTTAGTGTTTATTTAAGTTAACTTTTCACGTATTTTTCAAAATAAGTTTTTACGCAGTCGGGTTTTTTGTTTTTCTTTAAATTATTTTTTTATTTTACACTTTTTAGTTACGATTCATTGTTCACTGTTTTTTTTGTTTGTATATCGTTTATACTTGAAATAAAAACTTAAATCAATAAGTAAGAAAATTAGCGAGAACGATTGTTTAGTTTAACAACTTTAAATCGTTATATATCCTAAACTAATACTTAAAATAAAAAATGATAAAAGAAACCTAAAGATGATTTTAAAATACCTATTCAACGACACCCCACTTGACATAGTTCATCGACTTTTATTTTTTTCATTTTGACAATATGGCGTCTGATTGTCGCTGTGGTGAATTTTGATTACTGTCATGTCTTTAGTGACACTCGCAAGGTTAAGACGAATCGATTGACGTAAGAATGATCAAAATCGGCCTACGCGTTTGGTCTCTAGAACGCCACATAGAAACAAACATACATACATACATACATACTTACATACATACATACATAGACTGATAAACACATTACCCTCCTTTGCGTCGCGCAGTCGGGTAAAAATCAGCACCATCAGAAACAAAAGGTAACTGCTTTGAGTCCCAACAATATGTTTCGTTTTTTATTTGCTTATAATAGGAATGTGGTAAGTATCTATAAAATATACGTAAGTTTAGAAGATGTTACAGATATTAACCAATAGTAACTATTGGTAAACTGTGACAATGGTTACAAAACAGAATAGCACATAATAAACATTATTATGTATGTATTACGAATTTATGACCCGGAAATATTGCTGGGTAACTATCGTTAGTGGCTGTAGTGAGTGACAACAAGTGACCATTTTAGGATGTAAAATGCAATAACCATGGAGGAGGCATGATCGACCGCCATGTATACAGGCCCATCAGGGCCCGCAATTAATTTTAACCGTTATATAATACGTTATGTAAGTTTTGAAAACAGCATGTTTGATTTACTCATAAACCTAACACTTTCATACAGCTTTCGAACAATCTAAGCAAACACGACAGTGTAATAGCCAAGTTTTGGGTTATCCACCAGCGTGTGCTGCTATATGCAAAACGTTTGTAAGTACATATTATGTTACATAAACGAGGTTGTAAAAATTCAATACCTAAAGGAATACCGGATCGATGTCTTCCGGTCCAGCACGCGTAGCATGGCGATTCTATCTCTATTCTACGAAGAAAAGACAAAGTTATTTCATCGTTATTTCTAGACAAATCGACTGTTTTTTTGCACAAATATGACACCATTCGTACACTATTGAAGAATAGAACGTTTATTTTCTATATTTTTTAAATTATCATGCTTAAAACGCTAAAATTATTTCTACGTTCTGTCATTTTGTCTATTCTTCCGTCGACAAAACCCCTTTCTACGGCGCCATACTACGCCTGCAGAGCGTCTTGAGTCAATCGCGGGTGTTGCAAATTGCAAGTTGCTCGCCGCCTCTCCGGTCGGTGCTCGGGGCGAACTTTCACAGGTAAGTATAGTGTCATAAATATTCACTGCATGACGTCAGGCAGTATGTGTGTTACCTTATGACAATATTTGAATGGCAGGTATTACGTACTACACACGTATACTGCGACGTAGGTACCTATTTACAAACTCTCAGGCGAACACAAAAATCAATAGAAGTACTGTTATTTTTTGCTAGAGCAGTCAGATCACTTCAGAGCAGTGACTTACCTATTGACTGCATTAAGTTTGTAATACACGCTACCGAACGTTAATATAAAGACTGTATACTTAGAGCAAAGTTGAAAATCCAAAACAGATAAACTGCAGTTATGACGCCGCGTCATTAGATAATATCATTGCACTGACTGTAAAAAATGGCCAGCTGATGAGCTAGACAAACCAAAGAACAAGCAGTGGTCCGCAGTCATAAAATAAATGAGCCCTGGATTCGTGTGTCCGATACTGGAAGTTATGGAAAGGAAAGGTCTTTGATCATTTTTGTATTACAAAATTTTGTTTTTCTAGTTTCCAACACTCAATAGTAGGAGTCTCCTACATTATTCAACAAATGTCAACAATACACATGTTGAAACGTTGTCGTAAATCGTAAGATTTTCTCCTGTGCGTTTAAACAAACATTTAAACTCACATACGCGAACACCCAGACCCGATATACCTAACGACTTGTATTTGTCATGTGTTATTATGTACGGGAATCGAACCCACGACACGCAGCGCAGCAGCCAACCGGTCAGCTACCTGCGCACGCACGAACAAGACAGTGGCCGTGAACACACGTACACGGCTACACATGCACATCCAATTCCAAATGTTTCTTACACTTGGCTGGACGCTGCAGCGGGTATAGATTAGGGCGCACAAAGACATTAAACTATATACGAGCAATAGACGGGACATCACGAAGAAAGTTGTGATCCACAAATTTTTACCACTCGGTAAAAACTCGACCAGTCTAGTTTGAGACGTCCGCCTGACAGGTCGTGTGACCGTGCGTCAAAATTCAAACTTCGTTGGACGATTATAGGAAAATATGCCTAGTTGCGCTTTGCGTAACTGCAAATCAAGATATAAGAAAACATGTGGACTTGAAATCAATTTGTTTTCCTAAATTTTTTTTTATTTTTACCTGGAATTTAAGAGTTTGTCTGATATTATTCTAGAACTCTTGCTTTTTTTAAATAAACGCCATCTGTTGCTCAGTAGCTGTACGACAATATGCTAAAGAATTAGAGTTGTCTGTTTATCGATATGTGTTATCGATATTTATTAAGTCGAAGAGTAATTAAAATACCAAATGATTAATTTCGTATACTGACTTGTTTATGAATGAAAGAGATACTTACGGAAAAACTTTTTTAGGAGACTAGCTCCCTTTTGAAACATTTTTATTTTGTTCAAGGGCGAGCTGTCCACAAAAATTAATTAAAACATTTATTTTCATGCCGTTTGACACATTTAATATTAGGATCATTTTATGACATGGGAAGAATAAAATCGAGACGGTGGAAGTTGGTCAAAAGAAAAAGACGTTTTCATCAAATCATACGAGCGAAAAAAAAAAACATTTTTTTATGATGTTCATTGACTAAGTTAATGACGATAGGGTTACCTATCATAAGATCGAAAAATGTTTGACCGAATTTCATTTGACCTAAAACTTTTCAACTATTATCGTTTGGTTTTTTTTTACTTCATCGAAGTCACGTTTGCCACTGTTTCAGTTAACCTATTATCTATTCGTTTTTTTTCGTTACTCCAACACTTCATTTGGCCGAAAAACTTTTTACCGATGTTACACTTACTCGAAATGACGGTTGTTCAAAGTATTATGATTCCAAACATTCATTAAACCACTGTTTTAATTGCCATTTTTTCATTTCACCAAACACCTAGAAAGTGCACACTAATTATTGCTGTTAAATTTTTAGCATTTGCCATTGAAATGTAGGTAGACAATACAAAACAATTGTACAAAAGTCATATACGATAATATAACTCTGACGGGTATTGTATTATCATTAATGACATTTGATGTTAATTACATAGTTGGACTATAAAGGTGAAACCGCACTAGGCGGAACTGCACTGCAGCGGAACTGCGCGACACGACGCTTTTCTTTGCTACGCAGTTCGGTTGCAATGTAGTTCCGTTGCCGCTTAGTGCGTGGTGACTCGTATAATTTCATATAAAGAATATTTTGACGCGTCATGTCGCGCAGTTCCGCTGCAGTGCAGTTCCGCCTAGTGCAGTTTCACCTTTAGGGGTGTTCTGGCTAGCACGTGTGTCCGAATCTTTTTGCGGATTTGTGTGATTCTTGATACTCTTTTGTTATTGTGTTGTTCTTGTGTTTGTAAAAAGGTTTGTATTGTGATACACTTGCATACAGCATAAAAACAGATATGCAACATGCAAACAAGCACCACAAAAACATGCAAGCAAGCACGCAGCATGCAAGCAAGCATGCAGCATGCAAGCGAGCATGTAGCATGCAAGCAAGCATGCAGCATGCAACATGCAGCAAGCACGCAGCATTCAAGCAAGCATGCAACATGCAACAAGCATTGTTTCTGTCATGGCTCCGGCGCTGCGGGGTTTTGGGTGGCCCCACGCGAGCTTATCGTCGCAGATGATTTGAACGTTCACCACCGCAGCTTCGGTTTACTGGCCGGCTTCGCCGGCCAGCCTCAGCCGCGGCGGCGGCCGTTCCAACCACCTGCTCCTCAGCTCGCGGGCCACCCCACCCCTCCGCGCCTACGCGATTTTAAATTACACTCTAGGGGTAGGGCAGACAAGTCTACGTAAAGTCGGGTTTGCAGCATTTCGTTTCCGCCACAAAGTTTTGTAGCACAATATATTGAATTTTTATGACAGTAATTTAATTTTTCGGTAAAATGTTATTTCGGTATGGTGAAAATATGGCAAATAAATCATTTGGCAATTGAAAAAAGTTTAAAAGAGGCTTCGGTCAATAGTAAAAAGTTATTTTGTTAATCGGCGGAACATACTTCGGCAAAATAATACTTATGGCTAATGATACTTCGATGAACTGAAAATATGTCAAATAATGCATATAGCAAAAGAGATATCGGTCAATAGTTTTCGGTGTAATGAAATTCGAACAAACAAAATTCGGTAAATTGATCGGTTCCCTGACGATAGATTAATAACAATACTGTTGAACATAATCGTCAAATTGATAATATAGGATTGTTTTAATAACTAATAATTTAATTTCTGTTCTGCTCTTACACACTTTTTAATTTTTTTCTAATATTTAAATCCTAGTTAACTTTATCGATGTTTATGTATCGATAATTGTGCCATTCTAAAATGTTGCACCCCTATCACAAGATGCTCAGTTCTGCCATCTATTGTGTAATGGCTGAAATATATTCTGATGAATTATTTTAATACGTGGTTTTGCTATACAACGCTAGATAGCGCTACTGACGCCCGACATCAACATTTTTGTATGACAATATTCCCAATGCCCGCTCTACAGTTCTTTTAAATCTCTTTGAGGGCGCATTAATATTATACCTACATATTACAAACAAAGGTGGAATCTGCCGTCTTTGTGCATAATAGGTTAGGTACATACCAGTCACATGACAGAGATGTTTACTACCTTTTTTAAACTATCTCGGTTTGCTTCTAAACTTTGGTATAACAGAAAATGTCACTTACGGGATATCTTCCGTGATTAACTATTTGTTTGAGTTCCCGATATTTCGACGCTGTTGCAAGCGTCATGATCGCGGGTTGACTATGTTTACTACCTATTTTATTTGCCTGAAGTACACAATAAAATAAATAGATGTAGATAGGTATCTGGGGGCACGGCAGTGCCCCAGCCAAGTCTCGAGCAAAACGGCACGGCCGTACCATCTTTTCTCGAAGCGATTCGCGGCTGTTTCGCCCCCCCTATATCTTCGACGTGGACAAAGCTAGGAGTTTAGGTTTTCGGTGAATAATAGTAGGCATTAAAACAAGCTTAAGTTCGAAATTACATGCCAATTGAATTAATAGTTTAGGAGTTACGGTCGATCAAAGTTACACCATTTTGTCACTCACTGACTCAAAATCTAAGGTACTTCTAGCAGACTTAGAAACTTCAAATTTTGCACCAAGATAGGTCATTAGCCACATATAAAGAAAAAATTATAAAAACATTAAAAAATAATATACCATAGAAAACAATTTTATATTTGCGGTTTGGCAAGAACATTGTGTATGGATTTTGACAGCATTGTTAACTTTGTTCGTTGTTTAAGTATTCAATTGGATGAATAAATACATAGAATAAAAAGAATAATATAAATGTAATACATAGACTATAATTAATACAAATTAATACATAAAGTTCATAATTCATTAAATTAACAAAGCTAAAACTCCATTGTATTGCGACAAATATTGTATGCGCGCTCGATAGATGGCGTTGTACCTGTCTGAATCGCGCTATGTTTTCGTTACAGAGCGCAGTCTAACTAGTATTTTAAAATAATTCGATAATTTTCATTTGATAGCGCCATCTAAACAATTCATAAACAATTCCCCATATGCATAGCTTATGCTATAACCATACATAAGAGTCAGGGGCTGAGCCTAAACAATGCAATGATGGATATAGGTTCTTCAGTTTTACCTTTTTTTTTTTTTAGCTTGTTAAAATCATCAAATGAGTCCTCCCACCCCGGGCACGGCGGGAGGGACTGTCAGACTTGTACTGCCTAAAATCCACGGTGTCCTTCAATAGCCCGTTATGTCCCGGGGTCACGGTAATGAGATAAGTCCCGCGACCACTTCAGTTTTTACCTGTGGTCAAGCATACGTGGCCCTTTCAAGAGTGACTGGTTTGGGTGGATTACATTTAAAGAATGTGAATTTTAGTAGTATCAAAGCTCAGGAGACAGCAATCTATCTATACATATAATAAATTTGTAGAAAAGTGGTGTCTGTACAGTGTAAATATATAAAAAAAGTAGCAGGGGTTGTTATTTTATCGATGCCGAACCCGAAATTGTAATTAAAATTTTTTTTGTCTGTTCGTCTGTGTGTTTGTGCACGCTAATCTTCGGAACTACTGGACGGATTTGAATGATTTTTTTTGTTGTATAGGTATTAAGTCCGATTAACATATATTTGCACGCTAATCTTCGGAACTACTGGACGGATTTGAATGATTTTTTTTGTTGTATAGGTATTAAGTCCGATTAACATATAGGCTATAATTTATCTTGGAAACTTGAACACCTGATGCAGAACCGCAACAGACCAGCTAAACTATAAGAGATACAAAAATGGTGCCATAGCAAAAATTGTTCCACGTGATGAGAATTTTCTGCTGAGAGAATAAATTGAAGATCTGGAACACCTGGTGTGGAACTCCAAAAGCCCAGCTTAACTATAACATATAAAGGAATGACGCCTTAGCAAGAGTTGTTCAGCCTGATGAGCACTCTCTGTTGACGTATAAAAATTGAAGATCTGGAACACCTGATGTGGAACTCCAAGAGCCCAGCTAAACTTTAACATTTTTAGGAATGACGTCTTTTTTTTAAGCGTGGTAAAATCATCAAATGAGTCCTCCCACCCCGGGCAGGGCGGGAGGGACTGTCAGTTGTACTGACTAAAATCCACGGTGTCCTTCAATGGCCCTTTATATTCCGGGGTCACGGTAATGAGATAAGTCCCGCGACCCCGGCAGGCTTTGGCCCTCTAGAGGGGGGCCCCGTCATCTTGCTGACTCTCGCGTTGTGTTCCTCGCTCTTTGAGGCGCGCGTGGAACACAACGCGCCGTCGACCTGGGCATGGTCCATGGCAGCGAGTTGCCCTTTGCTCGCCGCCCGCATGCCCGCGCCTACGGTGGCCGGAGATCGTCTTGCGACGTCTGTCGCCGTGGGTGTCCACCACCGCGGGTGGGGCGGAGGGAGGACATTGTCCTCTCCCTCACGCGGCCCGCCTCCTCCTTCGCGAGCATGAATGCTTCGCAGAAGGAGGCGACCGCTTCCCACTCCGTCTCGCCCCGCAGCATGGCCGCGACCAATGCCGGGCGCCAGAGCTCTCCGCCTAACGCCGCCGTGAGGACACGTCGGTGCTCTGCCTAAGCGGGGCAGTCTTGCACCGTACGCTCTACTGTGTCCTCCGGGCGATCTTCGCAGTAGTGACACCCAGGCGTTTCCTCTTTTCTCATAGGAATGACGTCTTAGCAAGAGTTATTCAGCCTGATGAGCACTCTCTGTTGAGGTATAAAACTTGAAGATCTGGAACACCCGTTGCGGAACTCCAAGAGCCCCGCTACACCATAACACAATACACATATAGGAATAACGTCTTAGCAAAAGTTGTCGGTCTGATGGGCATTTCCTGTTGACTTATAGAAATCGAAGATCAGAAACATCTGAAATTCGAAAGGCTTTTGATAAGGTAGACGTGCTTCTTAAAAAACTGGCGTATAATGGCATCCGCGGTGATCTGCTTCGCTGGTTTGCGTCATTATGTATCAAATAGGTCGCAGAGAGTTGTAATTAAAGGTTATCAGTCTGTTTCAGTGAATGTAACTTCTGGCGTGCCTCAAGGCTCGATTCTGGGCCCACTACTTTTTATTATTTTTATTAACGATATTGGAAAATGTTTTGTACATTCAAAATTCTTACTTTATGCAGACGATCTTAAAATTTACCGAACAATTCGCACCAAAGCTGATGCAAGATTACTACAAGAAGATCTACACAGGTTCTCTGGATATTGTGTAAAAAATAAAATTCAACTCAGTACATCTAAATGTGTATACAGGGTGATTTGTAATTCGATGCGGTCCTTGAAATGGGTGATACTAGACCTTATTTGCAACAATTTTAACCCCGACAACATGGGGTCTAAACTGACTGGTTTTGGAGATATCGAACTTTAAAGGTTTTTCGAAAAATTTCTACCTCTCCATCATTAAGTGCTTATTGTTAGAAATTAACGATGGTCACCACTTAAAATTTATACTTTTCTGATAGAATATGGATGACTGAATCTAGTGAATACAAGTTTGTTATAAAACTAATCATATCTTGGGAAATAAAGTGTCATAAACTTTCTGTTTTGAAGTTTTCTGAAAACTTCCCATGTCTTTCAAAGCATATTTAAAAAAATAAATGTATTACACTTGGTTTATAAATTACAGGAAAAACTTTCTTGTCTCATTACCTTTCTAAAATGGTGCCACAGTACCCACTTTTAGTTAGTGTCTGACCAGAAAATTAGGGTTGTTGCTGACAAGGTAGTAAATCAACGAAAATTGGTTGCAATGTTTTTTCGACCCAACATTTTCTTTCTGTGGTTTTTGTCCAAACTGCTATCTAATATTAGCTTTTTGAGTCAATGCGCTAAATTGACTCAAAAAGCTAATATCAGATAACAGTTTGGACAAAAACCACAGAAAGAAAATGTTGGGTCGAAAAAACATTGCAACCAATTTTCTACCTTGTCAGCAACAACCCTAATTTTCTGGTCAGACACTAACTAAAAGTGGGTACTGTGGCACCATTTTAGAAAGGTAATGAGACAAGAAAGTTTTTCCTGTAATTTATAAACCAAGTGTAATACATTTATTTTTTTAAATATGCTTTGAAACACAAGGGAAGTTTTCAGAAAACTTCAAAACAGAAACTTTATGACACTTAATTTCCCAAGATATGATTAGTTTTATAACAAACTTGTATTCACTAGATTCAGTCGTTCATATTCTATCAGAAAAGTATAAATTCTAAGTGGTGACCATCGTTACTTTCTAACAATAAGCACTTAATGATGGAGAGGTAGAAATTTTTCGAAAAACCTTTAAAGTTCGATATCTCCAAAACCAGTCAGTTTGGACCCCATATTGTCCGGGTTAAAATTGTTGCAAATAAGGTCTAGTATCACCCATTTCAAGGACCGCATCGAATTGCAAATCACCCTGTATATAACATTTACTAAAAATAAAAATATACTCGTCAAAACAAAATAAGGGCCACTTTTTAAATTGCACTTTAAACAAGTATTGCTCTTATTCTGGGTACACAATAAATACTAAATATCTTGTTATGGTTTCTTTCAAGTATTAATATTGTTTCTACTGCATAATTGGAAATTCATAACTTTTTTTTAATTAGATATTTAAGATTACTTAGAATTTACGGTATGGTGTTTTTTAATTTTCAAACTTCTAACGGAATTTTCTTTGACTAATACAGCAAGCAGGCTATAATGATCTTTCAATCTCATAATGTCATGTATTCGGAGACATAAGGACGCAAAAACAGCCACTTGGGGTGTCACCTTAATCCAGGGGGCCCGTAGACAGAAGAGAAAGGTTTAAAGGTGGAATATTCCCAAAAAGTGGTTCAAAATGCTTAAAACGGGTCTTAAAAGACGGGTAATATCACCAAACTCCATGATCAAGGAAGAAAGTAAGTAAGTAAAGCCCAAGAAGACCATTAAGTTTGTTTAACCGCGCAAATAGAGCGAAAATCTACTGCGCGGACCGTACAAACTCCATTGCGTCGAGCTACAGGCACCCCTATAATTGACTACACTATTCCGAATCGACTCCATAAAGACTAACAATACTCAAGTAGATGCTTGGTTCGCCTCCAGTTAACTGCAGCGTATGGTGCAAATCGTGAAACATTTGCGAAGGAGAAAATTTATTGAACTGTTTTGACTGGGCTTCATTGCTTTTTATTGATGACTGGTGGGTTATTTTTTTTTCAATAAAAACTGATTCATAAGAGTGTAGAGAAGATCTAAACAACAGGTTTCAGATCCTTGCACTCTTAAAACAGACTGTTCTGGCGAGTTCTGAGTTATGCTCTGGGGCGGTTATCTCTATCACGCAAAACTGAGCTCGCACTTCTTAACGAGGGTGCTGTAACTCCTCAAAATTGCGTAGAGAATGGGGTGCAACTCCACATTATCCCATTCGCACAGCAAAAAATACCTGAGTTCTTCTTGAAGCAGGATAATGCTCGAGCAAACACGACGGCGCTAACAGTGCACACATTCCCTTACGCTCGAATTACGATGTTACAGTGGACACTCAGGATTTTTACCTGAGTTCTATTGAGCATTTAAGAGATGAGTTAAAGAAGAGTGAAAAAGAAAGTAAAATTCCCATCAACACCTAGCTGGATCTCATAAATTGTCTGAAAACTTGCTAGTAGAGTATCCCAAAAGAAAATGTTCGGTATTTAATCCAGTCCATTCCACCTCCCATAAAATGAGCAGAACAGAGAGAACAGAGTTAAAAGCTTAAAAAAACATTTTGGAACATTAAAGACGTTATTTTTTCGTTTTTTTTTATGTTTCATGTAACTTGATACATTCTTGCAATTCCTCACTTTTCATTCAATTTGTTTTATTTTAACGATTTATTGGAATACATATTTAATTTTTGTGTATTTCCATCTAAAACCATTAATATTAATCAGATTCAGTCATTGTAACTAGTAATATTTAAACATTATTTAATAAATCGAAAAAAACCAGGTGGCCCTTATTTTGTTTTGAGTAGTATATAATACAAAATAATTATACACCGTGACTTTTTAGTCGTCTTACAAAAGTGGTCCACTTAATGTATCCGACATAAAATACCTCTAGGCGCGATTATTATTTTTTTATCATTAATTAAGATAATAGGTACGAAAAAAATAAATAATACATTAGAAATATGAAACACCCTGTTAAAAATGTTTACGTATCAAACTGTACGTAGAGTATACCTACCTAGCGCACGATTCGAGCAGATCATTCCATCTCCATTTTCAATGAGACAAAATATCGCAAGCCAATCTAGCATAGTCCACGTGGACTGTCGTCCAATCAGATTGTCCAACGCTATCCCTAGACAAGTGCAGCGCATGCGACGCCCCGCCCCTTTCACTTAAAAGTAGGTGAAGGTCAGTCTTGCTTACTTTAGTTGCGTCCGAAACCCCGGAAGTGGAAGTGTGCGCGCGCGCTACCGGGAGTCAAGCGTTGTTGTCCGCGATCGATACTTAGTGAAACGACGAGTAGGTAAACCTACCTAAGTGATAGTAACTATCGGTACTCGAATATTGGGTATCTACAAATGTTGCGCCTGTACGCAATAAGTGGTGACAATTTACTCGAAATGTTACTACGTAAGCGTGAGAGTGTAAGAGTGACTTTAGGTAAATAATAATTAAAAGACAATATCCAAAAACGTGCTCGTTTGTGCATCGAACAAGGTGGTAGACAATTTGAACAGTTGCTACAATACAGGTAAAGCCGCTTAGGTCTACTTATGACAAATAAAAAAAGTGATCATTAATTGTAAATACGAAATTAGTAATTAGTGTAAATATCAGTTGATTCCCATTCTCTCAATACACTGCAAACAATTTACATACTACTTATTTCATTAACTATCTTTTTGATTGCTAGCTAGGTATTTATCACGTTATTAATAGTAGGTAATTCTGGATTTATTTTAAATGCACTCGGTAAGTAGGATGTGTAGAAACATAGTCGAATTTTATCTTTTCTTCTTTTTATCAAATTTTGATCAGTGTTGTTTTACTGATATCGAACATTTTTTGTTAACGCTAAGACGACCCACTGACCTAATCTCCACTTATTAGGTACTTACGTACCGTACATCACTTTGTTTCAGTTTTACGAGTATTATGAAAAATGTGTTTGACGGTCCTAAGCCCGTAAAAGAATGAAGGAAGAATTGGAATTAAGTGGCTTTTAATGAACAAACTGCTACATACTTACTGAGAATATTAAGACTGCAATAGGCAATAGTAAGAAACCTATTTTGCGCTAGGGCACATGGCTAGGGTGAATGAACTGTGATAATACGCCGCGCCGCCGCGCCGCGCCGCTGCCGCTCCAGTGATATGGCTCGGACCGCGCTCGCTATAGGGTGTTTCTAAAACTGCGCCTTGCGTCATAATAATGAATAATATTTTTAATTTTTATTTATTCAAATCTCATAAATACCTATTTTTTTATCATGAACGTTTACTAGTCATTGGATACATGAACTGGGCTGCTTTTGTAAGACGACTAAAAAGTCACGGTGTATATTAGATAATGCTACATTGCTTAAGGTCTCATCGGTGAGGGACCTTGGTGTCTTGCTGGATAGCAAACTTCACCTTGACGAACATATACAAAAAATTATGAACAACGCCTACCGAATGTTCGGTTTCGTTATGAGATCTTCCACAGACTTCCGGCGTACTGATACCTATATTCATTTATATAAGGCATTGATTAGATCACAACTAGAATACGCGGTATTAATATGGAACCCTCTATACCAAAAATATATAGACATGTTGGAAAATATTCAAAAAAAATTCTTGAAAGCCTTGCGATATCGCTGTCGTAATCAATTACATTCTCCCACAAATTATGAATTGGTAAACTTAAAATCAAGACGCCTTTTCCTGGAAACTATGTTCCTCTATGACTTGTGCAATGGCAGATAATTATGATTGCTTAGACCTAACTAGTAAACTAAGCTACGTTGTTCCGAGGACTGTCATAGGACGAGGGGTGCGCGCTCGACCACTTTTTGCTGTTTCCTCTTGCCGCACTAACGCTGGAGTCCGGGCACCTCTTCGTCGGATGGCTAACAACTTCAACACTGATTTTGCAACACTGGACTTGTTCTCAACATCGGCTAGTAAGTTTAGAAGATCCTTGAGCCACATAATTAACCCACCTAAGTTGTAGCACGACATGTACTCATTAGAAGTGCCACTTATAACCACTATGTGTAAGCTAATAATAAGTATTTTTTCCTTTTCTCTTTTTTGTGTTCTTTCTTTCTTTTACCAGCCTTTTATTGTTTCGGTAGTGTTTTTGCAGTTCCAAGATAATATTACATTGTTAAAATGTGGATAAAGTTACACAAATGTCACTAACACTATGTAAAGTCTTTAAATTAAGAAACTTGTGTATCTGTTTGTTTTCCCGAAATAAATAAATAAATAAATAAATCTGATGTGGAATTCAAAGCTATTGCTAATTTCACTATACAAGGTGAATTTTTCAACTGGGCGTGGATGGCTATTTCCGAAACTATGAGGAATATCAAAAAACGTTGAAAGGAGTCTCGAGGCCGATTTTGATGAAAACTAAAACTGCATCATTGGATTTTAGAAAAATTAATAATCCTGGCCAAGAATCAAACCCGCTGATTTTGAAAAAAAAATCACATCCTGTATTATTACACTATTCGATAGTGTTGCTAATAAGGATCAAATTCTGGGAAGTAATCATTTACGGCAAACTTAAGGAAATTACAGATTTCTATGAAATTGCTATTTTCTATATTAGGTACATAACTTCTACCTACTGATTTTGATATTCCTCATAGTTTCGGAAATATGCATCCACGCCCAGTTGAAAAATTCACCCTGTATAATTAATTATAAAATAACATAAACTGGGAGTACCTCCACGCGGTGAAGGCGGTAAGACTTTAGGACTGATTTTCGATGACGATGGTATATCATTAAAAATCTGACTCTACTGGCCAGAACTCCCATTTATTATTTACCCGGGCTCTATTGGATATCAGACGTTTCAGATCTTCGATTTTGCCGACTCCGTTGTTGCTGGCATAAGCAAAAAGATCCGCGTACGAAGTCGCGGGCAGAAGCTAGTAGCTGAATATAATCGACACCGAAGTATATATCGCCCAGACTTGTCTACCTTAGAAGTAACGAAGCCTCAGAGAAGAAACAAAAGAGATAGAGAATGGGTTCTAAGCAAAGCAGTAGCTTAAGTCCAAGAAATTATGAGGTCACCTAAAAAAAAAAGAAAGAAATACACTTACAAAAAATAAATGAGATCCCACCAAAAACATAAAATGTAAAAAAATGCCAAGTCTCTCGATGCGGGGTGCTAAGACAGGAAACCTCCACGTGCGCCCGTGGACTGGAGTTCCCTCTCGGATACGTCCGGGAGGAAGACCAGTTTTTCGGGCCGGTGCACCCTGGGAGTAATGGGTATGCTCGCCGTCCGACCAAGGACCAAGCCCGGGTCGGTGGCGCGTCGTGTTTCACGCGTCACCGACGGGGCCCCTTATGGGCCGTGGCCCCGGAACGTAAAGGGCATCCGAAGGAACACGGGTGGATTTTAGTCAGTAAAAGTCTGACAGTCCCTTCCGCCCCACCCAGGGCGGGAGGACTCATTTGATGATTTTGCCACCCAAAAAAAAAGTCTCTCGATGCAGTCTTTCCATCGTAAAAATAATTGTATCAATAGTTTTCTTTATATTATAATTATAGTGACTTGGCAATGAGCACAAGAAGAAACAAATAAAACGGCATATTTGGAGGAGTTGAAAGTCACACCGCATGCGTAAACATTAATATCACAAAATTAATTTTCTTTTGGTTTATCCGTGTCGTCCCAACCGAATTTCGGCAACGGCAGTCAGTCTCATCCAAGACTAGTAAACTGCGCAGGACATAAATTATAGTGCACAAGTGTGTACGCAAACACTAGTGTTAGTGTACTCTCGGTTCATTTACTTTCATAAAGCGATGGCCCGTAAGGTATTCTTAATTATTGTATTGGAGCATGTAGTCGGTAGTGACCATCATGATTCACACATAACAAATAATCTGATCACAGGTCTCGTCAGTAACATTTGCACATAATTCCAGGCAGCAAGCAGCTTTTAATTTGTGCTCATTGCCAGGACACTATAATTATAATACAAAGAAAACTATTGATACAATTACTAAATGTTGATTTATAACTACAAAATAATTTGAATAGGACGTGGCTTCTATGAGATCTCAAAACTTTTTACGGTGGAAAGACTGCATCGAGAGACTTGGCATTTTTTTACATTTAATGTTTTTGGTGGGTCTAGCATAGTAAGTGAATGTTGTAGGCCTTGTATTCCATGTTACTCATGTTAGTACTACGCTGTACATAGCGCATCAATTTCTGAGGTAGGTACGGTTTGTCAACAATTTACCATATTGAGGTACCTAATACAAAATTGAGACAGGCACTGTCTTGTCAGGTAACCGTGACCCTGGGCGTAAAGGGCTATTGAAGGAACACCGTGGATTTAAGTCAGTACCAGTCTGAAAGTCCCTTCCGTCCCGGGCGGCAGGACTTATTTGACGATTTTACCACGACATGCGCATCGACCAACAAAAAAAGGTCTTCTTTCCTTTCTTTCTTCTGGTTCCGGTTCTGCACCAATTGACAGTTCCCACAAATTCAAAAACAATTTAAAATTTCTTACCCGAGTACGGCGTAGCTAAAAGGAAGAGTCTGATTTTGACAGTATTTGTCCCAGTACCTACCTATGTATGTTTGTATGTTCCACCGTAACGTCACGGTAATATTATCATATGTGGTAACGTCGTAGCGCCTAAACTAATGAACCGATTTTAATGAATGAGTATCAATAGATTCGCAAAAATAGCCCGGGTAACATGGGTGATACAGGAAGAGTTTGTTTGTTTGGTTGAGCGCGCTAATCTCAGTAACTACTGGTTGGAATTAAAAAATCCTTTTTGTGTTGAATAGTCCAGAAGTGGACATTCTGAGCCTGATCGGTTTCAAAATCGGGAAAATGTATTCCTTTTCGAGAGCTTCCGTTGCATGCGCTGCGTAAACGGTTAGACGATTAAAGATACGCAAAAAATATGTACTACGGAATTATTATTGATGAAAAGTTCTAAAATAAAGTCCGCGAGAGCATTATATCTATCTTTTAAGGTTTTTTTGTGGAAATCAAAGATTTATTTTAATGCATTATTTGCGAAGGTATTTTCATTAACATGATATTAATCATGATATGGGCTTCCGTCTCGACTTCGTTAGAGTATAGACGTGTGTACTTGTCTTGCAAAATTCGATAAATTACCACTATACTCATTTAAGGATGCCCTAGTCGGCGGGCCGAACTCGTTGGCGGGCGGGATTAAAATGCATGTTATTTCATCCAACATCACTTATCAATGAGATGGATGAGCAGTAAGAAGCTAGGGCACCTACGCACACATACTCCAACCTTTGACTGACTAATACATGCGTGATTTCATTGTAGAATGGACTACTGCAACTTTTCCAGAGACCTTCGGGAGTTTGGATATTATAAAAAAACTACTGAATGTATCTGTTCAAAATAAAATTGTTAGCGACGCGCTCAGGTGTTTTTTATAAGTAGATACATAGAATACATAGATCAGTAAGTAGTAATAACATAATTATAAGTACATGTAAGTATAGGTGTACGGGCCGCTGGACCCCCACCTAGACGCCGGCAGTTCAGTCCGTGCGAGCACAGCAAGCGGGTGCGCTTGTATGTGACTTACCTTGTTTGTTAATTTTTATCCGTGTCTTTGAAAATATAAGTCTCTAAAGCTTCTAAATCGTTTAACTTCGCCGATTACCACCCACAACATTTACAAAGTGGTCAATCGAGCCAGATCAACTAAATATTTGTCACGCCACCAGTGAAGAAAAAACAAAATGGTGGGCACACGAAGTATGGTGCGCCGCGAGCTCGCGCAACGTAAACTTTTTGAAGAACAAAAGGGACCTCAAGAAACTGACACTGAAGAATGTCAGTCTTCAACCAGTGCAGCAGCCAAAAATATGGAGTACAAAACCCCTGTGGCAGGACCGAGCGTCAAAACGGAACACACGTTGCCAAGGTCAAAAGGTCAATCCGACACATCATCGGTTAAAGCTCGGAAGGCGCAGTTGCTTTTGGATGCTGCCAAGCAAAAGGCACAGATACGATTGGAGCTCATAGACAAACAGCTAGAAGCGGACTTAGCTGAACTAGAGGAAGAAGAAAAATACAGTCCACACGAAGAACGCGCTCACAACGTGGAGCAATGGCTGGAACGGAGTCACCACGATTTAATGCAATCGGCCCCCGATCATGGCAACCCCTTGGGCAAGTTGCATCCACCCGAGACAGAACCAGCCGCGCCTGCTAATGCCGTCCTCTTTACGGCACAAGCAGCACTACCAGGGATAACCACGTCACCTAAAAAGCCACCACCTTCAGTGCAACATCTGCCGATGGAGTCGCACCCACACACTGTACCCGCACCGCCACCAACGGCGGAGGCCACCAGTATGCAAGCGACAATTCAGATACTAGCTGGCGCATTGAAAGACCTGGCTTCTACGAGTGCACCGAATACCAACCTTATCACTCGATTAAGCACGCCGAAGGATCTTCCAGACTTTTCAGGAGACCCACTGGAATTTCTGCAGTTCAAACAAGCCTATAAAGAGTCAACCGAGCTTTGTAAATTTTCTCCTGAAGAAAACCTGTGGAGGTTGAGAAAATGTCTCCGAGGAGCTGCCAAAGATGCTGTCGCAGCCTTACTCATTTCTGCGAGTCCACCGTGCAAAATCATGTCAACTCTAGAGTTACGTTTTGGCAATCCTGATCTAATAATATCCAAAATATTGCTGGATATCAAGAAATTGCCCTCAATGTCACAAAACTATCATAGTGAAATCGTGCCCTTTTCAGTGAAAGTGCAAAACCTTATACAAGCAGTGCGAGCAGTTGGACGCGAAGAGTACTTACAAGGTATGAGCATTGTTTCAATTATATTGTCCAAGCTGCCTACAACACTGTTATCTAAATGGTCTGATTATAGTTTCCCGCTCATTACCGAAGGACAGAAATCCCGTATGGTAATTTTATCTGATTTCTTGCACGATGAGGCCGTAAAAATATCAATTACATCAAATATCCATTTTACGAGTCCTCGCACTGACCAAAATAAAAACAATCATCATAAAAACAAAGATAGTTCCGGCAACCGATCTCAAACAATATTATTGCAAACAGATGATGATACCGAAAACTGCAAATTCTGCCGTACCTCTAAACATAAATTAACTGAATGTAAACCATTCAAGAAGGCGTTACGTAAGACCAGATGGGAATTCGTAAAACGTAACGGGATTTGTTATAAATGCCTACTATCGCGCCACGCACGAGACACGTGCGCCGCACCGCCTTGCGATAAAAATGACTGTGGCGAGGGGCATCACAATCTACTTCACTACGTCGGAAACAAGCCGAAAAATGACGCTGGAAGTAGCCAGGTTCCAGAGCCGAGGTCAACGCCTGTACAGGCGCCGACGTCGGCGACGCCTTTGCCGACGTCCTCCGCCGATAGTACACAAACAGTGACGCATATAAACGCGAGTGAAAACAAAGTGTTACTTAAAGTCGTACCTATACGTATACATAGTGCTAACGGTGTGTTCAGTGCATACGCCCTCCTTGACGACGGATCGACCGTCTCACTTATCAGTGCGGGGCTAGCGAAGCGTGCGGGGCTTCGTGGGCGCTCAGAGACGATGCGAATTCGAGGAGCCTGGTCTGACGATGAACTGGTGTGTAAAACGACCATCGCGAATGTTAAATTATCGGGTATGGACAATAAGATGTATAATATAGAACTTCGGTGTGTAGAAAAATTAGACTTACCTTTGCAACAACTTTCTGTTATCGATTGTAATCATTATAAAAACCTGTTTGGAATAAACGATAAGTTATGTAAACATGATGTAAAACCTGAAATTTTAATAGGTCAAGATAACTGTCACTTATTGTTGCCTCTCAAAGTTATAGTAGGGAAATTATATGAGCCGTCCGCTACATTGACTCCCCTAGGTTGGTGCATGCATGGTATGTTGCGAAGGCAGCGCGCTCGGCACGCGCAGGTCGCCGCCGGCGCCGTCGAGGCGCACGCCACACTGCTGTTGAGCTCGGCAGCTAGCACCGCCGCGGACTGGGACGAGCGCATACTGCGGGACCTCCACGAGGAGGTGAGGCGTTCATTCGCTGTAGACGCCTTGGGAGTGTCAGGTAAGCCGAGACAAAATATTAACGATACTCGTGCCGTCGCACAGCTGGAAAAATCTGTCGAACTCGTCAACGGTCGCTGGCGTACAGGTTTGCCTTGGAAGAATGAGGCCTGCACTATGCCCGACACTTATCCTAACGCTCTGAAAAGGTTAAAAGGGATAGAAAGGAAGATGGCACGTGATGATGGTTTCGCCGACAGATACCGCGAGCGTATAAATCATTTATTACAAAATGATTACGCTCACAAGATGGAAAAGCAACTGTCGGCACCCAGGACGTGGTATCTACCTCACTTCGGGGTAGATAACCCCAACAAAAAGTCACTTAGGTTAGTGTTTGACTCGGCCGCTCCAGTTGGTGATAAATGTCTAAATGACTACCTACTCACAGGCCCGGACTTGTTGTCATCTCTGTTTGGTATAATGCTGCGCTTTAGGGAATATTCAATTGCAGTAACCGGTGACATCAAGGATATGTTCCTTAGGGTCAAAATTCGCCCTGAAGATCAACACGCGTTTAGGTTTCTTTGGCGGAACAGCCCTGACGAGCCAGTGGATATTTACATTATGACGTCACTAATTTTCGGCGCTAACTGTTCTCCCTTTGTAGCTCAGTTTGTTAAAAATGTGAATGCGCGTCGTTACGAGTCGTCATTACCCGCTGCTGTTAATGCGATATACAAATCGCACTATATGGACGACTATATTGATAGCCTGCCGGATGACGCGACGGCGATAGAAATGGTTAAAAATATAACAAAAATTCATAGCAGTGGTGGTTTCCAAATCCGTAACTGGACAAGCAACAGCATTGCTGTTTTAGATAGTGTTCCAAAGGATACCTTAGGTACTGCCAGCGTTAGGTTCAAATTTGAACAGGAATACCATGGCGAGCGCACTTTGGGACTCATCTGGTATCCCGGAGAAGATGAATTAGGTTTCGACGTGTCTCTGAAACGAATACCGGAAAATATTATTTTAAATAAGGTTAGGCCGACTAAAAGAATCATGCTTCAAATAGTTATGTCGATTTTTGATGTATTAGGATTCTTAGCACCATTCACTATTCAGGGCAAAATTATGTTGCAAGACACTTGGCGCTTAAACATAGGCTGGGATGACGTAGTACCCGATGGTATTTACAATAAATGGTGCAAATGGATCGAGTTATTACAGCATATAAAACATATACGTATACCTAGGTGCTATAACAAAACGATTGTGTCACAAGGTGGGAGCGAGACGGGAAGAAAACCAGTTGCCGAGCTTGTGATGATAAGGCCACCTCCTCCCGCTGCCGCACCCGCGACCCCCGCGCTGGAGTTATCTGCTACGAGAAGTTGCTACGGGACGTGTAGACCGCCTACGACAACCGCTACGTCTGCAAGTAATAATTATACACGCTTACAGCTGCATTTATTTTGCGATGCCTCTGTTCAAGCCATGTGTTGTGTGGCGTACTGGCGATGGATAGTCAATGGGATTGTTAACGTCGCATTTATAGCAAGTAAATGTCGTGTTGTACCCGTTAAACCCATGACTGTGCCCCGAGCCGAGCTACAGGCGGCGCTGTTGGCTGCACGATTGGCTGATACAGTTCTGAAGGAACACAGATTAGCGCCCGAGCGACGATATTTTTGGTGTGACTCCACCACCGTTTTACAGTGGATTAGAAATAACACACGTAGGTATAAAACGTTCGAAGCGAACCGATTGGGAGAAATTGACGAACTCACGCGTACTTCCGAATGGAGGTATGTACCTACAAAATTAAATGTAGCAGATCTTGGAACTCGTGATGAATTTAACCACACAATGTTTAACAGTGAGTGGTTTACAGGGCCTGATTTTTTATACAAAATGGAGTCCTTATGGCCTGCTGACGTCGTGAGCCCCGACATCGACAGAGACGAAGGAAGTTTAGAGTGTGTAGCTGTGATGCATGAGCCTACATGTAACTTACCTGTTCCTGAGCCGCAGCGGTTTTCCTCCTGGCTTCGCTTGCAGCGAGCCACGGCCGTCATTCTGAAATTTATTGACAGATGCAAGAGACTTACCGTTGAGGTTGACTGCGATGCGATGGCTCGAGCTGAGATCCTGTTGCTGAAGAAGGTGCAGGTGGAATCGTTCTCCGCCGAAATATCTGCAATCAAAAATGGAAAACAATTATCACGAGATAGTAAGTTACGCACCTTGTCACCGTATCTAGACGAAACTGGTTTACTCCGCCTCGGTGGTCGCATCGATGCTGCGACAGACGTGAACCTAGAAATGAAGAGACCAATTATACTAGATGGAAAGCATGACATAACACGTCTTCTTGTCCTGTTTTTTCACATTAAGGCAGCACACGGGAACCAGGAAATGGTCGTCAATAACCTGAAACAGAAGTATTGGATTGTCAGAATAAGGCCAACAGTTAAAAGGGTGGTTTCGAATTGCATGCTTTGCCGCATAAGAAAATGTAAGCCTCAAGTACCCAGAATGGGTGACTTACCTCATGCTCGAGTAGCACATCACCAACAACCATTTTCATTTTGTGGCCTGGACTTGTTTGGTCCAATGGAAGTGACTGTGGGCAGAGGAAGGCAGAAGAGGTATGGCGTTTTGTTCACATGCCTCACTATACGAGCGATTCATATCGAGCTCGTTCCATCGCTCACGTCAGACTCTTTGATAATGGCGCTGCGACGCATGGCAGCACGGCGAGGATGGCCCTGTCATCTGTACTCCGATAATGGCACCAACCTAAGAGGAAGCGATAAGGAAATGAAGCAATCAGAGCAGGCACTTAACATAGATGCTCTCAGGGCCTTCGGCGTGAACAACGCCATGCAGTGGCACTTTATACCCCCTTCCAGTCCTCACTGGGGTGGGGCTTGGGAGAGGCTGATTCGAAGCGTTAAAACTTCACTTCGAGTAATAATGAAGGAACGTGCTCCCCGTGAAGAAGTGCTACTTACCCTGATGGCGGAAGTGGAGAACATGGTAAATAGTCGTCCGTTAACACATGTCTCCGTGGACCCTGAAAGTTTAGAATCTTTAACTCCTAACCATTTTCTTTTAGGCAGCTCATCCAGCACACCTATCATTGGGACTTTCGATGATTCCGACATGTTTCTACGGAAACAATGGAGAAAGTCACAAGCGTTGGCGGATATGTTTTGGCGTAGATGGGTGAAAGAGGTTCTCCCTGACTTACTGCCACGAAGAAAATGGAATGGGGAGGTGAAACCTTTGCAGGTAGGTGACGTAGTGCTAGTGGCTGATCCTAACAATCCTCGTAGTACCTGGCCGAAGGGTGTCATTCAACAGATATGCCCAGGAAA
Organism: Agrotis exclamationis; assembly: GCA_950005045.1. NCBI lineage: Eukaryota > Metazoa > Arthropoda > Insecta > Lepidoptera > Noctuidae > Agrotis > Agrotis exclamationis. The sequence goes on from OX465421.1 coordinate 10,561,026, forward strand.
GGATGGACGAATCAGACTGGTCGAAGTGAAAACTAAGACTGGCGTCTGGAAGCGACCTGCAGCCCGCGTCGCGCGAATTCCTCTTGTTGAGGAGTGCTGAGCCAGCACTGGGGGGGGGAATGTTAGCGACGCGCTCAGGTGTTTTTTATAAGTAGATACATAGAATACATAGATCAGTAAGTAGTAATAACATAATTATAAGTACATGTAAGTATAGGTGTACGGGCCGCTGGACCCCCACCTAGACGCCGGCAGTTCAGTCCGTGCGAGCACAGCAAGCGGGTGCGCTTGTATGTGACTTACCTTGTTTGTTAATTTTTATCCGTGTCTTTGAAAATATAAGTCTCTAAAGCTTCTAAATCGTTTAACTTCGCCGATTACCACCCACAACATTTACAAAAATAATTTACATTTTTGAACAAATTACCTATGTCTGTATGGTAATTATTTTACAATTTACCGTCTTCTTTTGTTATTTATTTGCTCCCGAAGATGCATTAAAATTAGTCTTAAAATAAGGAAGTTTCGAGACTCATAACTCATAATAGATGTTTTTTTTTACTTTTTTGTTTCCATACAGAGCTAGATAACGATGAGATGAATGTGAATCATTGTTTATTCTGAATGTATACCGTCAAATGTTGGAATAATCTCCAAACTACGTTTGTATGGAAGAATGACCGACTAGCGTACCCTTAACAAAAGTATTCAATATTAATTCAACCGAAGTACTAGGCGCGCAGTAAAGTGAAACGGTAGTGTGCGAAAAGATATCACTGATCGAGCAAGACAAAAAAAAATCCGATCTGCGACCACAGTAAATCGGAACATAGGCAAAAAATGTCCAAAGTAGTCAAGACACCTACGGGAAGTGGCGTGCAACACGCCTTGTCTGATTCTGATGTCTCAACTATTACTACTGGGATTTCCTCACCATCTTTCATATCCCAACGCAATTAAAGATACAGAGAATCAAGTGAAGAACAACTTGCTTCTTTTAAAGAAGATATCAAAATCATGCTTGACGAATGGAAAGACACCCAAAACATCCTGTTGAATAAACTTGTCGCAGAGGTTGCTGATATAAAGAAGCAAAACGCTGAAATAAAACTATTGAATAATGAAATTGAAAAGAATGTTCTCTTCATGAATAATCAGTATGAAGAAATGCGCAAAAAAGTTGAAAATCTTGAAGGTGAACGCAAGCAACACTTGTTAAAGATAGCTACACTTGAATCATCGCTTGAAGATATCCAAAGAATCGCAAAATCATCGTCTATTGAATTCCGAAATATCCCGTTATAATCTGAAAAGGAATCAAAAACGGATCTGTGCAAAATTGTCCAAAATACTTGCAAACTACTTGACGTAAATGTACAGGAAGCAGCAATAAGAGATACCGAGTAAATTCGAAATCTGGAAAAGGTACAATTGTTGCTGAATTTACTTCTCTAATATTAAAGCAACATATCGTCCAAGAGCAGTGGTGGCCCAGTGTTATCGGCCTCGACTTACGAGTTGTAGGTCGTGGGTTCGAACCCCGTCAGGCGCATTACTTTGTGTAATTTATTTCAACACCACTGCTCTCAAAACGGTGAAGGAAAACATCGTGAGGAAACCGGCATGTCCTAGAACCAAAAATTCGAAGACATGTGACATCTACCAATCCGCACTGGGCCCGCGTGGTAGATTACGGCCCACTCCCTCTTACTGAGAGGAGGCCTGTGTCCCAGCAGTGGGAACATTCATAGGCTGATCAGTGGCGGTTCCTTCATACAAGCCCAAAAGCCCGGCATGCCTTATTAAAAATGCTCGACAGAGAATCATAATCAAACCCGAACTATTTAAAAGTTCGCGCGCTTAATTGTTATCAAAATAACACAAACTATCCACGCCACACACTTTACATCGCAATTGTTCGCGCGCAGTTTCGTATTTGCAATATCTATATAGCTATCTCGCTTACACGTACCGGCTTTTACCGGGCTTTCAAATACTATCTCTGTCCCTTTCGCACCTAAAGCGTTGTGCCGTATAACGAGTTAGAACCTTGTGCGTCTACAAATCGATCAGTATGGAAAATATAAGCCAGGCATGCGTGTGAAGTTGGACGCGTATGCGTGACCTTGTGTCGCCTTGCCAACAATATTCTGCGTAAGTAGCTCACTTCAGTTTTATTTGCTTGAGTGGGGAAAGCTTTGTTGTTAAAGTTTTTTGTGTGTTTTGTTAGATTTTCTCAGTGATACAATTGTTTTGGTGACTTACCTGCAACAATGGAGGTACCTTGTGAGGATTTAAAATGCGTTCAAGTTTTGATTGGTGAAGATAAGGTAAAATCTTTAAACTTTGCTCAGAAAAAACAGTTAATTTCTTCACTATAACCGACGCCGACGCCTAATCTGTGTATTTCTCTGACTAGTAAATAGCATAAACGAAAATTTCATATGTGTATAAATCATGCAATAGAATTCAAGAGGTTAGTTTATTTTTTTCAGCCCTTCAGGCTTTGTGTAATTTTTTTAGTACCTAATAGTACAAAACGAGCTGCTTTTTACGATACTCATTGCAGCAAAAAATTCGTTGGACATACATGTCGCGAGTCGTAAACACGGTTTTTGAACAAAAAAGTAAACTTATTGAGTTGTTTTCTGATCTGTGCGACAACCCACAGAACTGGGACGAGGATACGATTTTAGCTATTGAAAAACAGTTGTTGGTAGAATTAAAACGATCATAAGAAAGATAGACGATTCCAATTAGAATATAAATAATTTATTTAAATTCCTTATTACATTCTATCTAGCTATTTTTTAATTTTCGTTTTGTAACTTTCTGTTTTGTTTTTTTTTGTCTGTAACCTGTTAGTCCTGTTACAAAACAAGCAATTACTTACCATAACTTTGTTCCCTCAAACAACAAATGGCTTTTTTCAAAGCCACCAAAGGTATGCAATTGCTGATATGTTTATTATATTCAAATCTAGCACTAGCATGCCTTCAGTGTGCTTTGGTTACCTCATTCACAGCACAACAAGCAAGAGTGAAATTGAAGAAAGAGGAGGAAAGAAGAAGATGGATGAATTCACTTTTAATTTATTGTACCTAACCAGTAGTTTATGAGAAAATTGCGATGATACATACGTAGGTACCTACATACTCAGTCGAAAACTGAACTTTCTTTTTTTGAAATCGGTTTAAATTTTATTGGGCTTGCCTTATATTGAAACCCTAGGCCCGCCACTGAGGCTGATGATGATGATGATATCGTCCAAGGAATCAAATCCTACAATAAACACCATCCAAACCAACACCTCAACTCGTCTCAGATAGGATTCGCTGGAAACCAAGTATCTATTTACATATCCAAGGCTTTAACTAGCAAAGGTCGTCGTCTATTTTTCGTCGCAAGAGACGTAGCGAAGACCAAGGAATACAAATTCTGTTGGACCGCTAATGGCAAAATATATATTCGCAAAGACGTAGCGGCTCCTCGTATTGAAGTCAAAGATGAATCTCAACTAGCTACTCTTCGAAACCTCATTTGACTAGGGTCAGTGGCGTGTTTACCATTATATTTGCTTTATTGTACACCTTTATTTTTATTTTTTGTCTTAATTATTTGTTTAGTTTCTTTTTTACTGCACAGTTTATTTTCTTGTCCAAAATACTACTTTGTTTCTTGTTGTAATACTAATCGAAATATTGCTCATCAGTTTCTGTGGTGTATTAGACCTACTATCTATAATATTTCAAACCCTCACATAACCTTTAAACAGTTACTTAACATTCGACATAATTTTCCATATCTAATTGTGATTAAATTAATATTCCTTCCGCTGAAATCACCAAAATTTTTTTAACAAAATTCGATTCTACAATTAATAATAATTTAACAGTTAATTTAGATAATATATCTGCTGGACCATCCTTTTTCTGTGATCCAGAAGCATGTACATCTTTTTTGCCATCCGATCTTACTACTAAAAACATTTAAAAATATTGTGTCAAAACATTAGAAGTGTCTCAAAAAACTTTTGCCAATTTGAAGTCCTTCTATCCAGACTACAAATATCTTGTGAAATACTTATTCTGACAGAATCCTGGAATTCAAAAGCTACATACATTCTATGCTTAAGAAACTATGAGACCCATTACAGAAAAAATAATCGTAACCAAAATGATGGTATTGTAGCTTACACAAAAGAGGGACTTACTTGTTCAGTTGCAGAAATATCCTTAACCCATGCTACCTGTCTAGTTATACAGATTGACTCAAACACTGTCGTCATATGTATCTATAGGTCACCGTCATATTCAAATATAGATAACTTTATAACGTCTTTGGATAGCCTTCTAAATAACTACAAAAATCGCAATAATATTATCTTTATGGGTGATTTAAACATAGACGTGAAACCTAATAATGAAGATCGTAATTCGGCAGACTACTTGAACTTACTAGCCAGCCATGGGTTCTTGCCTGGCCATTAATACCCAACGAGAATAAACAATTGTTTGGATCACGCTATGGTTAAATCTAACCACTCCACCAGTGGCGGGCCTAGGGTTTCAATATAAGGCAAGCCCAATAAAATTTAAACCGATTTCAAAAAAAGAAAGTTCAGTTTTCGACTGAGTATGTAGGTACCTACGTATGTATCATCGCAATTTTCTCATAAACTACTGGTTAGGTACAATAAATTAAAAGTGAATTCATCCATCTTCTTCTTTCCTCCTCTTTCTTCAATTTCACTCTTGCTTGTTGTGCTGTGAATGAGGTAACCAAAGCACACTGAAGGCATGCTAGTGCTAGATTTGAATATAATAAACATATCAGCAATTGCATACCTTTGGTGGCTTTGAAAAAAGCCATTTGTTGTTTGAGGGAACAAAGTTATGGTAAGTAATTGCTTGTTTTGTAACAGGACTAACAGGTTACAGACAAAAAAAAAACAAAACAGAAAGTTACAAAACGAAAATTAAAAAATAGCTAGATAGAATGTAATAAGGAATTTAAATAAATTATTTATATTCTAATTGGAATCGTCTATCTTTCTTATGATCGTTTTAATTCTACCAACAACTGTTTTTCAATAGCTAAAATCGTATCCTCGTCCCAGTTCTGTGGGTTGTCGCACAGATCAGAAAACAACTCAATAAGTTTACTTTTTTGTTCAAAAACCGTGTTTACGACTCGCGACATGTATGTCCAACGAATTTTTTGCTGCAATGAGTATCGTAAAAAGCAGCTCGTTTTGTACTATTAGGTACTAAAAAAATTACACAAAGCCTGAAGGGCTGAAAAAAATAAACTAACCTCTTGAATTCTATTGCATGATTTATACACATATGAAATTTTCGTTTATGCTATTTACTAGTCAGAGAAATACACAGATTAGGCGTCGGCGTCGGTTATAGTGAAGAAATTAACTGTTTTTTCTGAGCAAAGTTTAAAGATTTTACCTTATCTTCACCAATCAAAACTTGAACGCATTTTAAATCCTCACAAGGTACCTCCATTGTTGCAGGTAAGTCACCAAAACAATTGTATCACTGAGAAAATCTAACAAAACACACAAAAAACTTTAACAACAAAGCTTTCCCCACTCAAGCAAATAAAACTGAAGTGAGCTACTTACGCAGAATATTGTTGGCAAGGCGACACAAGGTCACGCATACGCGTCCAACTTCACACGCATGCCTGGCTTATATTTTCCATACTGATCGATTTGTAGACGCACAAGGTTCTAACTCGTTATACGGCACAACGCTTTAGGTGCGAAAGGGACAGAGATAGTATTTGAAAGCCCGGTAAAAGCCGGTACGTGTAAGCGAGATAGCTATATAGATATTGCAAATACGAAACTGCGCGCGAACAATTGCGATGTAAAGTGTGTGGCGTGGATAGTTTGTGTTATTTTGATAACAATTAAGCGCGCGAACTTTTAAATAGTTCGGGTTTGATTATGATTCTCTGTCGAGCATTTTTAATAAGGCATGCCGGGCTTTTGGGCTTGTATGAAGGAACCGCCACTGGTTACGACGTCTTGTAGAAAACTATAATAAGTACTTTCTCGAAATCGATCTGTTCTGTGTAACCCCCGGAAAACTTCGAAATTCTGTCCTCAAGGCAATCAATGATCTAGATATAAAACACTTTTCCTCCTAATTTATTGCAATCAACTCAACACTATCTAGATATTTTAGCTTAAAATCACTGTTTTTTTTTTTTCTTCTTTTTTTTCTTTCTTTATATCATTCTTAATATTACATATATCTTGACTGCTTTTAACTTCTCTTTGAAGCGTGTTACTATTATTTTTGCATATATTCTGTGAATAACGCTGTTGATTACATAATCGTAAATTTTAAGTATTATATCTGTATTATCTATTATGTAATTGTTTGTTGTTCCAAATAAAATAAAATAAAATAAAAATAAATATTATACATATATTTATGTGTTAGCGTTAATTTAAAATTTGACGATTAATTCGGATTGTACAGGTAAACCTTTGGACTTTTTAATTTGTTTTTTTTTTAAAGTCTTTTGGTCCCGCCAAGTTTTCTATCACAACAGCCTTCAAATCACCAATTATTATTATTATTGAGGCGTTTAATTGTTTTCTGTTGCTTGACATATTTTTCTTTAAAGGTTTATATTTTCCAGTTTGTAAAACCTGTAATAGAAAAGATAAATAGTTAAATCAAATCAATTTTATTTCAACTAGGCCAATAATTACAGGCACTTTTGAATGGTCAAAAGACATAAAAATAAATCAGTACAAAATTGTTATGGTGCTACAGTTCTAGTCACAAGACATAATAACTGTGAAAATACCGTAGGTGCCCATTCCAGATCGAAGATCTCTATGGAAAAGAACGGACAAGAAACTCCATGGACACTCTTTTTACACTCAACGTAGCAAGTTAAGTGTACAGCTAAGCGATGATCAGTCCCATCTGACAGCGCCTTTTCACGAACATGCCAAATGTATCAGCACTATTAACCAATAACTTAACAATGCACCGTTAAAAAATAATTTGCATATAGGCACCGTGCGTAGCGATGACTCCGCCATCTCGTGACTCGTATCCGAAACTTTTACCTCAAGTGTCAAAAATGCTGCTGTCAAACCAAGGAAAAAATTGTAAATACTCGTGTTTTTTGCTAACTTGAATATTATCAAAATATATTGTTGTATTTCTGGATGCTATATTACATCCAAGAACAACTCCAAGGATGTAAAATTTTACTATTTTCCTACTTATAGTACTCACATGCCATGGCTCAGGGATAAAAGAATAAAATGGATAAATGCAGTTTTAAAACACACGTAAGTAATTGTAAGATAGTAAGATGCATTCAGGTATTGAAAATGATCATTATACCTAACCTGTAACCGTTAATTCTTTCAGTAGTAGGCATCCAAATAACTGGCTCCCGTCTAAAAATACCACCATCTGCAGCGCCCATTTTATTGGCAACAAAAAATCAAATAATCCTCTACACACGTCGTATCTACCTACAATTTTTCCTGGTCAAGAAAATATGAAAAGCTTGGATCAAAAAATTGAAAGACACCAACGTCGAATGCAACGAGCTGGCTCAGTAAAAGAAGATAAATCCTGTCAGAAATTTAGATCAGAAAATAATGTTAAATGACTCTGGCATATTACTTTGAACAGTTGATTTTGAAGGCCATGGAATGAATTTTTTCAACACTGAGTGTAACAAAAACAAGTAGGTTTCAAATATTCTTTGTACGGTTGTTCTGTGTATTTGAAATATAACACTCAATGCTGAAAAACGTAATCCTGTTTTTGGTTTCATCAGTGTAATAAGCAGCTTTGTTTTTTTAGTTATAAACTTGATGCGGACATCAGGAAGTAAATTCAAGAGTAGATTAAACACTGAAAATGAAACCCCTGTTTTGTTAATTAAATTTTCATCTGTTTTCATAGAACTTATCCCATGAAATCCAGGGCAAAGCAGAATTTGTGAATGTTGTTCAATAGGGTCACAATTGAAATCCTTCATAACTTTGTTAAATTCAACAATATTTGCTTTACAACTTTTATGGTTTTTAATTTGAAAGTTACAAATAGAGGAAATAAAATATTTTGTTAACTGAACTTCAATTGTTTTATTTAACAACATACTTCAAAATATACAGGGTGTCCAGTAATGAATGGATAACCTTGAAATGGGTCATAGTAGAACTAAAGGCGATTCAGAAAAAAATACAAAAAAAAATCAATACCAAGTATTTCCTAAGATATGTCACTTTTAAGAATATTGATAATTTTTGGTACCCTACTTTACATTCTTACACACCACGACCACAAATTGATGAATTCCATCATTTTTTTATTGATAAAATAATCTGCATTAACTGTGCTAATAGATGAGCAGTAAATAGTAACACTGCTACTAAACAGCTTTTTAAAAAATGAACTCGAATTAGTACTTTAGTGAAAAATTGAGAAAAATTTTCATTGAGACAAAGTTTAAGCAACCATAGCATGAAAAAAACGTATGGCAACACAGGTGACCAATAATTTTAAAATAAAATGCACGTAATGCAGATTTCAAAAAGGTATTACTTATCATTGTACCTAATGTAAATAATAAATTATTGCTAATTGAGTTTGAAAGGAGAGAAAATTGCTGCTGAGAAAAGTTTGAAATATTCAGGTATTCCAGGTAAACCCCACACATTTTAAGAATTTCACCGAAGAAAAACAAAGTCTCATCTTCTAGACGCTTCGAATGACACCTATTTCAAATCTGTTGGATACCTTCACCCACCTTCACCCAGGTTAGGTTAGGTAAGCCAATTTCTCTCCTTTCAAACACAAATAGCAATTATTCATTATTTTCAATAGGTACAATGATGAATAATACCATTTTGAAATCTGCATTAAGTGCATTTCATTTTAAAATTATTGGTCACCTGGGTTGCCATACGTTTTTTTCGTCATTGTACCTATTGAAGATAATAAATAATTGCTATTTGTGTTTGAAAGGAGAGAAATTTGCTAACCTAACCTGGGTGAAGGTATCCAACAGATTTGATATAGGTGTCATTCGAAGCATCTAGAAGATGAGACTTTTTTTTACTTCGGTGGAATTCTTAAAATGTATGGGGTTTACCTGGAATACCTTAATGTTTCAAACTTTTCTCAGCAGTAATTTTCTCTCCTTTCAAACACAATTAGCAATAATTCATTATTTACATTACGTACAATAATAAGTAATATCATTTCAAAATCTGCATTAAGTGCAGATTATTTTAAAATTATTGGTCACGTGTGTTGTCATACGTTTTTTTCGTGCTATGGTTGCTTAAACTTTGTCATAACGAAATTTTTTCTCATTTTTTTCACTAAAGCTCTAATTCGAGTTAATTTTTTGAAAAGCCGTGTATTAACAGTGTTACTATTTATTGCTCGTCTATCAGCTCAGTTAATGTAGATTATTTTAACAGTAAAAAAAATGGTGGATTTCATCAATTTGTGGTCGCGGTGTGCAAGAATGTAAAGTAGGGTACCAAAAATTATCAAAATTTTTAAAAGTGACATATCTTAGGAAATACTCGGTATTGATTTTTTTTTGGATTTTTTTCTGAATCGCCTTTTGTTCTACTATGAGCCATTCCAAGGTTATCCATTCTTTACTGGACACCCTGTATACAGAATTATTCTTTGTTTTCTTCTGATACCTCCTTCCTGATAGACCTGCCTTGCATTTACAAATTTCACTTTTGATTTTTCTATTCCAATCAAGCTGAAAAGACAAAGATAAAAATTAAAAATAGAAATAAGGGTTTTCTAAAGATATTGTAATAACCATTATTTAAAAAAGGTACTTACTCTTATCTTAACATCATATACATCTGAAATTTTTGTCTGAGCAACAATTTTGCCAGATAGTATTGCTTCTTGTTATTGGCCAACTATTTCTGTGACATCAAAAACATGTCCTGACTCGAATAGCTTTTGACCTTTTGATATGTTTTGACCACGCTGCCGATCGTTGAAAACCATATTTTATAATTTTAATCATTTTAAAAAAAAAATTAAAATCACATAAAAAATATAAAATCAGATTTGACAGAACAACATGGGCACAGAACATAACGTGATGGGTCTGGAAAGTTTCTTTTTTTACTCGCACGGTGTCTCTACTGTCAGGATTACAACGCCATCTATAGTTTCTGCACGGTGCCTATTGCATTTTATTGCTAAAAGTTATTTTCAAGTGACAGTTGACAAGTCTTTGACAGATTGCGGCGCTTGATGTGCTGCCGTCTGTTTGTCAGAAAACGGTTAAAAATTCAACATCTACATACCTCTTTGTGCACTGTTCCCACAAATTGATGGGTCAACTGCAATGGTGCCTCCATTACACTAGATGGTTCATCTATTACGGTAGATGGTTCCTTTATTACAGTAGATGTACAAGAAACATCAGATTCTTGAGTGTTGCTTGTTTCACAGAATACAAATGACTCTGGAAGTTGTTTTTTGTTGGATGTCTAAAAAAAAAATGAAATATGCATTACTATCCATATAACTTAGGCTAAAAAACCAGGCTGTTATTTAACAATCATTTTAATACACACTTGCCGAAAATATTGTAGGTACAGAGTTCTCATGTAACCTAATAACATCAAGTGTTCTGTTAAAACATTTTTCTTCAAAGTGAAGTGAACACATAAGCCAGTCTTTACTTCGAGAACAAATTTTTTCGTCACCGATAGAGTCCAACCATTTTTTCTTCAATCTTTCATTTTTGGGAAACCTATAAATGATTAGTATTTTTTTATCAATATATCATTTGGTAACAGTTTCAGTGTAACGAAGGACTAGTATCGGGAACTATTACAGCAACGGTACAACACTATTATTATTGTAAACAAACAAACGAAAATAAGAAATGAAAAATATTGTCTGTAGGACGGAAATAAACCCAAATATTAATACTCTAACCATGAAAACAAGGTCACATAGCGATTTCTTTACCGAAATTGTTCTATTTCATGTAGTTTTGCATGAAAACGTGTTACTAACCTGTACAAAGTCAATTCAGGCTGATTTTTCTTTTTCCTGGCATGACAAGACACAATGGAACATCCAGGCATGTTGAATTACTGTTTCTTAATGGTAACACGCACTTTTAAAAGAAAACACTCCGTAAATTACTCAAAAATCTAAATTCAACAAAAAGTAAACAACTGTTTGACAGCAGAACTACCACGAAACTTGGCACATAAAATGGCGAAATGGGCACGTTTCTGTAACTGTGGGAAATATCCCAACAAAATATTCCATTTTGAGCAACAACCGAAATATTGTTGTCTCTTTTGTCAAATGTGATTACTGCATTAGAAAGAAAGAGACAAACCAATATTTCACTCTCTGTCTCATGTTTGACTCATATTTGTATAAGCAAAATGTATGTATGGAACATCGGGGCATCTCCATATAACTTCATCTCAATGATATGAAATTATACGAGACAACACGCACCGCTCATGTTTCGTGTGTCAGACTCTAATGCCGCATACACACCGGGCGGCGGGCCAACGAAGGCCAAAGTGCTTTACGTCTGGAAATTGATCACTATTTGATTGAACAAGTTTAGTAATATCACAGAATACTTAATAGTACAACAGAAGTCCCACTCCAAAAAAAAATTAAACAAATGTAAAATCTATGTACGAGAGAATAAAGTACATTTTAACTGGCAGCCGTACCGCCCACCTACTTTTATAATAGCCTAAACTTCCCGTGCGCAAGCAAAAATGTACTGAATGATTACGCGCGAGAGTTTATTTTGGTTTATCTGACGCCAACGACATTAAAAGGTTACTATGGGTCAAGCCCAATAGGGTTGCGACTTGCGAGTTTAGGCAGAAATAGGTAGGAACCTATGCGTATTTTATGCATTTGTTAAATTACTTTTTGTCATCGATTACTACATACCTACATTATTGATTGTTAGCACAGAATGTTAATAGTAGGTACCTGCGGCACCTTACGTGAGGAATGATATTTTTAATAATATTATCTTTTCTACCTATTATTGTTATATTTTTGAACATTACGTCTTACAAAAAAAAAAGAATAATATTTAAAAGATTTTTATCGTTAATGGCAAAATAGCCAGTCCTTATTATTTTGCACTCAACCTAGTAACCGACCAATTACTATCGCATACTGTCACAGGCCCCGCGTTGCGTGTCTTTGTAGGTAGGTAAAAAAGGCGCGCAGCGAATTACGATAGCTGACCTTGAATGCGTAGTGTGGCCATTTTCTGAGTTAGAACTTTTAAACAACAACGCAAACATCTTTCTACTTCTACCGATCTTAATTCTTAGTACTCAGCTTAAGGTGAGTGAGAGTGTCGTCTTTTTATCTTGGTCGTCTAGTAGGCTCACCCCCCCCTCCACTTAGTATCTCGCCTCATTTCCAAACTTGTAACCTCATGATTAGGTATCATGATCAGTTAAGCCCATACTTCACAAGCAGGGAGATAATTTTGTTGATCATTACTAAATATGTACTATATTTTTTTTTTCTTCATAATAATATTGTGTTATTAATTTACCAAAAGCACCTAAAGCAAGAAACTTGTGCGTAACTACACGTAACGTAACAAAAATATTAAGGAGACGGAGCGCGTGCTGAACCGGTGGCGCGTGGCAGCCGTAGTGAATGGGCCACGACATAATGGCCCCGCAACTACTTGCAGTTTTATGCCTACACCGCGGAGTGAGACAGGCCTGGTAATATTTAATATTAGGTACTTGTTCCATCGCATCGTCTCCGCGCTTATATCGGCTTTTCTAAAGGTTCTCTATATCGATGGTTCTAAACATAGACTTAAAGTGTGGACTGCGCAAGGGGATGGCAACTCAAAGCTAATCGTAGATGTCGCTGCGATCGTTGTCCCATTAGTCAGCTTGTACAAAAAACAAACACGTATTTTGTTATAAAAATTGAGTTTATTCTAAAAAACAAATATGGGGAATTATTCGTCAATGCAAGTGCATATACTAAAACCAGAACTAAGACGCCGCGGAGCATCTACAAGAGGAAAAAAAAGTGATTTAGTTGAGAGGCTAGAAATTTGATTCTACTACATTAAACACACATTTACTTGTAGTTGGGATTTAAAATTGTAATTTTTAAGTAGGTAGGTACATGCACTAGCCTCTACAAAGAATATAGTACTGCTTCTGACATTCTATATTGAAAAAAATGTCATCAAGTTTTGTGTTTGTCTTCTTCATCTAATTTTACATCTATTTTATAGATTGGAGCTCCCTAACACCACAACTATCACAAATCTCGGTTCCGGTGATAATTCTTCCACCAGACGAACCATTTCATGAAATAAAGAGCGATGCAATACTTAACCTCCAATAGAAAAGTAGATATAATTTTGAAAGGTGTATTCGATTGTTTAGTTATGGTATAATCATAGAATTTCATTAATAAATTCAAGTAACGGCCTGTCCCGGCTTCGCAAGGGTAGATTTATGTTTATTATATAGCTTTTCCTTATTGATAATACAATTTTTGTTCTCACAGCAGTTATAGCAGCTACCCATTATTTCTTGATAGTGTGAATTATCGGAAATTTGTACGTTCCATCATTTTTACAGCCTATTACACAACATCTAGTCATTTTACATCAACAAAAGCGTTTTTTCAGAAAATTCCTTTGATTTGACAGTTCTTTTGGGACACAAATGTCATTTTTCACTTTGACACTTGCCTTCCCTATTGACCCCACTCAACTAGAAAGAGAGGAATCGAAAAATGTGTCCTATTTTCTGCTACAAGAAAGAAGTGGCTCTCCTTCTAGATTACGGCCAATTTTATCTGTCAGTTGGCTAGGGGTGCGTTTAAGTCAATTATCCTGTTTAAAATTTATACTGACTAAACGTCAAACACCCCGTTCAAGCACACCGCGAGGTGAAAAATTAAACTGACTAAAATTATATATTAATCTCCATGCTAAAATTTAATCTGCCCCGTTCACGGTCGTCCTCTGGTATAAGTTTTCGCCTGACTAGGATAAATTTTAGCGACCTTTTTACCTCGCTAAATTTTATCCTGCAAATTGATTTTCATATTCCGGTCCATTTTTACCGTGTAATAATTTCGAGATCACAAGTTAAATAATAACTTTACGGAGATTACAATAAAAATATTCGGACTTTACCGCGTCAGTCACCGAGTGCCACACGTTTTTTTTGTTATACTGAGCTGTCAATTGAATTTGAGAGGTAACATTGACAGAAACCTATGACTCCGTTCAGCGAACCCTCGCTAGTTTAATTTTTATCCGGCGATTTTGCCGGCTTACTTAAACGCACTCTAGGGAAGGCGCAGCCCATCTCTTTAATGGGGATGGCAACTCAAAGCTATTCGTAGATGTCGCTGCGATCGTTGTCCCATAAGTCAGATTACTGTATAGCTTGTACAAAAAACTAACACGTATTTTGTTATAAAAATTGAGTTTATTCTAAAAAACAAATATGGGAAATTATTCGACAATGCAAGTGCATATACTAAAACCAGAACTAAGACGCCACGGTGCATCTACAAGAGGAAAAAAAAGTGATTTAGTTGAGAGGTTAGAAATTTGATTCTACTACATTAACCACACATTTACTTGTAGTTGGGATTTAAAATTGTAATTTTTAAGTAGGTATTACATGTGCTAGCCTCTACAAAGAATATAGTACTGCTTCTGACTTTCTATATTGAGAAAAATGTCATCAAGTTTTGTGTTTGTCATCTTCATCTAATTTTACATCTATTTTATAGATTGGAGCAATATGATAAGAATTTTAACTTCCTAACACCACAACTATCACAAATCTCGGTCCCGGTGATAATTCTTCCACCAGACGAACCATTTCATGAAATAAAGAGCGATGCAATACTTAACCTCCAATAGAAAAGTAGATATTATTTTGAAAGGTGTATTCGATTGTTTAGTTATGGTATAATCATAGAATTCCATTAATAAATTCAACTAACGGCCTGTCCCGGCTTCGCAAGGATAGATATTTGTTTATTATATAGCTTTTCTTTATTGATAATACATTTTTGGTCTCACAGCAGTCATAGCAGCTACCCATTATTTCTTGATAGTGTGAATTGTCGGAAATTTGTATGTTCCATCATTATTACAGCCTTTTACACAACATCTAGTCATTTTACATCAATAAAATGCTTTTTTTTAGAAAATTCCTTTGATTTGACAGTTCTTTTGGGACACAAATGTCACTTTTCACATTGAGACTTGCCTTCCCCATTAAGTCTAAGGTTTCATGTCAACATCTCGGAAGCATGGTTTATGTGGAATGAGCCTTCTCAGAAATCCCTGTTACTGAAAAATTTTATAATTTAAAACAAAATACGGATATTATGGAAAACTCCTTAGTCTTTCGGATAACTCTATAACATCTTACTCTACAATATTTGATTATTTAAATAGTAAAATATTGGTTTTAGTTATCTTACATAACCCCATAACCCTGTATTACTTATCTCTATTTAGTATGGATAGGATTTGATTTTCGATTCTTAAACTCCATTTAGCCATTTCAAAGAACTATGAAAGTGTATTTTTTATTATTCGCAGCATATGTGAAATAAAAATGTGTTTTTAGTCTTTTCCATAGACTAAATCAATATTTCTGGTAACAGTGCAGTGGTAGTTGGTACTAACCGTTGTTCGTTCGTAGTCGTCTGTCGTAGGCTGAATGTAGATACGACCTTTGTGCTTGAAAAATTAAAAACCTTTTCTAGTGCACATTAATCACACACAGCTTAGTCTTCATTCTTTCTTTCCTTTTTATCTTGGGAAAATGGCTGATAGTAAATTATACGAGATTTTGGGGGTTTCTAGAAGTGCAAGTGAATCTGAAATTAAACGAGTAAGTATACTTTTGTAAGTTTCATAAATGGACAGCTCGCACATGTAATGTCATCTATTCGTTGCATGATTTCTGTCCATTGTTCTCTTGTAGTCATTCTGGTATAATAACCTGTAATTTTTGTTTCAGAGCTATCATAAATTAGCAAAAGAATTCCATCCTGACAAAAATCCTGCTGCAGGGGATAAATTTAAAGAAATTAGCTATGCCTATGAAGTCTTGTCGGACACGAAAAAAAGGCAAATTTATGACAAGTACGGGTTGAAAGGTTTACAAGAGGGTGGCCAGGGTGGAGGATTCCCTCCTGATGATCTGTTCGGACACTTCTTTGGAGATATATTCGGCATGGGAGGCGGCAGTAGGGGTCGAGGCCCCGCTCGTGGTGAAGATACCATGCATCCACTTAAGGTTTCTTTAGAAGACATGTACATGGGTAAAACTACTAAGTTACAACTAAGTAAAAATGTAATTTGCGGGCCTTGTAAAGGTATTGGTGGAAAGCCGGGATCTGTGGTGACTTGTAAGGACTGTCATGGACAGGGTGTCAAAGTGTCTTATCAGCAGATTGCACCTCATATGACTCGTCAGTTCCAGTCTCGCTGTCCGACCTGCCATGGTCAAGGTGAGACCATTAATGAAAAAGATAAATGCCCAAAATGCAAAGGTAAGAAAGTTTTAAATGAAACAAAAATCTTGGAGGTGCATATTGAGAAAGGCATGCGTGAAAACCAAAAGATTTTCTTTAGAGGAGAGGGTGATCAACAGCCTGACACTCAACCTGGAGATGTGATTATTGTGCTCCAACAAAAACCTCATGATATATTCCAGAGAAATGGAGATGATCTTGTGATTAAACATGAAATTACATTAACTGAGGCATTGTGTGGATTTGAATTTGTGATTAAGCATTTAGATGGCAGGGATTTACTCGTTAGACACACTCCAGGAGAGGTGATCAAACCAGGAGACCTCAAAGGTATACAGGGTGAAGGAATGCCGCAATTTAAAAACCCATTTGAGAAAGGTAATCTTTATGTAAAGTTTGATGTTGTTTTCCCTCAAAACAACTTTGCTACTGAAGAGCAGTTGAAACAGATAGAAACTGTATTGCCGCCACGCCCAGCTTTTGTTATGCCTACTGGAGATGATGTTGAGGAAGTTAATCTGATGGAGTACACAGCCAGTGAACGCGGCAGAGGCCGAGAGGAAGCCTATGCAAGTGATGATGAAGAACACATGCACACTGGGCCTGGAGTACAGTGTGCACACCAGTAGTTCAATTGTCCACTTTTATGGATTTTACTCAAACCTCACACTATATAATTTTATCATAGTTTAATATGTAAATTTAACTAAGTAGGTATACACTATACTGTTATACTTAGTTCACAGAATGCTAGAATTATTTGACTTGCGTGCAGTGTATTGACTTGTTTGGAATTTCTGTATTCCTATGCCTCTAGTTAAATTTGTTGCAGAATTCAAGGAAGTTGTAAGCTTGACTCACAATGCATGTTGTGAGTTCTGTCTAATGTACTGTAAAGATGGTGCAGTTAATTTGTTGTCTAAATTGGCTGTAGGCTTATGATGTCCTAAAAATATGTAGATTTAGTAAAACATTCAGTTTCAAGTAATAACCTGCCTGTGATACCTCATAGGTCTAATTGCTATCATTTCTAGGTGGTTTTTAAATTGTATTGTTTATTATTTACAAAACGAGCTAGGTAATTTGAGTTTCTGAGGCAGTTGTGAGTTGAAACTGCACTAGTTGGCTCAAACTTGGCACTAGAATAGTATTAATCCACTAATGGGTTATTGGATTCCATAATAATATGTATTATATGAAATGAAAAATAAAATTTAGTGATACCTTATGAATATATTTTAATTATGATATAAATACTACAAAACATTTTTGATTAAAATGCTTAAAAGGTATGTACCTATAGTTAAATTTTTTTTATCCATTTTTATTGTCTACTCAACATGACAAGCCAGAAAATAATTATATATTTTCCTTTATAATGCTGATAACTTAGTATGTGTAATCAGTACACGAAAATTAAGTAATGAAAATCATGTTTAAAGTTTGGATAGAAGTCATTACACTAGAGATGATTCTAGAAAGTACTTTTTTTTTTCAAAATGAATTATTGGTCAAGCATAACAACATCAGTCTGTATCATGGTAATGTTGCTTATAGCAAAATAAAGTTCGACAACATTTGTGAAGGTTTTGTAAAAATTTATTCATAAATATATTTTTGTTTTATTTGGTTTTATACATTAAAAAAAACTAGATACCTGTAATTCAGTACCAAAACATGTAGTGTATTTACAGCACTAAAATCGTTACTCCAGTCGGCTATGCATTACCTGTAAAAACAGATTTGTTTTTAGAAACTTCTGTCGCGACATAGACTTAATAGTGATCAAATAACACAAACTGCCAGAAAATAATCATAAATAATCTACAAAAATGGACCTTATACTTTTCTTTCTTAAAATATCGCGATTTTTATAAGTTGAAGGAGTTCTGAGCGGCAAGCGGCCCGAAAGACTACTTTTTCACCAAATGAGTCCTCCCACACCCAGGGCAGGGGGGATAGTATACCGACTAAAATCCACGGTGCCCTTCAATAGCCCTATAGCAGTCGTCTACGTCCCAATAGACGCTGCCGCAATAAATAACCAGGGAAGAGTAATAGGACAGATAAAATACGTAGGGCACTAGATAAGTTTTGAGATATCGTTAAACTATCGAAAGTATATGCTTCAAATTGTCACCGACAATAGTGCACCTAAGTAGTAGTCAGTATCAAATAAAAAAAATAATTAATTACCCGCAATTTTATTTTGTGAATTTTTCTTTGCTTCAAGATGACAGAGTTAACGCGTCGTGATTTTCGTACAATTATGATCTTGCTCTATAATTTCAAGCGGGGTTTAAGTGCTGATGACTGTATCAGTGAATTAAAAATTTTGTTTCGTGGGAAAGCTCCATCCCGTAGCTCAGTGTATCGGTGGTATAAACAGTTCCAGAGAGGAGATTTTAATCTGTCAGACGATTCTCGTTCAGGAAGGCCTGTCGAAACAGTGACTTTTTTTTTTTTTTTTTTTTTTATCGTGGTAAAATCATCAAATGAGTCCTCCCACCCCGGGCAGGGCGGGAGGGACTGTCAGACTTGTACTGACTAAAATCCACGGTGTCCTTCAATAGCCCTTTATGTTCCGGGGTCACGGTAATGGTATAAGTCCCGCGACCCCGGCAGGCTTTGGCCCTCTAGAGAGGGGGCCCCGTCATTAATCGAAACAGTGACTTCAGAAAATTTAGCAGCCATTATGGAACTAATTGAGCTAGATCGACACGTAACATACAAGTAGATAGAGGAACTGTTGAAGATTAGTGCACCATTAGTTCACACTATTTTACATGGCCATCTTCAAGTTAGAAAAATTTGCACGTTGTGGGTATCTCACCTTTTGACAGCGACCCAAATGGAATGCCGTAAGAAATGGTGTAAAAAAATTCTTGTTATGTTCGATGGTGGAAAATCTCCTAATGTTAATTCTATATTAACAGGTGACGAATCATGGCTGTATTACTATGACGTCAAATCTAAATCTAAAAATAAGGTTTGGATTTCTGAAGATGAGGAACAGCCCACCGTCGTTAAACAGTCTCGATACGTGAAAAAGAAAATGGTCGTTGTTTTTTTTGGCAGAAGGGGTATAATTAAAAGAATAAGTCTTGATGAACAGAAGACTTACGGAGAAATGGTACACAGAGGTTTGTCTACCTCAATTGATCGAGTCTCTCAAAAATCTGCGACCAAACTCACGCCTTGACACT
This sequence comes from Agrotis exclamationis, assembly GCA_950005045.1. Lineage (NCBI taxonomy): Eukaryota > Metazoa > Arthropoda > Insecta > Lepidoptera > Noctuidae > Agrotis > Agrotis exclamationis. Next base: position 10,580,842 of record OX465421.1, read on the forward strand.
TGGCGGCTCCATCATGACAACGCACCAGCATATCGCACTCAATTGAGAATGAGACATACCTGTTGGTCTAGTGGTTAGTGACCCTGACTGCTATGCCGGAGGTCGTGGGTTCGATTCCCACCCAGGACAAATGTTTGTGTGATGAGCACGATCATTTGTTCTGTGTCTGGGTGTAATTTATCTATAATATGTATGTATTTAGAAATATATAAGTATGTTTATCAGTTGTCTAGTACCCATAACACAAGCTCTGCTTAGCTTGGGACTAGATGGCGTTGTGTGATAGTTGTGGAATATTATTATTATTATTATTATAATTCACTCAAGATTTTTTGAGCCGCACTGGTCTAAGTCCGCTTGAACATCCTGCCTACAGTCCTGATCTCGCACCCTGCGGCTTCGGATTCTTCCCAATGATAAAGGATAAACTGAAAGGTCAACGGTTTGCCAGTGATAACCAACTAATTCAAGCTTGGGACTTGGCGTGTGAGGAAGTCTCTGAAGAAGTGTGGAAGAAAATTTTTGACGATTGGTTTCGACGCATGGAGAAGTGTATTGCAGCCGACGGAAATTATTTTGAAAAACTCTAACATTTAAATATGAAATCTCAAAACTTATTCAGTGCCCTACGTAAGTAGCCACTAACTGTCGTACCACAACAAATTATAAACGTCTGTTGAACACTTGTCTAAAAAAATGTCAGGAGGTCCGTGGTCGCCACTCGAGAACTTTTCTTCCCCATCGGTTGTCAGTTCTACGAGCGATACGTTCGTAGAACTGACAACGTTCTACGTTCAACTTGCAAATTTTATGAGCTACTCGTATGTCGGTGACTCTGGTTCTTCGCCGAATATCCATGTTCCGGATTTTATCCCGCAAAGAAACTCCGAGCATAGCTCTTTCCATTGCTCGTTGAGTGACTCTTAGTCTCTCTAAAAGGCCAGCAGTCGGAGACCACGTTTCAGAGCCATATGTCATCACTGGCAACACACACTGGTTAAACACCCTGTTTTGAGACACTGTGGGATTCTCGATGAGAAGATAACACGTAGCTTCCCAAACGCTGCCCATCCGAGTTGGATTTTTCGGGCGACCTCTTTCTCGAAGCTGGACCTACCTAACTGAACAATCTGTCCAAGGTAAGTATAATGGTGTACAACTTCGAGAGTATCATTCCCAACAACAACCGGTACGGGTGCCCCATGGACATTCGACATGACTTTCGTCTTGTCCATGTTCATTTTAAGGCCGACCCGTTGGGAAACGATACTGAGGTCGCTGAGCATAGCATTATTATTATTAATATATTTATTAAAGGGAACAAAGCCCATAGAATTACTTAACCTAGATACATATATTTAAGTGTTAGTAACAATGTAAACTTATACCTATGTTAGTAATACAATAACACAGCATTGAGGTGCTCCAATGATTCTGCCATGATGACTATATCATCGGCAAAACGAAGGTGAGTGATGTATTCGCCATTGATGTTGATGCCGAATCCGTTCCATTCCAAGAGCTTGAAAACGTCCTCCAACGAGTTCGTGAACAGTTTCGGAGAAATAACATCTCCCTGTCTCACGCCTTTCTGCAATTGGATTGGTTTCGTGCTCTCTTCCTGAAGTCGGATGGACATGGTGGCGTCTCTATACAAACACTTCAACACTTCGATATACCTATAGTCGATATGACATCGTTGGCGGGACTGCAATACTGCCCAGGTTTCGATTGAATCGCAGGCTTTTTCATAGTCCACTAAACGCTAAACATAATGCCCGATTATAATCCTCTGTCTTCTGTATAATCTGGCGGAGCGTGTGTATGTGGTCTATAGTACTAAAACTTTTTCGGAAACCGGCTTGTTCGGGAGGCTGGAAGTCATCAAACCTGCGTTCGAGACGGTTCGTAAAGACTCTTGAGAACAGCTTGTATACATGGCTCAGAAGTGAGATTGGCCTGTAGTTCTTCAACAAGGTGTTGTCACCCTTTTTGAAGAAAAGAACAACCACACTCCTGTGCCATGCTTCTGGCGTAGTTCCTTCGAGTATGACGGAATTAAATAACTTCTGGAGGACCAGAAGTACCGGTTTTCCACCCGCTCTCAAAGTTCTGTTGTGATTCCGTCTTCACCCGGCGCCTTGTTATTTTTTAGCTGTTTAAGAGCCATTCTAATCTCGTACAGGCTGATGTCCGGGATAACCTCAGTGTAGTGTCTCGGTTTAGCTCTTGCGTCTCGAACTGTACCGACACTGGGTTGTCGTGTTGATGTGTATAACAGTCCGGCTCTGCCCGATAGACGAATTCTTTGCGAAGACTTTTGAGCCCTGGTTCCGCTCGATTGCCTCTTTGATCCGTGCCGCACTATAGGCACGCAGGTCACGTCGCATTGATTTAGAGATTCGTCTATTGAGTTTGCCATATTCCGACATAACAGCTGAAGATTGCAGCCTCATCTCGGCCCGGTCTTGCATCAACTTGATGGTTCCGTTCGAGAGCTTTTGAGGCTTATTGCGCGGGGTCTTAAAGAACTTGGACCCCACAGCGTGGACAGTTTCCACCAACCCATTGTTAATCTCGCACAGTTTCGCATTCGGTTAGGCACTGGAAGCGATTGTGCAGTTCGAGTTGAAAGTCTTCGGGGTTCTGGATGTGGGCAGGACCAGGTTGGAGCGTGGACTTCACCAGACGAGACCTTTCAAGCTTCACATTGATATTCAATGTGCCTCTGACGATTCGGTGATCGTTACCGGTTTTCACCTTGGCGATCACAGAGACATCACTGAATAATCGCTTCTTGGTCGTCATGCTGAAGTCGATCTCATTTCTGGTAGTACCATCGGGGCTCATCCACGTCCACTTCCTGGATTGCCGCTTCTGGAAGTAAGAGTTCATTAAATGAAGTTCTTCCTTTTCCATGAAGTCGACCAGTCGCTGGCCCCTATGGTTTCGCTGCCCATACCCAAATGGTCCCACTCTTAACTCATCGCCATTCCGTGCGCCCACCTTCGCGTTGAAGTCCCCCATAACAACGGTGAAGTATGTTTCGGAGGTATGTATGGCCTCGAATATCTCCTCATACAATGCCATGCCTTCATTATCAGAATGTGTCGAGGTCGGCGCATATACCTGTATGACCTTCAACGAATACCGGTTGGTTATTCTGAGTATAAGGTATGCTACCCTACTCGAAACACTATCGACTTTCACAACGTTGTTGATGAGGGACCTGCGGACGAGAAATCCAACACAACCCTGGGATTTACGGTCTCCTTCCCGGTAGAAGAGCATGTTGCCGGAATCTAGAACTATCGTATCCTGACCCTCTCTTCGGACTTCAGATAATCCCAATATATCCCAGCGCATTTTGCTCTATTCTTCCTCCAGCTCGATAATCTTCTCATCGGTCCTCAGTGTGCGGATGTTGTGTGTTACCAGGGCTAAAGTCCGTTGCGGGTGGTAGCGGGACATCTGCCGGGGATTCTTAGCACCCCCTGCTCCGCCGTTACCCGATCCGCTACCCAGACCAGGAATAGCGAAGCTGCCGGGGACTGGGGGCCGTGTGCTATCTTTGTCAATCATAATGGGGGGGGGGGGGGGTTGCCATAATCCCCACGCTTGGCAGTCGGCTTGGGGATCGCAGTAAGGTCACCGAAAGTTTACAAAGGACGCTGCTGCCCGTCCTTCGGTGGCTGGACCGCTGGACGTAGTTTAAGGACGTACCCGGGTCCAAAATTGTACTCAATACAAAATGTACTCTATGATTGTACTGACCAAAAAAGAATTGGAAAGTGACGCAATGACAGAATGAAAATTCGAAATACAAATATTTAAAGGGGTTTGAAGATTTGTGGCATACCTACCGCCGCCATTTTGATTTTTTTTCAAAATCGCGGCCAGCTATGAAACGTTTATAAATCGATAGCTGACATCAATAACAACAAAAAATATTATGACACCAACACCCTCGTAGAGTGTCCGGTTTCTGAGATAATAACCGTGAAAGTTGATCACGTGACATTCACAATTCTAAGCTAGTGTATGTGTTTGAATGTATCAAGATGTTAAAAATAATAACTTTTTGAACGTAATATGTATGTTGCATTATATCTGGATGTTATTTAAACATTATATGTCTGACATAATCTACTTTTTGAACTTAATAACTTATTTTTAGACCGTCTACACTTGTAATGTAATATCTTCATATTATGATTTAACTATCAATACCATAGTTATACGATAAATGTTAAACAATGTAAATGTAATACATGAGGCAGGTTTAAACATTCAGTCTAAAATACAACTGACAGTACTCGTTACATTTATATTGTGTGATGGTTCTGTGGTTACTACAATTTCTAATTTTAAGCATTATTACGTAATAAACTGACGTCAACTCGCGAAAATTGTCTTCTATTGGTTGCATAAACCTGTCTCTCTTTCTAATATACTGGCACAAATAGGGATAGAAAAATTAAAAATCCGTTATAAGAACATTTATTGCCTATCAAACAATTTTAGGCGTCATGTTTTTATTTGATAAATATAACCATGGCATGTCACCTTTACTTTTTGCAATTTTGGTAGGGATGGTTAGATTTTGCCACATTTTTAAATATCGAATTTTCTTGTTTGTACATGAAGCCATAACTTAGCCGTTACATTGTATCCCTATCATCAACAATTATGACCACTACAGACTTGGATTGGCTTGTACCGGAAGTGTGTTTACTTCGCGTGTAAAAAAAGGAGATATTTTGATTTCTTTTAATGAGTCCGCGCTCGAATATTCTCGCAGTCAGAGGTAATACAAAAAGTAAAAAATGCCTAATTGTGCCGTATTGAGTTGTAGAAACAATACACAAGAAGTGGGACGACTATAACGAAGTTTGTATACTAAATTACAGTTGTATCATCAAAATATCTATGCAAAATATGACACGCTCGTCTCGATACAAATTGATGAACATATTGCTTCTATCCAGATATATTGGTGTGATGGCCACAGTAAGCAGAGACATCATGAGGCATATCATCATCATAACAGCCGTAGAAAGTCCACTACTGGATTAAGGCCTCACCCAAGGATTTTCCATTGGATGGTTATTGCCATACTCACCACGCTTGGCAAGCGGGTTGGCGAGCGCATTTATATCAGCTTATTAGTCTTCCAACGCTGCGCTGCCCATTGAAAGAGTTTTAAGCTGAGGGGCTATGGATCTTACATTTTGCCCTATCCCTCGACCGACTTTTACGGTCTGCCCGGGAAGAGAAGCATCTGGCACATTCTACGTTTTTCTTTTTCTCCCAGACCAGGATTATCAATTACTAAAATATTTTATAAAAAAATATTAAGCCTTTGTTATTCCGAATTAATGTGGTCAACTTTAACACTTTATATCTCAGAAACCGGACACTTTACGAGGGAGAATTACACTTTACTAAAAATAAGTTATTGAGTTCAAAAAGTAGATTATGTCAGACGTATAATGTTTAAATAACATCCAGATATAATGCAACATACATATTACGTTCAAAAAGTTATTATTTTTAACATCTTGATACATTCGAACACATACACTAGCTTAGAATTGTGAATGTCACGTGATCAACTTTCACGGTTATTATCTCAGAAACCGGACACTTTACGAGTCTTTAGTACCGGACGTAGCTGATGCCACGGGTTGGTCATCCGTACTAGATTTTGACGTTTATGTGTATACGAGTAAGGTTGAATGTTAAATCAAACAAAACACAATACCGTATACTGATCTATTTGCCAACGAAAATGAACTCTACATTCACGGACCTTATACTAACGGCGGAGAATCTTAATAGCGACTTCTATTTTGCGAACAACGCCATCTAGTTAGAACTATGGAACTACCTTTGTAATAAATACTCTTGGTGAGCGGGTTTTCAAAGTGAATGGTTCTGAACATACCGCCCACCAAGGACATTATTGAAGGAATGTCCTTCTTTAACAATCTATTTGACCTTCACATACATTTGAACTCAAGTTTTAATCTAATCTAACATCTTAAAATAAAGCATTTGTACTATAATAAAACATAACATGTAACACCTCTCACATTTGAATACATTGAATTACCTATTCGACTAAGTTCTTAACATAACAATAATATACATCAAAAACTCAACAGTATCAAATTTTGATCTGAAACTTGAACTAAAGAAATTGTACTACCATAAAAACATAAAATGTAACACCTTTTACATTTGAAACTTTGAACTATTTTAAATAACTAGGTTCCTAAACAAACATTCCTAATAAAAATTCAACAGTTCTAAAATAGATCTTAAAATTAAAACATTACATACATAAATTCATTGATCTGCGACTAGTAAAAAATACAAAGTTTGGATATTGACCTCTTAATATTAAAAGATTTAGTGTATAATATATGACTACACGGGTGATATTACCAACACTGAGATGGTTCTCTACTATGTGACCTAATAACAAACGTCTTGGTGAAAATCGTCTTTCTTAAACAAACAATGTTTCCAAGTTTTGGCTCGACCCCGGGTCGACGGCGCGCCCGGGTCGACGGCGCGTTGTGTTCCACGCGCGCCTCAAAGAGCGTCAGCGTAATGACGGGGCCCCCTCTGTAGAGGGCCAAAGCCTGCCGGGGTCGCGGGACTTATACCATTACCGTGACCCCGGAACATAAAGGGCTATTGAAGGACACCGTGGATTTTAGTCAGTACAAGTCTGACAGTCCCTCCCGCCCTGCCCGGGGTGGGAGGACTCATTTGATGATTTTACCACGATAAAAAAAAAAAAAAAAAAAAAAAGTTTTGGCTCGATATTTTAGAACAGTGACCTCGCCTAGACACAAACCGTCTGAAGGCGTCTCAAAGATTGACGGGCACTCCTCTGGTTTTTAGCAACCAACAACGAAATATGAACTTTTCTTCACTGAAGCCATGCAACTCAAGATCGTCGTACGACTTAATTGCAAGCCAATGAGGTATCTGAACTTTGCTAACTCGTGAAAATTCTTTACGGTAAGTATAACTAACATCACCTTTGAATAAATATTTTTGCTCAAACTACACTAGAAGCTCTCCAACTTAGTGTATTATAGTATCAAGTAATTGAGCTTTCTCTGAACTAATTATCTTTTTAGTAATAGGTGCAGTCGTCAGCAGTGGAAGATTCACCACGTGGTGGGTATCTTCGTTGCAGTTCCAGGTAAGTTCCAATTTATTTTTTTTATTTTTTCTATCTAGTTTGATCTTATAAGTTCTCTTCTTTTTGATCTATTTGCTCTAATTCATTTTCCTGTATATCTATTTGTTCTATTATTTTGACCTCATTACTATTTCTTCTTGTTTGACCTGGTTGATCTTTAACTTAAAATTATTAACTTTTCCCATCTCTTATGACCTAACTGTTTATATTCGTTCATTAATTATGTTTATTTTTGTTTGAACTCTTTTTCTTTGCTAATTTTCTTTTTAATGCTCTCAATTTACCAATGCCTTGTGAAGTTCCAGACTTCCAAGGCGGATCTATGTCTAAAAACGGTAACTTGACCACATATCTACCAAAGCTATCTCTCTTCGTAGTTTCACTATACATTTTATGGCATTTCTTATCCTCTAGTGTAATATTTTTTGAATTAATTTGCTTTTTCAAAATATAATTTTCTTGTATCTTACAGTGCATTACATTAATTTTATTAGAACTATTATTTTCAGGACCCGCTGTACCTGACAATACCCAACCTAATCTAGTGCTCTGTGCTATTAAATTACCTGAAGGACTCTTAACTAAACCTTCCTGAATAATATTCGTGTAAACATCTGCACCCAACAGAATATCGATTTTATTGGGTGTGTTGAACTCCGGATCTGCTAAACACAAATTGTTGACCTCCAACCAATCGAAAGCATCCTTGCTTATGCTTCGCTCTGGTAAGTAAGAAGTGATCTTGCTTAAAATGTAAGCATTAAAAGTTAAATTAAAATTGAAATCGATGCGAGACTTTATCGTTACTTTTACCATGTACTTTATCATGGTTGACCTACTATCTCCTAATCCTAAAATGAAACCTTGTATAGGAATCTTTTTCAGGTTAAGACGTTGAACTGCTGCTTCTGTAATAAAACAAGCCTGCGAACCTTGATCGAGTAAGGCTCGAACTGTTTGATCTCTACCCGTCTTTGACACGGCATTTATTAGCGCAGTGGCTAACAAAACTTGTCTGGGTTTGGGTACATTCCCAGTCGACAAACAAGAAACTATCTGATTAGCACTAGTCGAAGGACTAGCACTATCAGCAGCTGGCATTGCTTCAGGGTCTTGATCTTGTTTAATATGCAACAGCGAATGATGACGTTTTTGGCAAATTTTGCAACTAGTATCGTTTTTACAGAATTTAACTGTGTGATTGCTTCCCAAACAGTTAAAACACATTTTGTTGTTACGTACAAATTCGCGTCTATCATCAAGCGATTGTTGTACAAACTTTTTGCAAAAACAAAGCTTGTGATCTTCTGAACAGAATTCACATTTTATGTGTGATGATGAGTTTGTGGCAAGCATTGCCTTAGGCGAACTGTTATTGTTGATCTGGTGACCTGAACCTTTTTTTGGTTCTATGAACTCAAATGCTCGGAAACGTTGTTCCATAAATAACTTGAATTGATCTATGGTAGGAAAATCATTAGAAATGCTGACGCTTATTTCCCATTGTTTGCGCGTTTCAGCATCTAATTTAAACGTAACGATGTGTATTATGATAACATCCCATGTACTCACATTTATGCCTAAATTTGACAAAGCATTTAAGCAATCAGTGGTGGTGTCTAAAAGTTCTTTTAAGGAAGTGGCTGACTCAAATTGCATACGTTTTATACCAAATAACCTTTTTAGAATACAATTTGCAAGATATTTTTTGTTACTATACCGCTTGTCTAATAATTCCCAGCATTGGTTATAATTCGCATCTGTTATTGGTGTATTCCGTATCAACTGATCAGCTTCACCCGAAAGATGACTTTTTAAATAGTGTAATTTTTGAACATTATCTAATGATTCATTTTTATGGACTAATGATATAAATAAATCACGAAATGTTGTCCATTCTCCATATTTCCCCGAGAATATAGGAATGGTGATCTTTGGTAATTTTACAAATGAACTTGCCGACTTAAATGAACTATTTGGAGAACCATCACTGAGTTGTACTGGTTCCCTTGGAGTAATTTGGTTAAGTGTTGCTTTCAATACACTTTTATACATTACATAAGTGTCCTCGGTTGTATCATAAATGTCAACCACTTTTTGATCTATATCATCTGCTTTAAAGTTTTGATAAATTTTGGTATTGGTTTCTTTAAACGAATCCCAATCCTTTTCTAACAATTCTTGTTTGGTTTCTATGAATTCGATTGTTAATCTATCTTTTGGACTCTTTTTGAAATTTGTTAAACCTTTAACAATAACACTTTGGGAGAGTTTTAGTACGTTAATTAATCCCTCCATGTTTGAGACAATTATTAACAATCAAAACAATTTAAATAAAACTTAATAATATTCCCAATTCTTAAACTAAACTAATGAACACAAATTGACAAGTTTTTAAAAAAACAATTTTGTTTTGAACTAGAATAAACTGACTTGAAATAAAATACAAGTCCAGTTTCGACAAAAATATTCTGTCCTAAAAATTCGTAAAATTTTACAAGTGTTTTAAACACAACCAAAATCTGTTGAAAATCGGGCATAGGTTCCCCGTTCCGTCGTTTTTTGTGAAACTATTCTAAGTCCTAAAATCTACTTAAAATTCTACAAGTCCAAGATTCTTCAAATAATTTCCAAGTTAATTTCTTGGACGAAATAAAGTTCAAATTTGCTTGACATGAACTTCCTTTGATCTATGAAATAAATTGTACTCACAGTTTGCACTTCACTCACACAATCCGATGATACTGGTGCGCCCCTGGTGGCGACACGTTGAACTCTAAGATGTGACGTCAGTCTTCTGATGACACGTTGAACTGGTCGGTGTGACGTCCTTCTGTGACGACACGTTGAACTACTGAACTACGGAGATGACGTATTCGAACACCTTCCGCTTGATCTGGATGCAAGTGGCGCCCTCTGGTCACCACCTTCCTGCCGCTGCTGCTGCTGAGCTCGTCCACAACACTGGAGGAGCTGCCGCTGCCGATGCGGAGGACCAAGTACTCTTGCTGCAGCGATCCACTGCGAGTACCGGGCAAAGCGGACTGGGCCGCGTGAACTCAAAAATCACTCTTATGTATCCGTCTCGTAGGACCAATCTTTAGTACCGGACGTAGCTGATGCCACGGGTTGGTCATCCGTACTAGATTTTGACGTTTATGTGTATACGAGTAAGGTTGAATGTTAAATCAAACAAAACACAATACCGTATACTGATCTATTTGCCAACGAAAATGAACTCTACATTCACGGACCTTATACTAACGGCGGAGAATCTTAATAGCGACTTCTATTTTGCGAACAACGCCATCTAGTTAGAACTATGGAACTACCTTTGTAATAAATACTCTTGGTGAGCGGGTTTTCAAAGTGAATGGTTCTGAACACGAGGGTTGGTGTCATAATATTTTTTGTTATTATTGATGTCAGCTATCGATTTATAAAGGTTTCATGGCTGGCCGCGATTTTGAAAAAAAATCAAAATGGCGGCAGTAGGTATGCCACGCTCCATAGTAAAATCTTCAAACCCCTTTATTAAATCAGAATAGGAAAGAGGTTGAGGCAACAGAAGAGGTAGAATACCCACTTTGTTACAGTACCCGGGGGGGGGGGGGGAGGGGGGCCGGTAAAAAAAATTTGGATAAAGTTGAAATTGGACGTAGTTATGCAAACAGGAACCAACCCACACACATGCCGAAATTGAGATAAGGACACAGAAGCTTCCAAAAATGAACCTTCTATCGACCCTGTAAATATCAAAACGATTTGACAATTTTGATAGAACAAAACATTTCTCTTACAAAGTTACCAACCAACATAACAGCAGTTGTTCAATAAACTAACAAGACCCATGCCCCATAGTCACCCAACAATCTTAAAAAATCACTAAAATTCGTTTTTTTATTAAGACTCATGCTACATGGTCCCTTGTGTTTTTTATTTTGTTATCAAATAAGTAGAACCATGCGGGTTGGTTCTTGTTTGCATATTAAAATAGACATAAATCTATTAGACTCACATTACTTGGTTCCTTGATGATATATTTACAACGTCTAAGGAGTCATGATCTTTGAATTTGTTTTGTATAATAAACTCCTTGATCAAATTATTCGTCCAAATCATGGTTATACATTATGGTTATTCACTAGTTTTTTTTTATTTATTTAATTAATATTGCATGTGGTGGTCAGAACCGCAATATATAATAGCCTTGTTGTATGAACATCCAACTTTAAACCAGATAAATATAAAATTCCTTGAATTATAGCTTCCTCAAAAATATATACTAATATTAGAAAGCTGAAGAGTTTGTTTACTTGTTTGGAGAAACGCGCGGATCTCAAGAACTACTGGTTCAAATTGCAAAAAAATTTTTTTGTGTTGGATAGTCCATTTATCGAGGAGGCTTTATATAACACGCTACGACCAATAGGAGCAGGTCATTCAAAGTTCTAAAAAATACCACGATAGCATATTTCTATCTTTTAAAGTTAACTCACAATACTTTCTTATTGAAATCAAATTGGTTTTGAAATAATTTATTTGCGAAGGTATTTTCATCAACATAATATAAATCCTTATCTAAATAAATACGTTAATCATCACAAGCAAATAATTTGAACAAAAATGCCTTTCACATCATATTTTGATTTCAATGAATATCTTAGAAGTTATCATAGTTTCAAAATAATACCGCAACAAAATAATGATAGGCTGGGCATGCCACAATTACGGCGGTAAGATTGATTTGAGGAGAAGTTGGAGAGGCGGAGAAGTTGGAGAGGCGCCACGGACTCCTTACCTTCCCGCTGACGCAAGTCCTCACTAAACACGGCAAATACCTCGGGAAATACCTCAGGTATTCAGCCGCAGGCGAGGGGACTGAGGAGCTATCAGAACGCGTGACGGAGAGGACATCCTCATGTTCCAAATTAACTTTTTGTGACTGGGTCGTGAGATGGAGGCTGTCCTCTCCCTCACGCTTCCCGCCTTTCCTTCGCTAGCATGACTGCTTCGCAGAAAGAGGTGTCTGCTTGCCATTTCGTCTCGCTCCGCAGCATGGCCTCGACCAATGCCGAGCGCAAGAGGTCACCGGCTATCGCCTCCGTGAGGACACGGCGGTGCTCTGCCCAAGCAGGACACCTGCACCGTATGTTCCATCGTGTCCTTCGGGCGATCCTCGCAGTGGTGACACCTAGACGTTTCTTCCTTTTTAATGTGAGAACCCGTGTCAATCGGAAGGTGAGGACGCTATGACGTCTCTCCAACCACTACTCAAAGTGGGGTTTTAACAGCGCGATCGCGGCGTGCCCGGTCCCTGACGCTAAGTTAAGGGATTTAAAAGTATGCTTCACCTGATTCCACAAGACATCATGAAGATGGTATGTGAAACAACGGAAAAGATGTTAACGAAGACGATCTTGAGGGCTATTCAGGTTAACCGGATTTTTATTTAGAATTGGATTTAGATATTAGTATTTTTTATACTCGCTTTAGAATTTTAAGATGGGATATTTACCATGTTTATTATTTAAAAACAAATAATAAACATGGTAAAAATACTATTTAAATATTCACATATCAGTTCACAAAGTATTTTTGAGTTTTTAAATCATTTTTGCAGTTTTTAACATTTTCGTTAACATTATAATACTATGAATTTAAGATTTGTTTATTTTTCAATGAAAAATGGAAATGCTTTTAAAGAAATATGGGATCTTTCATTTGTTTTTCCTATAAATTTTTGGCATGATTAAAAATTAACAAAGAACCAACCCACACATAGATAGTTTTGCAATAAGGAACCAGGAGGTTTTTCATTGATTTTTACTAAAAATATAAGTGATTTTCATCAATATTATATTAGTATACATAGAACAAACTATTTAGTAAAATATAGTATGTAAACTTTAATCAAAATAACAATCAATTTAAAAGTACACAACATTTTCACAAAAATCGCTTTTTCTCAAAACTGACATTGTGTGGGTTGGTTCCTGTTTGCATAACTACGTCCAATTGTTTAAGTGTGGTGGCATTTTATGTTACTATATTAATAAAGAAATCGCTGTAAGGAACCTTAGACTTGCCACGACTTTGTCTAGATTTCATTACTTTTTAGAGATAAATAAGCAGCTCTATCGAGACTTTGGCTAGTTTTTCCCACGTTTTTATACACTCACTTTTCTTGTTTGTTTGTTTGTATATTTGTTTGTTTGGCGTTCCGGTTGGACTTTTGCAACTCAATTTTGAGGCACTTCCCGATAAGCTAGCAGGCTGAAATTTTGCACACGCTCTGAGTTCTGATGACAATGCATGACTAGCTAAGAAACGTCATAACAAATCCAATATGGCGGCCTCCCCAAGATGGCGGACTGGCTGTTTGAAATCCACCCCTATGATATGGGTATCAAATGAAAGGGTTTGCTGTCAGGAATACGAAAAAAATTGTCTCGTGACTTAAATCCAATATGGCGGACGTCCAAGATGGCAGACAGGCTATTAGAAATGCACCCCTAAGATATGGATATCAAATGAAAGGGTTTGCTGTCAGGAATACGAAAAAAATAGTCACGTGACTTAAATCCAATATGGCGGACGTCCAAGATGGCAGACAGGCTATTTGAAATGCACCCCTAAGATATGGATATCAAATGAAAGGGTTTGCTGTCAGGAGTACGAAAAAAATAGTCACGTGACTTAAATCCAATATGGCTTTGAGGCACTTCCCGATAAGCTAGCAGGCTGAAATTTTCAGGGTAGCTTCAAACCCGATGAACAAAGATAAAAATAATAAAATAATTGATAGATTTTAAAAAATCTAAAAACACACGTTTTTAAATGTCCTAAAAATAAGAAAATAACCCTACGGGGCTGAGAGAGGGGCCACTCAAAACGTGGGGGCGTATCTTTGCAAGTTACACCCACGATCTATTACACGTCATGTAAATATATCCCATAAATAATCTCTTAAATAATATACGCCCCCACGTTTTGAGTGGCCCCTCTCTCAGCCCCGTAGGGTTATTTTCTTATTTTTAGGACATTTAAAAACGTGGGTTTTTAGATTTTTTAAAATCTATCAATTATTTACAGAATGTTTTTGGTGGGATTGTAATTTTTAGGTAGTATTATGATATTCGGAGTTTTGAAAATCGGAATAAAATGTTTCGGAGTATTTGGGTGTTCCCAATACCTACATCTACCTACATTTTTTTTCGGCATACTTATTATGGAAATAATACCATCAAATTCTATAATTATTGTTTTCCTTTTTAATGATACATAGTTCATCTTTGTTGGGTTTATGGGCCGAGGCTTCAAGGGAAACTTGGCAATATCTTTTATCACTTGCCCATAATCTTATATTCTTGAAAAATAAAAGAACTGCCAGATTTGATTTTAATTGAAATTGTAATTAAATATTTTTTTGTCCGTTTGTCTGTGTGTTTGTGCACGCTAATCTTCGGAACTACTGGACGGATATGAATGATTTTTTTTGTTTTAGAGGTATTAAGTTCGATTAACATATAGGCTATAATTTATCTTGGAAACTTGAACACCTGATGCAGAACCGCAACAGACCTGCTTAACTATAAGAGATACAAAAATGGTGCCAAAATTATTCCACGTGATGAGCACTTTCTGCTGAGAGAATAAATTTGAAGATCTGGAACACCTGGTGTGGAACTCCAAGAGCCCAGCTTAACTATAACATATAAAGGAATGACGTCTTAGCAAGAGTTGTTCAGCCTAATGAGCACTCTCTGTTGACGTATAAAAATTGAAGATCTGGAACACCTGATGTGGAACTCCAAGAGCCTAGCTAAACTATAACATTTATAGGAATGACGTCTTAGCAAGAGTTATTCAGCCTGATGAGCACTCTCTGTTTAGGTATAAAAATTGAAGATCTGGAACACCCGTTGTGGAACTCCAAGAGCCCCGCTACACCATAACACATATAGGAATAACGTCTTAGCAAAAGTAGTCGGTCTGATGGGCATTTCCTATTGACTTAAAAAAATCGAAGATCAGAAACATCTGATATGGAAATCAAAGCAATCGCTAATTTCACTATACAGAGTGAATTTTTCAACTGGGCGTGGATGGCTATTTCCGAAACTATGAGGAATATCAAAAAACGTTGAAAGGAGTCTCGAGGCTGATTTTGATGAAAACTAAAACTGCATCAATGGATTTTAGAAAAATTAATAATCGAACCCGCTGATTTTGGAAAAAAAATCACATCCTGTATTATTTATTACACTATTCGATAGTGTTGTTAATAAGGATCAAATTCTGGGAAGTAGTCATATACGGCAAACTTAAGGGAAACGTATAATTACAAAAAAACTGATCAATCTTCAAGGCAATGACTATATTCGAATTGAAATTAGAAATAGTCTTATTTACGCTTTTAAGATACCGTGGCCCTGGAACGCAAAGGTAATTGAAGAAACAGGGTGTATTTTAGGTCGGTAAGAGTCTGTCTCCCTTCTACTACACCCAGACTGGAGGGACTCATTTGTTTTTTAAAAACTACGCCACACGAATTTCTCCTGTATTAGACAGAGCTCGTGAATTTTCCAGGTAACGGTCGTCGGTTTAGTCATTAGTGATGAGTAATTATAGTTTGCTATAGGTATATAGTAATCTTGACCTCACAGGACAGGTCTCACTCTCGTGGGTGCGTTATATAAACATAGAAACTTATATACACTAACACCCAGACCAGGAAGAACTATTTGCATATCATGAGAATATTTGCTCCGTGCTGGGATGGAACACGCTACACGCGGCACAGCAGTCGATCGCTTAGCCATTAGGAATCGGAACACCATGTCGTAACAAGTTTAGGAAAGGTTTTAATGCATATCCGCTAAAGGTGCAACAACTTATTGTAGCGCCGAGATGCGACTGGTATGCGACCACAATGAGGGTGAACACTTAAATTAATAAGTTACAGATGGAGGCCCATCTGTTCCTTAAAAAATATAGTGTCATTAATTACAGCTTCATCATGGTAGTTGCATAATATTACTGAACACTCGGACATTAAATACTTACTTTCTTTGGATAATGACTCTATTGATTCACAGTACTTTTTGAAATCTTTCTTACTTCTACAAAGTACATTTAAATTGATTTGACTTAATCCCAATTCACGTAGTTTATCTAGTCTCTGCTTTACTGTCTTTTGAGATGCTGACAAAACTCTAGGTTTACTGGCAATCTCTTCCACATCAAAGCCTTCAGTCAGAAGAAAGTCCAGAAAATTTTTCACCTGAAAATAAAACACAATTATTATAACAGATTTTCAGCAGATCCCTAAAATGTTTTCCAAAATGTTATCTTAATTTATTTGGCAACCTTTGTTACACGAATCGTTTTCAGGGCAGGTATTTTCAGGCACATGTCTTGAACATTGTCAACAGACACATTTAATCGACTAGCAAGATATGTCTGTTTTGAGTTACTGTCACCCAGGATGGTCTTTGTTTCTTGTGAAATAGTTATAAACCTGAAGTAAAAAATTAAACAATTACTGTAACATAACAGCGCCTGTTATCCCCAAATAATTGGGCAGAGGCATAATACTGTGTACAATAGGACACCCACATTTGGTCAGTTAGTTAAGACTCATGTAATAGGGAGTGAGCTTGTTACCATCAACTGGGCCCTTACCCAGGCTCCTTGGTTGCTACAGTTGCTACTGAGAAACTCCGTAAATAATGCTGATACTAGCTCAGAACCTCATTCAACAGTCATGATTGAAACCAATAGTCTGAATGAAATTAAACTTTTGAATTGTCAATTCTAACTATAGATTTTTATTGTCTTATACCTATTTAATATATCTTCAGAACATCTAACCATCCAAGGATATAGATTGTCAATACCCATATTTCTAACTCTTAGAAGCCTCTCATGGATTGTTTTGTGATGATATTTCAGCACCCACAAATCCCTTAGAATTCTATCTGCAGACACTTCCATATCTGAAATAATATTGATAAGTATTTTATATTATGAAGTAATTTTAGCACATAGTAAAAAGCACTTTCATTTCTTACCTATTAACACATCTAATGATTTCTGAAGCCAATCAAATGACAAGCTATATATGAAAGTTCTCTTGGCAAGTTTTTCACTTAGCACTGATGGTGGTACCTGTAAGAACCAAAAGAACCACATGAATTCAATGAATAGACATGAAGATTTAGAATTTTAAGCATAACTGTAAAAGTGTAGACATACCTTCAGGCGGGATGCAATGTAGTACAATCTATTTTGGCAGAATCCTTTACTTTGATCATTTTTTGTTGTTTTATAAATATGACACAAAGTTCTAACTGGTAACTTATAAAAAGGTAAAGCATCTTCAGCTGACTGAAAATTAAGAGACAAAACGATTTTTGCCTTGGAAGCATCAAACGCTGAAATAAAATTTAAAAAATCGTCATTGCTTTTTTTGTGTTAAGACTAGGTAGGTATCAAAAAGTAGAAAAATGTTTATACCACTCTTCTCTACAGGCCTTGTTCTGGTCTTATAAGAAGCGATTAAAGTATTAAAATCACCGCGCAGAGTTATTTTTAATATGCTTGTAAAAGCTGTTGCAGATTTAAGTTTGCTAATACTGTAATACGAAAAACTAGGTCTAATTAACAACATTGAAAATACTGATCTCAAAACCATGTTTGAGTTGATTAGATGAATAACCGTAATACTCCAATTAGGTCACTATCATTTAAAATCTAGTCGAAAAAGGAAATATTGTATTTTAGCGAAAACATGAAAGTCAACAAATATCAAATTAAAATTAATGCGATCAACAATGACAATTATTGAATTTATGGAATTTATTGACACTACATGACATTGACTGACACAAGTGACAGCTAATGACAGTAGACAGTAGTATGCATAGATAAATTATATAATCTAGATCGCGTTCTTCAAGTTTTTTGCCATACAAAAATGAATCTTATTGCTCACGATTTAGATTTCCTTTTTTGTCTGGCAAAACTAACGAGAGAAATGAGAGGTTAACTTTGAAGGTCGCTATCTCTTTTCCACAATTGCCAGGAGATACGCATTGGTAGAAATGGTAAAAAAAAATATAGTTTGGGGCTTGCTTAATTTATTTGTTTGTTGTTTGTTTGTAATTTATGTTATTTTTAAGCTACAAGTAAAATAGGTTTGTGAGATTGTTTAAAAATATATCTTACCATATTTTTACAATACATAGAAAATAGTAATCATTATTTTTTTGTAAATTTATATTTATTGTATGACTATGTGGTAGTAATTACGTAATTATTCTGACAACACTGAATTTGACGTATGAATCATAAATGGCGGCTTTTTTGTAAACCACAAATAAAAATACGTTTTATCTACAGGTATCTTCTATTTATATTGTGAAAATAGTAAAATATGATGTATTAAGACATAGAAGTGATTCATAATATTGGTTGTGGCATATCATTTCACAGGTAAGGAATATTTATGATTTTGTTACCTAACGTTGATTAGTGTGACAATACTTCAGAAGTTTTGAAGACAAATCTACTTTTCTTTCATGACTTTGCGATGAAAACTAAGGAAAATATGGAAAATATAATTTGAACCTACGAGTAATTATCACATTATTGCAATAGTATATAGTTTAATTTTTTAGTTGACCGTGACAAAAAATGTTGTGTGGAGACCCCATTTCAAGCCAAGCGAAACTCTATTACTTAGACTTCTGTCGTCTGTCTGTCACCAAGCTGTATTTATGAAGTATGATAGTTAGACAGTTGAAATTTTCACAGATGATTCATTTTTGTTGCCGCTATAACAAACTAAAACAATAGAAAAAAATCACATTTAAGGGGGCTCTAATTCCCGCGCCCGTCCGCATGGGTCATGCCTGGGTCGACAGCGCGGCGTGGTCCATAAGCGCCTCAAACAACTGTCAGCAATCTGACGGGGCCTCTCTTACAGGGCATTTGCCTGCCGGGATTGCGGGACTGTCTTATCAGTTGACCCGGAACGTAAAGGGCTATTGAAGGAACACCGTGAATTTTAGTCAGTACAAGTCTGAGAGCCCCTTTACGTGCCGCCTGGGATGGGAGGACCCATTTTATGAATTTACCACGATAATAAAGAGGGCCCAGAGTTTTTTGCTCTTGTTTACTCGATAACGGCAACAAGTAGACATTTGAAATACTTACTTATTACTTAGTATTGAGTTATATATATATTCTCTATAAAAATAAATCATTGAATTAAAGCAAATATTTAAGGGAGGCTCAAATACAAAAAATCGTGTTTTTGCAGTCTGTGGGTACTAAACTGGGTACAATGAAAATACTTGAAGGCCGCATAACCCATTGAGATAGGATTATATGTCTATGGCATAACCAGAAAGTTGGAAATGGCTGTCAAATATTTACAAGTTTTAATTAATTTGGCAAATTTACTGTATGTAAATAAGAAATATTGCTCTGTAGTGCACTAAAACATTGATTATGGAATGCAATAATTAATATCGTAACACCGAATATACAGTGTGTCCGGACACGAGTTAGCGATACTTGAAGGAGTTATTATAGATTCATTTTCATAGACAAAAATGCTTTTAAAAAAAATCTTAAGGTGCGAACATATTATCTGACGCGTCCGTCAGCCGCGGCTGAGGGACGCGGCTTATTAAAATCTAGCCAGTACATTGAATACTACACTGTGCAAACTATCGGTCGTAAGACGCGGACGTGACCTTGAGTCGCCCTTGAGCGCTCGGACGTCCGAACAGAATCTGGCTGGCTGGATGTTTGTGTACCGTGCACACTGCTAAGCCGCGTCCCTCAGCCGCGGCTGACGGACGCGTCCGATAATATGTTCGCAGCTTTACTCCAGCACCTCGCGAATGGCGGCCATTTTAGGTTTTTTGATTTGTCAAACTGGGGTATGTACAATAAAATGCAAATATCTATAAATCCAAGAGACCTACATTCATACAAATGACTTTATTGCAAAGTTAAATGTTAAGGCTTTTCAAAAACTTGCGAAGGTTTTCTAAATAATATGTAAAAAGAACCAAAAAACGTGGGCAAACACGAAATTGTACACAAAAATAACTGAATATTTTCACATTTTATACTCTAGCACGAAAAGTACCCCTGTATTTTGCTTAGACGTTTGCATTAAATTAAAAGTATTTGAGTTAGGCTATAAAATGGTATCAAAGTTATTTCTCTACGTCAAGTACTTTAGGAGTTATTCTTACTTGAACACAACCCTTCCTTAGCGAATGTATCCCAATATTACAGGCGTCGCATTCTTTGGGCGAGCTAAATCGTTTCAGTGTAAATTTATGAGCTGGCATTCTTAACCACCATGTAAATGATCCCAACGAATCACCCATAAACTGAAATGGCCCATTTTTTGAATTTATTCAAAGAAACCGATTTCATAAAGTAAAAAAAAAATGTATTATTTCAGTTTAATGGTGATTCGTTGGGATCATTTGCATCTATGTAGGTCTCTTGGATTCAAAGATATTTGCATTTTATTGTACATACCCCAATTCAACAAACCAAAAAACTAAAATGGCCGCCATTCGCGAGGTGTTGGAGTAAGAATTTTTTTAAAAGCAGCTTTGTCTATAAAAATGAGTCTATAATATTCCCTTCAAGTATCGCTAACTCGTGTCCGGACACACTGTATAGTTTTAGATGTAAAAAACGTATTTGGAAACCTTCCAAATGCTTTTTATATACCTGAAACGGTTACAACATCAAATTCAGTATTTTAATTGCATTCCTATAACAATGTTTTAGTGCACTACAGAGCCATATTTCTTATTTCCATACAGTAACATTGCTAAATTATTTAAAACTTGTTAATATTTGACAACTATTTGCGACGTTGCCAACTTTCAGAATATGCGCTCTTAATAAATTCTCCACTTAAATCAATAATAGCCTAATCAAACCTTCGGGATCCTGTGGGATGTTCGAATAGTAGGGTGGTGAAACAGCATGGGGTCATTGATCTTGAGGTAAAAGTCAAATCCGAAAGTCATGAACTCATGAACCGCGATTCTCGTGGAGTTAGTAACGTTAAGGTCTAGGTCAAATCGCGGTATAAGAACCAGATGAACGTATCTACAAAAAATCAAAAAAAGTTTTTTTTTCATAAAACGGTTCACAATAGATATAGTCCTCTATGAATTGCCAAAACGACGTAACGGTAAAGTCAATATTTATCAAATTCCAAAAAAACGAAATAGCTTAAGAATCATTTTCAATGGAACCAGAAAATCGAATTATAAATACCGTTTAAATAGTTCTAATTATCTTCCTACCTCTTTAGAGCTATACGAACGTATTTCTAAAAAACAATATTTTTAATCTTAGAATATGGTTTGTTTGGCAATGGGCAATATTAAACAAGCAATAATTATAGAGGAATAAAGCTAATATCACACAGTATGAAAGTTTGGGAGAAAGTTATTGAAAGGCGACTGAGAGAGGAGAGCGAAATTTCACAGAACCAATTCGGTTTTATGCCTGGTCGGGGTACGACGGATGCCATCTTCGCTATCCGCCAACTGTGCGAGAAATACAGAGGTGCGCATAAAAACTTGCACATGGTGTTCGTCGACCTGGAAAAGGCATACGACCGGGTGCCCCGTGAGGTTCTGTGGTGGGCCCTTAAGGAGAAAAGTGTACCTGGAAAGTATGTACAGTTGATCCGTGCAATGTATAGTCGATGCAGTACCCAAGTCCGGTCTACAGCGGGCACTACCGGCAGCTTCAATGTAGCGGTTGGCTTGCACCAAGGGTCGGCTCTCAGCCCGTACCTCTTCCTGATGATAATGGATGCTCTGACGTCGGACATCCAGGAAGAGGCCCCCTGGTGCATGCTGTTTGCCGATGACATTGTGCTGATTGCCGAGAGCGGCCTAGAGGTCCAGAACAGATTGGAGGTGTGGTGGCAAAGACTGGAGAACGTTGGCCTGAAATTGAGCAGAACCAAAACCGAGTATTTGTTTTGCGATTTTGGCGGTCTCTCCAGTCCTGTGTCCATTACTCTTGCAGGAACGCCCATACCAGTCTGTTCCGACTTTCGGTACCTCGGGTCGCTTGTCCAAGGAGACGGCGATGTAGACCGGGACATAACACACCGGATCAACTCGGGATGGATGAAATGGCGACAGGTCACCGGAACAACTTGCGACCCACGGATGCCCCTCAAGTTAAAGGGGAAAATATACAAATCCGTGATTAGACCTGTCGTATTGTATGGATCGGAATGCTGGGCTGTGAAAAAGATGGATGAGAAACGATTGCATGTAGCAGAGATGAGGATGTTGAGATGGATGTGTGGAGTGACAAGAATGGATAAAGTAAGGAATGAGTTTATAAGGGGAAGTTTGAAAGTGGCGCCTGTTACAGAAAAAATGAAAGGGAATCGTCTATCTTGGTATGGACATGTGATGAGGAGGGATGACACCCATGTGACTAAGAAAGTGATGAGTATGAATGTTGATGGATGGAGAGGACGAGGAAGGCCAAAGAAAAGATGGATGGATTGTCTAAGGAATGATATGAAAGAAAAAGGAGTAAATGATACTGTGACGTCTGATAGGGGAGAATGGAAGAAGAAAACGTGTTGCGCCGACCCCAAATAGAATGGGATAAGGGCAGGAAGAAGAAGAAACAAACCATAAGAACGTAAAAGCTTATACGTTATTTTGGTCGTTACAAAATTTTGTTTTGATGCTTAGTTTAAAGAGCCAGTGTAACGTTTGTGTATTTACGTTTTATTGGCACAAACATTTTTGTTACATAAATAATACAAGTCAATGGCCAAAACGATGTATTGCGATTTACGTTTTTGTGGCAGTACTATATTTTTTTGATTAATATTATAGTCCATTGACAAGATATAAACTTACGTTAGTTTGGCACCTTAATAATATATTATTATTTAATATTTTTTTGTTACTTGTGCCTTGAAGATTGATCAGTTTTCTTATTATTAAACGTTTTCCTTAAGTTTGCCGTATATGATTATTTCCCAGAATTTGGTCTTTTTTTAGCAACACTATAGAATACTGTAATAATACAGGATGTGATTTTTTTCCAAACCAACTGGTTCGATTCCTGGTCAGAATTATTGTATTTTCTAAAATCCAATGATGCAGTTTTAGTTTTCGCCAAAATCGGGCTCGAGACTCCTTTCAACGTTTTTTGATATTACTCATAGTTTCGGACATAGCCATCCACGCCCAGTAGAAAACGCTGAAGAGTTTGTATGTCTGGTTGAAGGGGCTAATCTCAGGAACTACTGGTTCGAAATTTAAAAATCTTTTTGTTTTGGATAGTCCACTTATTGAAGAAGACTGTAAGCTATATAAAATCACACTCCAACCAGTTCTCGTGGGGCGCACCTATGAACGGACGTGTGACCGCGTAAACGATCGCTAACCGCGCCATATAATAATCTACCTCCGCGTTGACGGTAATAATGTCGAAAACTCCAACTAAAAGTGTTCAATATGCTTCGGATCCCTATTTGTCAACAATAAAAGACAAAGATTGGATTAATGTGGCAAGATTCGAAAATCGAAAACGCAATGTGGATGAAGCGGACAGTGATTCTTCGGTATCACAGGAAGCAAGGAGATTTAAGAAAACTTGTTGTGCGACAGAAACTCTTAACGATACTATTAACCTATTTCGTGAAGAAATGAAGGCTATGCATTCATTATTGAGCACCATGAAAGAAGAGCAAGATACTAAATATGCCCAGATGCAAACCGACCTAAACGAAATAAAAAAAGAAGTAATCGAAATAAAAACAAAGAATTTTGATTATGACCGCACATTAAAATTAAAAAAATCTAAAAACCCACGTTTTTAAATGTCCTAAAAATAAGAAAATAACCCTACGGGGCTGAGAGAGGGGCCACTCAAAACGTGGGGGCGTATATTATTTAAGGGATTATTTATGGGATATATTTACATGACGTGTATATATCGTGGGTGTAACTTGTAAAGATACGCCCCCACGTTTTGAGTGGCCCCTCTCTCAGCCCCGTAGGGTTATTTTCTTATTTTTAGGACATTTAAAAACGTGGGTTTTTAGATTTTTTTAAATCTATTAATTATTTTATTATTTTTATCTTTGTTCATCGGGTTTGAAGCTACCCTGAAAATTTCAGCCTGCTAGCTTATCGGGAAGTGCCTCAAAGACTGTCCGCCATTGGACGTCCGCCATATTGGATTTAAGTCACGTGACTATTTTTTCGTACTCCTGACAGCAAACCCTTTTCTTTTGATATCCACATCATAGGGGTGCATTTCAAATAAGCTGTCTGCCATCTTGGACGTCCGCCATATTGGATTTAAGTCACGTGACTATTTTTTTCATATTCTTGACAGCAAACCCTTTCATTTGATACCCATATCATGGGGGTGGATTTCAAACAGTCAGTCCACCATCTTGGGGAGGCCGCCATATTGGATTAGTTATGACGTTTCTTAGCTAGTCATGTATTGTCATCAGAACTCAGAGTGTGTGCAAAATTTCAGCTTGCTAGCTTATCGGGAAGTGCCTCAAAATTGAGTTGCAAAAGTCCAACCGGAACGACAAACAAACAAGAATTGTGAGTGTATAAAAACGTGGGAAAATATAGAGAACAAGTGCCAAGAACTGGATGAATCACACAGAAAAATCGCTGAATGTAACAATAAAAATGAAAAGAGAATTCAGGATTTTATACAGAAAAATGTTTTTTTAGAAAAATGTAACAAATCCCTGGAAGACCGTGTTGGATGGCTGGAACAAAAGGAGCTTGCCTTCAATGTCGAATTAATTAACGTGCAACAGATAGAAGGAGAAAATACTGTGGAAGTCATTGAAAAAATTGCACAAGACCTCAAACTTAATGAGAAGGACATCGAAAAGGTATGGAGAGTAAAAGCAGAGGGATCATACCCCCGACCAGTTGTAGTTAGATTGCGTACAAAAGAAGCCCGCATTAAGTGGTTAAAAAGTCGAAAAGTACAACTGACCAATCAAGACGGTACTCGTATTTACATAAATGAGAATCTAACTCGTCAAATGCGGCAGCTATTTTGGTCAACAAAACAACAACTAAAAGAAATGTATAAATTCATATGGATACAAAATGGTAAAATATTATTGAAGAAGAATGAAGAGGAGAAGAAAATTTTTACTATTCGCTGTGAGAGTGATCTAAACAAATATTTGTCTAATAATATTGAAGAAGAGAGAGAGTAGAATTAAAAATCGTTACTTTGTTCCTGCCTACTTAATTTCTGTACTAATCACACATAAAAATGAATATCCAAAGTATAAGACAAGATAACAGTTACACTAAATATAATGATATAGAAGAATGGAAAAAGTTCACTAAACAAACGGTACATAATAAGTTAAACATAATACATATGAATATTCGCTCGTTAAGGATGCACTTTGAGGAATTCATTGTTTTAATAAAAGATTGCAAGTTGGACGTTATATGTCTAACAGAAATAAATATCCAGATCGAGGAAATGTGCAATTATGAAATAAACGGCTATTATTCCTATTGTGTAACCAGAGAGAAGCAAAGAGGGGGAGGGATAGTTATCTACGTAAGAACTGACTTAAAATTTGATATAAAGCTGAAACTTATGGAATTTTGCGAACTAATACACGGCCTAATCGTTATAGAAAACATTTACATAAACATAATAGGCGTGTATAGACCACCGCACTTTAGTAAAACATCTTTTATACACGGAATCAAGAAAATAATAAAATCTATACCTACTAGAACTGATATCGTTTTTATGGGCGACTGTAACATCAACATTCTGTCCAATGGAAGTGACGCCTGTGCTAATGAATATCTTAACATGTTGAGTGAATTGGGACTGCAATGCTGTATCCAAGATATTACTCGTGAAGCAATAGTATCGGGACGACGAGTTACATCCTGTATCGACCACATATTTGTGCGAAATGTACATCCGCGCGGTGAGCTGCACGCCTACGTACTAACCACTACGGTATCCGATCATTACTTGACTGGGCTCTCTATTCAGATAGGTAAACATCAGAATCGTCCTTGCGCTCGTACGGTCTTAAATAATAAGTTAGTGAAAGCAAAATTGGCTAATGTAGATTGGAGTAAGTTTATTTTAATACAGGACCCTCTGGAATTATATAGGCAGCTACGTGAAGTGTTTGACACAATTTACAGCTCCTCAAAAATTGAGAAATTAAACAAAAAACGTGAACCACATCCATGGATTAACAAAAAATTGCAAAATATGTTGCGTCATAAAGATATGTTATTCAGAAAATGGAAATCTTCTCCCAAAGATATGACCTTGCGCCTGGAGTACACGAAATACAGAAATAAATGTAATAAAGCTGTGAATTGTGCCAGAAACTCACATAGACGCCAACAGATAGAACAATGTAACGGAGATATGCGGAAAATTTGGGGACATACAAACGAGTGGTTAGGAAGGACAAAGTTAAGTGTTGATGAAGTTATTCAGAAGCATTTCTCAAAAGAAAATACTTTATACATCTGTAATCAATTCTGTCATACATTCACCGAAGAAATTGATATAATAAAACAAAAACATAAATGTAATAGTTTATTCTATGATAGGCAATCGTACGTAAATGTAAGCAATGTCAGTTTCAGATTCACTAAGGTCACTCCTAAAGATGTTTATAAAGTTATAGATCGGCTGAATTGCAGCAAGTCCCCGGGATCTGATAATATTAGAGTTAAGGACTTAAAAGAGGTAAATGAACCTATTTGTAAGATACTATCACATTTCATAAACAAATGTATTGAAAAAAGTATGTACCCGGATGAATTAAAAGAAGCAATTATTAGACCAATATTTAAACAGGGTAATCACAATGAATTTTCTAACTATAGACCTATAGCAATATTAAATACATTTAATAAAATAGTAGAAAAGACAATAATAGGACAAATAAATAAATTTTTGGAACAAAATAAAATTCTCACAGATGTTCAGCACGGGTTTAGACCAAATAGGAGCACGTCGACAGCTTTAATGAAGTTTACAAATGATATTAACAACTCTTTAAATCATAAAAATGTGGTTTTATTAGTATTTGTTGACTTCAAAAAAGCATTTGATACATTAGATCACGAGGGCTTGCTGCAGTCCATGGATGAATGTGGTATTCGAGGTCCAGTAAAAGCATGGTTCAAGCAATATCTTCACAAACGGTGTCTTAAAGTTCGAGTCAACGGTATAGATAGTGTATCTGGAACTGTAAAATACGGCGTGCCGACTGGATCCGTGTATGGGCCGACTGGGTATATCATGCATGTAAACAGTATGGTTAATGTTATACGTAACTGCAGTACTTACATGTATGCTGATGACACATGCTTGGTATACAGTGGTCGAGACTGTGCACGAGCTCAGTCGGCAGTGCAAGAAGACTTTGACAATATTACCAAATGGGCACACGACAATGGCATAATTATAAATATTAATAAGACTAAATATATGTTAGTGTCTTCTCCGTACAACCCCCTGGCAAAACAGTATAATATTAACCTAAAAGGCCACTCGTACGAATGTCTTCACGAGGAGAAACGGGACTGCAAATGTGAAACACTGGAACAAGTACTTTATTACAAATACCTTGGACTGACCATTGATAACAAGTTTTCTTTCGATAGACATGTCAACAGTGTATGTAAAAAACTAAGGATCCTATTAGGAAAATTTCATAGTTTAAAATATTTTGTTAGTAAGAAGATAATGTTTATTTTATATCACGCTCTTGTTGATGCGACAATAAGTTATGGACTGGGTGGATATGGTCTCACTTTTCCGGTTCATATGAACAAGATAAAATTGTTGCAAGTTAGATTTTTAAAAATGTTTATCAATAATAAAGAAAAGTTAAAGCTTAATAAGGATTACGAAAAATTATTTAAAATCTGTAAAATACTACCAGTAGATAAAAAAGTTAAATACATTGTCACATTGGAACAATACCAAAATACTGAGTATAGAACCGAACAAGTTTACCACCAGCCAGTGCGGAAAGCAGTTCAAAGAAGAAAATATCAACTTCCAAAAATTAACAATTTCTATGGACAACGAACAAGACAATGGTTAACGCCGACATTCTTTAACGAACTACCAAAAGAATTAATCTCAAAGAGAGTTTCAAGGAATACTTTAAAAACAATTCTGAGAAAACATTATCTATCATTGTGTCCTTAACTTATTGTACCTAATGTAGTCATAATTGACTTATTTGTTTTTCGATTATATGCCTAATGAATTAAAGTCGAAAAATAAAAAGGTTGGAAAAGGTTGATACACCTTTATGCAAGTATAGCGTTTTACATTGTACCTAATGCTCGAGTGTTGGGGGTAGGCCGGCTCTCGCGAGACCATTACCCATTACTCATGTCAAACAGACTTAAATGCAATTGGTAGGTATAAGGTTGAAAATAGACCAATAATTTAAAGTATGTAAAGTGTCGCTGGAGCCCGTATGCCATTCAACATTTCGGGTATTTCTTTATTTATATCTATCACGTTGGGAAGATTTGTAAGCCCTTAATAGTGTTTATTACTTTCACCATAATAGCGTTTCGTAAAGCGTCGTCACAAATAGTATCAACTACCTACAACTGGTGGATAAAATACCTATTAACAAAATTATCTGTGTATACCTAATCGATAATATTTTGTATGTAGGTACCTATTGTTTATTTTTTATGCAGAGTGTATGCGTATTCACGAGAACACTGCCGACAAACTGTATTGCAGTTTGGCAGAAAACATGTGTTTAAATATATATGTTACACGTTTCTGAATAAATAAATTAAAAAAAAAAAAAAAAAAAAAACCAATAGGAGCCGAGCAGCGGGAGACACCGCGGGGAACAGCTAGTAATTTTAACATTTCTCCTAATGCTTATTTAAACAATTTAACTAGGTAAGTTAGCCACTGAAATATAATTCTATTATATTCTACAAAACAAACAGTTCAAATTGTTTTAAACAAGTGTTTTTTTTTTGTTTCTGGCTTTTTTTCAAATTAATTTCACCATATTTGTCGATGTCTAAACGTATAAATCAATTTATGTTTCATTTCCAAACTACATCTTTTCAAATTCGCCCTTTGTAATGAAATTACGATAAATGATTAATTGAAATAAAACATGTGATGGTTTTTTTCTAATATTTTTAAGTATTATTTCATTACAATGCCAATAAAAGTTAAAAATATGACATAGCAATGGCATAGACTCAAATGGTTTTATAACAAGCTATTAAGACTCCTGAATATTATTTTCATTTTATATGCAATCCGCCTTGAAAAGTGGTTGAAACTGGTAATAAAAATACTGTTTTCACACCACCTGTTCGAAAATGTCAAATTATATGTCAAGCAACCTTAACCTAAAGTGAGTCATTAGTGGCCGAGGGCACAGCCGGTCAATAATGTTGTACTGGATTTCATTATTACCCGCTGGTCAATAATGTGATTTGAATTTGGAATATGTTTATAAACAACAAACACCCTTTGGTGCCAGAAAGATTTTTTTTTTTAATTTTCTTTTCCCTTTTGGGAAGACAAAGGGATCTATCTAGCCCATGCAGCCTAGATTTTTGGTTCTTTTCGTCCCTCTTTGGGGCAGGCAAAGGGAGCTGAGCCCATACAGCCAAGTCTGATTTAGTGTGCCAGAAAGAGGAAAGCTATTCTCGAAACCCTTACTACGCGTGGATGATATTCTCGATTTCCTAAAAAATCATAACGATTGCTTCTTCATATCGTTGCCATGTTTTCGAAGACATAATATTGTAAGAATAATTAGATAACTACCTACGAACCATTTTTTAAAAGGAATGAAATAACATTAAAACTGGCATTAATAATAACAAATACCGTACCGCGCCGTAATACCGTAGGTAATAGTAATTGGCTGTAACATTAGTTAATTTATTTTAAATAAACTGCACTAAGATTGCTGTGTATTTTGTAAATAAATAAATAAATAATAAAACCTATCTATAATATAGTCGATTTATCACATTTTATCAAAAATACTCTATTTTCACGAGCGTCTGCAATGACGTTCTAAATTCAAAATGCATACAGCCAATCATCCAAAACCATTCTACCAGCCCTGTATAAAACTTAGTTTACACAGAGAGTGATATCATTAGGACAAACACGACAAAACCATAGAAGATACTTTTTTTTTCGAAAATCGAATTGATCGTGTCTTGTCTTGTCTTTGTTTTTCGTACTATGGCTATTATTTTCTCACAGTAGGTGTAAAAAGTAGAGTATCCTCCTCTGGGCTAAAGGTGTCTTTGCCTTGGGCTAGCTTGAATCCCTCGCTGCATTCAGGATTCTTGTATTAACTCCCTCGCTTCGCTCGTGAGTTAAACTCACGAATCCTTCATTGCGCTCGAGATTCAATATGACGCCCGTGACATAAGACACAACTTTAGCCCCTCGGTGCATAATCTACTATTAATTTAATTTAACAGTGTTTAAACACTGTTTTAAATAGGGTTTTGAAACAAATTGTTTTAATCATGCATACCCTGCTACACAGATATTGGTTGGGCACCTTAAGTGTCCCAAATTGATTTGTTCAATATTCATTTCTGTTAAACCTAAGTATTAGGTCATTTCTTTAGTAATAATTAATTCATTTCAAATGGTTTCTATAAGTTGGTGTCTGAAGCTATTTGGTTTACGCGCCATAATGATCGTGCGTTGGGATTTGCCGAACCTGGCGACATCCGCGCCATAGTTTCCAACCACCGCCACTGGAGTACCGACACCGCCGACCAATAAGAACATTCCTGACTTTTTCGAAATCATGGCCGGTGCTTCTGTGTAATTCTAACAAGAAATACGATTTTTTCACCGTTATGGACTGCTAAAAGGTTTATAGAAACTCAATATAAATACCCAGCAGTGATTGGACAATCTGTTCGTGAAAGTGCTTCACGTGTGAGTTGCTGAAGGTTGCTGAGTTGGTGAGGCGGTCCCTGAGCTGGTCTAAGGTTAGTGGGCCAATAGTTTTCAGTGCTAACGTCGAAACCATTTCTCATTCTTCAGTTCACAGGGTGGGTTTCATAGGAATCAATATAATTAGTCCCAAACAATAAATTTTAACAATTGAGTTCCCCGCTAGTTGGCGGCTATTTACACGCCGCTACTCCATTTTTTATTGGTCCTTCGAGCCGGATATTGTACACTAGCATATATTTTCATTTAAAATACTTATTACAAGTATTATTTTCCATTTATATGCTTGGATGTTCGCAGATTTACGTAATTTTTGGTAAAGTTCGCGAAGTACCTACATACCTACATATTAGTTCCGCCATTGCGAGCCGGTAACGCCATTTGAAAATTCCACATATTTTTACGTCATTTTAATAATTTCTCGTAAATAGTATTTCAAATACTTTAAAATGCATACGGATAAAGACAATACGTCTAGTTCTATTGATAAACAGTTCGTCCTTTTAACGGCTAAAAAAGAACGACTTTTTTCGCGGATGAATGATTTATTTGATCTTTCAAAAAACATTTCTAATTACGAGTCAAGAAGTAATGAAACTTTCATGGCTAAGTCAGAACCAATTGATGAGATGCGTAGTCAATTCGAAACGTTGTTAGATGATATAAATGATCTCCAGTTATCACTTGATTTGTCGTATAAACCAGATTACAAGCCTTTAGATGCGTTTGATGATCTATACCTTCGAGTAAAGCACACCCGAAATAATATTCAGGCGTTGCGATCACATGAATCATCGCGAAAGGACTTGTTTCATTCTAATGTTACGTGCACCATTAAGTTGCCACCAATAGAATTGCCTAGTTTCGATGGCAGAACTCAAAATTGGCCTAAGTTTTACGAAAGTTTCAAATCTAACATTCATAACAACAGCCAGCTGACTGATTCGCAGCGCGTGCAGTATTTAGTAGGAAAACTTACGCACGACGCACTCAAGGTCACGGCAGGCATTGTGCCTACGGGTGAAACTTATAATATTATCTGGGAAAGTTTAGTAAAAAAGTTTCAAGATAAACGTGCATTAGGCACACATTATTTAAATAATATTCTTAACTCTAAGGGTTGCATAAATACGTCTAATAGTCTTGATACATTTATTGGTATGTATACCTCCTCCGTGGCGGCATTGAAACAATTAGGTATTGAGGATTTGTCCGACTTCATCTTATTTCATTGCGCACTTAGGAAAATTGATTCACAAACAGTACAAGCGTTTGAGTTAGCGTTTCGTAATAAGGAAATTCCGTCTTATGAGGACTTGGTATCTTTCGTACAAGATCAAGCAAAAATATTGCAACGTTCAAACAATAACTCGACGCGGACATCGAACACTGGCGCGAGCGCAAGCAAGCCGCCTACTAATCAGTCGTCTCGTCCTCATACCTACAAGTCGTTCGTCGCGAGCAATGAGAGTGTGCCTACTGCTTCGCCGACGAAATCGTGCGAATTTTGTAACAAAACCGATCATTCAATTTACGCTTGTTCACAGTTCAAGAACTTAAGTTCTCCGCGAGCGCGATTTGAATTCATTAAATCAAAACATGGTTGTGTTAATTGTTTAAGTGGGTCACACACAGTTACGTCTTGTAAATCTACGCATGTTTGCGATACATGCGAGAAAAAACATCACACTTACTTACACTTCGATAGTAAAAAAGATCATAATATTAGGTCAAATAATTACGTTCAAGTGTCTCAACTCCCTACCGGTCAAAGGTCATTGACATCACCTGTTGTCCCGTCGCGCGCTCCGTCAGGACAGGCCGACGTAAACATAGACCCGCGCGTTATGAAAAATTGCTCTGCTGATAACAGCGCACCTGTTTTGGCTGCGTCGCGTATTGATAACTCGAATCATAGTGTTGATGTTTCTTCAGGTATTCCCTCGCTGTCATTAAGTGCTGAAGTTAGACCTAATTCTTCTATTTTATTGTCAACCGCGCAAGTTTACGCGAATTCTAAAAATGGTAGTAAAATAATAATACGTTGCCTTATTGATAATGGCTCTCAAAACAATTTAATAACCGTTGATTGCTGCAAGGCACTTAACTTAGTTATAATTCCCTTGAGTAATTCCTTTGTTAAGGGAATTGGCTCTGCGTCTCAGCCGATATTGGGGTACGTTAATTTGGACATTGAGTCTCGCGTATACCCAAATAATAAATACTCAATACATGCACTTGTTGTTGACGGTATAACGGATCAGCTGCCTACTCACTTTATAACCAAGGGTGATGTCGGCTACTTAGAGGGATTGCCCCTTGCTGATTTGACGTGGAATATTCCCGGGAATGTGGACGTCGTACTAGGTGCGCAATTGTTTCCGTACATTTATTTAGGTAACAAGGTTGAGTCGGGCACTGACGCGCCCCCCGCCTTATTGACCGCGTTCGGTTTCGTGTTGATGGGTGACTATCCCTGTAATCAGTCTCAAAATAAAATTACTAAAACTTCTTTTTCTGCACTTGCACTCAATGATTTAGTTCAAAAATTCTGGCAACTGGAAGAAATACCTAATATGCGATTTTTAAGTCCAGAAGAGACGGAATGTGAGAACTTGTTTGCATCGTCGGTCAGTCGCGCTGATGATGGGCGGTATTCTGTCAAGTTACCTTTTTCTAAAGACCCGAGTGCACTAGGTAGTTCTCGCATTGCTGCTCAACGTCGACTGATGGCCTTAGAACGCAAGTTCAAAAGGTCGCCTGACTTACAAACAAACTATAATAACGTAATGAATGAGTATGTCGATAAGGGTTACTTGTCCCCAGTCGCCGAGTCCGATATTACTGACGAGGGATACTACATCCCGCATCACGCTGTTACCCGTCCGGATAAGCCGATGCCTCGGATCGTCCTTGATGCTAGTGCCACAACTCACACCGGATTGTCATTGAACGACGTGTTACATACCGGTCCTAACTTGCAGGCAGATTTATTCTTGCTATTGCTTGATTTTCGTCTTTTCCCTGTCGCTATGACTGCGGATATAAAACAAATGTATTTGCAGATTGAAGTCCCTGAGGAACATCGTAAATATTTGAGAATCTTATATAGATTCCGTCCTCATGATTTAATACGAACCTTTCAATTTAATCGGGTCCCTTTTGGACTCAAGTCGAGCCCGTATTTGGCAATGCGGACCATTCGCCAATTAGCCCAGGATATGAGGCCACATTTCCCGGATGCTGCCACTGTGGCGGAGTCTAAACTTTATATGGACGACTTGGTTCATTCCATTCCAGATGAATCCAGCGCCATTCTTCTTTCACGAGAATTGATCTCATTGTTTAAGTCTGGCGCCTTTGATTTAGTAAAGTGGTCAAGTAATTCTCAAGTGCTACTTGATAATCTGCCAGATTCACATCGCAGTACGGTAGACTTTTGTGATGATTCTTCAAAGGTATTAGGCCTTTCATGGGCAACGGCCGATGATCGTTTTTTCTTCAAGGCTCTTCATGTAGAAGAGAAGTGTACCAAGCGGAGCATACTCTCGGTAGTCGCCCGATTATTTGATGTCCTCGGCTTAGTAGCCCCTATAATTGTATATGCCAAGCTGCTTATAAAAGAGCTGTGGCTGTCCAATATTGGTTGGGATGACACTCCACCCGAAAGCATTATTCAAAAGTTCTCAGCGTTCATACAAGAATTTCCGTTAATTTCATCTCTGAAAATTCCTCGACATGTAGGCGTTTTGCGTGATAGCACTGTGCTGATTGTTGCCTTCTGTGACGCCAGTATGAATGGGTATGGATGTGTCATATACCTACACACTACTGATCCTGCTGGGAATATCACAGTAAGATTATTGTGTGCGAAATCAAAGGTTTCCCCTACCAAAGTGACCACACTTGCTCGCTTGGAACTTTGCGCTGCGGTTCTTATGTCTAAGCTAATACGTACAGTTCGTGAAACTTTTCGTGCGCGTCTTCCTATTCCAGGAACTTTCGCGTTCTCGGATTCTACCATCGCTCTTTCGTGGATACATTCTTCACCACATCGGTGGTCAGTATTTGTTAGCAACCGCGTTGCCCAGTGTCAGGAGAATTTACCTCCTGAAAATTATTATCACGTCGCCGGGTGTGAAAACCCGAGCGATTGCCTTTCGCGTGGTATGTTACCTTCGCAGCTCATGTCGCACGACTTGTGGTGGAACGGCCCATCGTGGATTCGGAACCCACCTTCGAAATGGCCCGTAAAACCTTTTACTCCTTCCAATGCAGGTCAATTGCCTGAACACAGGGCAAAGGTACTTACTGCGACAGTTCAATGTGAACCATTGATCCTAAATGAATTAGCTCAGCGTATATCCTCTTGGGATAAGCTTCTTAGAATTGTCGTTTATATCCTTCGTTTTATAAAGAAAGTTTCTTCTTCTGGTATGGTCAATAATCTTATGACTGCAGAAAAGGCTGTGATTCGTTCTGTCCAAAGAGTTCACTTTGCAGAAGATATCAAAGCTCTCAATGGAGATAAATTGCCTTCGAAAAAGTTGCAAAGCTTATTCGTGTTCCTTGACGAAGATGGGCTGTTGCGCATAGGAGGTAGGCTTTCTAATTCGGACTTGCCATTTGAGGCTAAACATCCTCTTTTGCTCCCTAAGCATGACCCCGTGGTGGATCTTTTAATTGATCATTTCCATGTAATGAACTGTCATACAGGCCCAAGTCTGCTTATTTCCATTTTACGACAACGTGTCTGGATATTAGACGCTAGGACCGTTGTAAGGGCTAGGGTGCGGAAATGTAACTTCTGCTTCAGAGTAAATCCATCACACCCAAAGCCCATGATGGCAGATCTGCCGTCATATCGTGTGTCTGAAGCTAAAGCCTTCGTTCATACGGGCGTTGATTACGCAGGCCCAGTCCGTTTAACGCTTACTCGTAGGAGAGGTCAGCATTCACAGAAGGCATACATCTGCTTGTTTGTTTGTCTTGTAACTAAGGCCATCCATATCGAGTTAGTCTCGGAGCTAACCTCGGATGCCTTTTTAGATGCATTTAAGCGGTTTATCTCTCGTCGTGGCCCTGTCTCATGCCTATACTCTGATAATGGCACCAATTTTGTGGGTGCAAAGGCACAGTTGGACAATATCTTCAAAATTTTGATTGACTCAGAGTTTCAAACTGCTCTAAAGCAAGAGCTTAATGCCCGCCGAATAGAGTGGAAGATGATCCCACCTCGGAGCCCACACTTCGGTGGGATTTGGGAGGGGAACATTAAGAGCTTGAAAACTCACCTGCACCGTGTGATAGGAGATCAGCTTCTGACTTACGAGGAGTTGCAGACAGTATTGGTTCAGATAGAGTGTATTATGAATTCTCGTCCACTTACTGTCGTTTCTTCTGATCCTTCACCAGAAGTTATAACCCCTGCGCATTTCTTAATGTCCACCCCATTGCAGTACTTGCCTGCCGTGGACTTGAAAGACGAGCGCATTAATATTATTCAGCGCAAGCAATTGTTAGATAGCATGGTTCAGTCTTACTGGAAAAAGTGGCGTTTGGAATATCTGCACACGTTGCAAGTCAGGCAGAAGTGGACCTCTCCTGACCGTCCTATAGAAATCGGAACTGTCGTGCTTGTAGGACAGGATGATTGTCCTCCTTTAAGATGGCCATTAGGCGTAATCACAGAAATTCATCCGGGTTCTGATAAAGTCGTTCGTGTTGCAACAGTTAAAACAAAATGTGGAATTTTCAAGCGTCCGGTTGTAAAACTGTATCCCTTACCAACGCAATAATAATATTATCTGTTTTCTCATGTTATTTAGTATAAATTAATTTAAGTAATAAACATAATTCTAGCAACCATAATTCATTTACCTTATTAGTTGTATTCTTTCGAAAGCTCTGCGAACTTTCAAAGCGGGCAGCATGGTTGGGCACCTTAAGTGTCCCAAATTGATTTGTTCAATATTCATTTCTGTTAAACCTAAGTATTAGGTCATTTCTTTAGTAATAATTAATTCATTTCAAATGGTTTCTATAAGTTGGTGTCTGAAGCTATTTGGTTTACGCGCCATAATGATCGTGCGTTGGGATTTGCCGAACCTGGCGACATCCGCGCCATAGTTTCCAACCACCGCCACTGGAGTACCGACACCGCCGACCAATAAGAACATTCCTGACTTTTTCGAAATCATGGCCGGTGCTTCTGTGTAATTCTAACAAGAAATACGATTTTTTCACCGTTATGGACTGCTAAAAGGTTTATAGAAACTCAATATAAATACCCAGCAGTGATTGGACAATCTGTTCGTGAAAGTGCTTCACGTGTGAGTTGCTGAAGGTTGCTGAGTTGGTGAGGCGGTCCCTGAGCTGGTCTAAGGTTAGTGGGCCAATAGTTTTCAGTGCTAACGTCGAAACCATTTCTCATTCTTCAGTTCACAGGGTGGGTTTCATAGGAATCAATATAATTAGTCCCAAACCATAAATTTTAACAATTGAGTTCCCCGCTAGTTGGCGGCTATTTACACGCCGCTACTCCAGATATTATAAAACTTAACTTCACAAATGACGTATTTAAGTTTGATAACAACATAAGTTTCAAAATAATTAAGGGCCACACTAACGTATGTCAACCGAATTTAAAAAATATATATATTGCGTCTATGTAAGCATATATAAGTAAATAATTTCTAATTTTTTCAAAGCTCTAAGAGTATGGCAGTACATAGAAAACTTTTTTTTCTTCCATACTAGTATTTTATCTGTATTAAAAAGCGGGTAAAGTTTAAAGAGCCGAATTTTCACAGTATTTTTGCTTTCCTGTAAAATTGAGAAAATGTAGATACGTTTGTCTGACTCTTACACCGCGAAATGTCCTTAGAGATAAGGTAAAATGACTTTGAAATTAAAATAAAATGATTCCGAGGGCATTATTTATATACCTCGAAGGTTGACCTTCGAGGTATATAAATAATGGTCGAGTGGAAATTATGGTCAAGGTCAAGTGATTTTAGAGTTCAGGTTCATGATCTTGAGACTCACAGTCAAGGTACTGGAACTCCAGTTGACTTGACTTAAATTGCAATAATATATTTTTCTCTAATAATATTTTTTGTCTAATAATATATTTTCTCAAATAAATAATACTTACTTAGTTACTTCTCCTTTTTTTAATCGCACCAATAGCTGCCAATCTCAATGATTAGCTCTATTCAGCCAGTCGATATCAATACTTTTTGTTTTTACGTACGTATTAGTTTCTATCCTACTTGTTCCTTTAAAAAATGATTGCTGCTAACTCTGATTTAAAATGAAAGAAATTTAAAAAAAGTGATTTGGCGGGAACTTTGTTAATTTTGCTTGACAATATTTTTGGAAACGATAAAGTGTGATAGTATCTGATTTTAAGTGTTTCGGCTGCGAATTAAAATGGAATCCTCTAGCGACACATTAACTCCGGAAAACATTCTAAATGAAGCCGACAGTGTTAGGTATAGAAACTTCTATTTTAATTGTTTGATATCAGTTTCTTTTATCTACTATTCCACGTCCGTTTCAACCGCGCGGCCATGACGTTTTTTTTAAATAAAAACCATCCCAAGTTTTTGTAAAAAAATGTAAAAGTCGATTCCCAAAAACCATAAATTTGTCAAAGCAATGGTTAAAAAGTTAGAAGGGTTTGAACGTGGCCGCGCCATCGAAACGCGGCGAACCGCGCGGCCATGGAGATCTTTAAAACTAAGCGTCGCAGAGACCTGAAATTTTGGGAAATAGTAGATTGATTTTGTAAAAAAATTGTAAAAATATAGAAAAAAATCCTGTGTTTATATTTTAGGAGCTGTATATCTCGCTGAAAAAGCATCGCAGAGGTCTGAAGTTTTTTGTAAAACCTAGATTTAAAATTGACAAAACTAGCAAAAATACAACAAAAAATCCTAGGTTTATATTTCAGGAGCTGTTGAACAAAATCCTCAATGCGTCTTGAATATGTCGATTAGGGTAACCACGGATTATTATTTACGGAGACTTTCCACCTTTTTTATTACAAATGAAATCTCAACAATTCGGTGAACAATGAGGAGCAATAATATGGCTATTTCTTTAAAAATTGCGTTAATAAGTGAGTGTTCGCTTACATTAAGACATAAATTTCTTTAAAAATCACTTTAATCATAGATTATTCGTATACCTACACTAAGATATGCATTTTTTATTATTTCGTAACAGTAAGTTTATTTCTTGTAAATACGACCTTGTGGCCAAAAACTTTCTGTAAACCTAACAAAAAAAAAATTACATTACTTATATTAAAACTTTAAAATGAGGTTATTTGGTTATTTTGGTTAGGTACAATTTATTCTCATTATGTAATTTTTAAAATCCCCCTGTTTAATATCTTAATCGTCATCGATTAAACTGTATGCTAAATTATGTATCGTCATAACCTGAAACCGACCTAAAGGGGTATGACAAGATTCGGCCCGATTCATATTGTATCTTTAAATTGAATGATGTGAATTTCTAAATAATAATAGATAATTAGTAACATAACACAATAAAACAATTAATAATAAGAGAATAATATGCAAAAAATCATGGAAATTAATTAAATTATTTAAAAGTTTCTATTACGTTAACATTAAAGTTAAAAAAAGTAACCGACTTCTAAAAAAAAAAACAACCACTAAAAAGGGTAAAATAACCTACCAAATAACTTTTCTTTCGGAAGTCGGTGGCTTTGCTTTTTTATTTCGTTGATTTTTTTGCCACCGACTTCCGAAAGAAAAGTTATTTGGTAGGTTATTTTACCCTTTTTAGTGGTTGTTTTTTTTTAGAAGTCGGTTACATTTTTTAAAAAAAAACTTTTTTATTTTACCCTTTTTAGTTTAAATATTTAACCCAAATTCTTGTCAAATACATAATTTTCTTACATATGCACTAGAATTTCATTATCCTTAGAACCGGTTATAACATCGCCCATGTACACAATAAGCAAGAACACCAAAATAAATGATTTTTTATGGGACCAAATGGCAGGTATACTGCATCACTATTGATGCTTACTCATGTTTTACAATAAATAATACGTAGGGTGTTCAATAGGGCATGCGGACGGCGAGTGGGCATGCGGACGGCGAGTAAAGGGCAACTCGCCGCCCGACCATGGACCATGCCCGGGTCGACGGCGCGTTGTGTTCCACGCGCGCCTCAAAGAGCGTCAGCACGATGACGGGGCCCCGCCCAAGAG
Organism: Agrotis exclamationis; assembly: GCA_950005045.1. NCBI lineage: Eukaryota > Metazoa > Arthropoda > Insecta > Lepidoptera > Noctuidae > Agrotis > Agrotis exclamationis. Next base: position 10,621,404 of record OX465421.1, read on the forward strand.
GGCCAAAGCCTGCCGGGGTCGCGGGACTTATCTCATTACCGTGACCCCGGAACATAAAAGGCTATTGAAGGACACCGTGGATTTTAGTCAGTACAAGTCTGACAGTCCCTCCCGCCCTGCCCGGGGTGGGAGGACTCATTTGATGATTTTACCACGCTAAAAAAAAAAAAAAAAAAGGGTGTTCAATAAATTTTGTCGTGTAATTTATAAATTTATATTTTTTCAAAATAAGACCCACTACAATTAATACATTTAATCATACGCACAAACCACTCATTTATCCAGCCCTCCCACTTTTCCTTATTAATTAATTCTAATTCTTCCTCAAACGCACCAACCAACTGCTCGTCCGTAGAAAACTTGCGCCCCTTCATCCGTTTTTTTACAAACGGAAATAACCCGAAGTCACAGGGTGCAAGATCAGTACTGTAGGCAGGGTGTTCCAGTACTTTGATACCAGATACTCTCAGAAATTGCGAAGTAGCGCTAGCTCTATGGGCTGGTGCATTGTCGTGATGTAGGAACCACGAGCCGAGTCCCGAATTCGGTCGTCGATTTCTCAGTTCTTCGAACAATTGAGGCAGGCAAATCTCAGTATACCATTCACTTGTAACGGTCTTCTGTCCGCTAAGCCTCACCGATTTTACTAATCCTTGTTTGCTATAAAAAACGGTCGTCATTATTTTTTTCACCGATTTCGATTTCCGCACTTGTGTTGGTTGCTCTTCGTCTTCGAAGACCCATATTTTGCTTTGTGATTTAGTTGGCACGTCGTAATAATAAATCCAGGTTTCGTCACCCGTGATAATTGAACTGACACTCTTGGATCGGCCATTGTCAAATTTTTTCACCATAGATTGCGCCCATTGTACGCGTTGTTGTTTTTGGTCTTCACTTAAAGTGTGGGGTACCCACAATGTACAAAGTTTTTTACATTTAAATGATTCGTCACAATGTTGTGCAAAGAGGATACAGGAATATTTAAGAGATCTTCTAACTGACGATACGTAATTCGACGATTTTCTTTAATGGCTTTTTCCACACGAGTTATGTTTTCCGGCACTTGAATTTCCGCGGGTCTTCCCGGTCGTGGGTCGTCGTCTAGCTCAAAATCCCCACGTTTGAATTGTAAATACCATCGTTCCACAGTCCTTACAGAAGGGACTTCCAGACCAAGAACAGAACACATCTCGTCAAAACATTCTTGTTTAGATAAACCGCGTTTAAAGTTATAGTAGATAATAACACGATAGTCCCGTTTGTTCAACGACGTCATCTCAACTTTTTCAATTTTTCCCTTTAACTAAAATATTAATTGTAGAAAGCTGAAACAAACGTGTTAACTCTTGTAATTGACGACACTTAATAATGGACACAAAAACTATCGCGGTACGCTTAGCGTTTGCAGACACGTCAAGACTTGTTGAACACCCTACGTATTATATTCTATTTTATTCTATTCTATTCGAACAATAACCCATATGTGTCATTAGTATAAATGAATTGAGTCCAAATACAAGATAGCTGCTATAAACCGTTGAGGAGTTCCCTGACCTGTTCTTCGTCTTCATCATCAGAACCCTAATGACAGTTGCAACCCATCTAGGTGTAAAGTTCTCATCAATATAAATGAATTAAGTCCAAACACAAGGTAGCTACTGTAAACCGTTGAGGAATTCCCTGAACTGTCCTTCGTCTTCGTCATCAGACCCCTAATAACAGTTACAACTCATCTAGGTGTAAAGGTCTTATCAATACAAATTAATCAAGCTCAAACACAAGATAGCTGCTGTGAATCGTTGAGGAGTTCCCTCGACTGTCTCTCGGCTCTATCATCAGATATACTCCAGACCTTTATTAAATTGTAGTGCTTTGAAATACTTAATGAAAAAAAATAAATTACTAAATCAGTCGACGCCTACTCCTTACTGTTAAGAAGTTGTACCTTCCATCATCAGCTCAGCTACATGAGATGATGATTACTATACGCAAGTACTTAAATTACTTCATAATATTTGTGAAAAATTATGTGTGGGCCTATAAAATTTGAGGGTTGCCCTCGTTTTCTCCAGGATCCAATCATCAGATATTGAAATGGTGACAATGGGACCACACGGGAAGCACCCGCTTTCAAATAAAAAGAATCATGAAAATCGGTTCACCCAGTCGCAAGTTATGAGGTAACAAACATAAAAAAAATACAGTCGAATTGATAACCTCCTCCTTTTTTTGAAGTCAGTTAAAAAGTAAAAAGTTTTATGGCCGAGGCTTCAAGGGAAACTTGGCAATATCTTTTTTATTTAATAATTACTTGTTAAAGAAGTTTATACTTTAATGTAAGCGAACAATCTCTATTTTAAGTGCTTTTTAAAGAAATAGCCATATTATTGCTCCTCATTGTTCACCGAATTCTTGAGATTTCATTTGTAATAAAAAAGGTGGAAAGTCTCCGTAAATAATAATCCGTGGTTACCCTAATCGACATATTCAAGACGCATTGAGGATTTTGTTCAACAGCTCCTGAAATATAAACCTAGGATTTTTTGTTGTATTTTTGCTAGTTTTGTCAATTTTAAATCTAGGTTTTACAAAAAACTTCAGACCTCTGCGATGCTTTTTCAGCGAGATATTGGCGAAAAACAAAATTTCCAACGTTTCGATGGCGCGGCCATGAGGTTTTAGTCTTATAGCTCCTGAAATATAAACCTAGGATTTTTTGTTGTATTTTTACTAGTTTCGACAAAATCAAATCTGTGTTTTACAAAAAACTTCAGACGTCTGCGATGTTTTTTCAGCGAGATATCGGCGATAACGTTTTTGACACCGTTTCAATGGCGCGGCCATGAGGTTTTAGCCTTACAGCTCCTAAAATATAAACACAGGATTTTTTTCTATATTTTTACAATTTTTTTACAAAATCAATCTACTATTTCCCAAAATTTCAGGTCTCTGCGACGCTTAGTTTTAAAGATCTCCATGGCCGCGCGGTTCGCCGCGTTTCGATGGCGCGGCCACGTTCAAACCCTTATAACTTTTTAACCATTGCTTTGACAAATTTATGGTTTTTGGGAATCGACTTTTACATTTTTTTACAAAAACTTGGGATTGTTTTTATTTAAAAAAAACGTCATGGCCGCGCGGTTGAAACGGACGTACTATTCCTATAGGTAATAGTTGAAAGAAAAGCAGATTACCTCGCCTTAAGTAATTTATATTGCCCTCGTGCCTATTAGATTAAGGCACTCCGTGCAATAATAAATTACTTTGTGCTCGATGCAATAATCTACAGGCCCATAGAAAGCAAAGTGATCAACCGATCATATATTCCACTGTCTCGTTTGTATACCTACTAGGCACTATGTAAGGCTATAATAGGCTGTGGCAGATGACAGGAAATATCAGTACCAGTTCTTGCCGAAAATAGAAGTTCAATAGAAACCTGTTTTCTGATAGTTAGTAACAACTAATCTGCCCCTTTCTTATTTTAATTATACTGTTTGGTACATTATGGGGACTTTTAGGCTTTTCAATTGTTTCATTATCATAAAGAAAGCTATACAAGAGTAATAACTCAAGAATCAAGTAACATGACAATGTTGGAAGACGGCTATCAGAACATAAGCAAATTGTGATATGGCCCATCCCTGCAGACCAAGCTACAGAGGCGTCTTTACCTATAGTGCAGGGTGTGCGGCGCACACGGGCGCCGGGTCTAAGGGGGCGCCGAGCGCCCTCTAATGCGACACTTCCAAAGATGCGTCGATCGATGGCTCAGTGACATGCACAAACATAAAAACATACATACATACATACACTTATGAAATTTGGCACATTTGTTCAGACGCTGATATACACTAACATATATGAAAACTGGGCAGTTCTGATAATATTACATACATACGGGTCGAATTGATAACCTCCTTTTTTTTGAAGTCGGTAAAAATACCACTCTAGCAGATCTTGTAAAGGACTTTTTTTTTATTTCAATTTTTTGTTTATTTTTTTATTTATTTCACTTTCACACACATTTTGCGAAAGAGATATTCTACGAAAGAGGCATTGTGAGAAAGCAACCTTTTCAGAAGGAGTCATTCTGTGAAAGCGACATTATGAGAAAGAGACATTTTACTACCAGGAGACATTTTGCGCCTGAGCCATTTAAAATTGCACCATTTGCATCCGAATTTCCGTTTGAAAATATAAATGTTAGCTTTCCATTTTGACCCCGCTCCTACTAGACTAGAGGGCGCCAGGGTACTGGTTGCACACGGGCGCCACAAGGGCTAGAGACGCCTCTACCAAGCTACCAGCAGTCAATATTAGATGATGGTAAGGATGAAGGATAATATTCCATGTTGTACCAACCTCTTAGTTTACATACATAACATAACATCATGTCTGTAAACCCCAAGGGTGAGAGTAAGCTAAGACTAACCCTAAGACAGATGATGATTAGAAACATCTACTTGGCATTCACAAGTGGAAAAAACTTTTTAAAAAAAAGTACCGACTTCAAAACAAATACAAAAAAGTTTAAAATAACTTTTCTTTCGGAAGTCGGTGGCAATAGTCAATGACACAACAAAACAAAGCCACCGACTTCCGAAAGAAAAGTTATTTTAAACTTTTTTGTATTTGTTTTGAAGTCGGTACTTTTTTTAAAAAAGTTTTTATTTTACCCTTTTTAGTTTATTTATTACATATTCAACCCAAATTCTTGTAAAATACAAAATTTTCTTACATATGCACTAATCTTGTAATCCGTCACAACATAAAAAAATCCATATCTCTAAAACTATTGAACCGATTTTGATGAAACTTGCAGTATACCCTAAGTTGAACAATACCTAGTACAACAAAAAAATAATTACTTAAATCGAACTTATAGTTCCGGAGATATGCGTGCACAAACATAAAAACATACATACACTTATGAAAAGACATGGCCAAAAATTGCATTCCATCAAAATTCCATGTACACGTACGTAGTAAATACCATTATAAAATTAAAATATAAAAATAAATTACTGCGTAGGTTTTAGCCTCTCTGAACTTGTCAGTTTTTAACCAACTTCAAAAAAAAGTAGGTTCTCAGTTCAACTTGTATGTATGTTTGTCCGCGATTAACTCGCGTTTGGCTCAACCGATTTGGATGCGGTTATTAGGAAAATGTTCATTACATTCTGGAGAAAGTTTATATACACCGTGTTCCGGACGATATACATAAACTTCGACCAGATGTTCAAACCACGGAAGTAAGCATTTTTCATTATGGACACATTAATAAATTCTTATTTTTTATTTTTTGTTAATTTTCATACAAACTAAATACCTAGACGTAAATAACCCGATATGCATGCCTCTTTATCCGAATTGGCAACGTCATTCATAACATTTGGCGGGCTGAAACAAATGAAATGCAAATAGTATTTGATAGATTTCAAATTAAGATACTTTCTCACTGCATAGCTCAATTAAATTTCATTAAATGAAATTACAAATATCTTTGTAACGAAGCCTTTTTAAGTACTACTTCCTTTGTTGGATTTGATTTGTAAAAGCCATAGAAGTATTTGCTAAAGTTTATGGATAACGTGAAGAACACGGTGTATATAACACTGATGGATATCCTGTGACGTTGCCCGCGTGGATCCGTTTTAGTTTACTTCAATTGTGGATTTTCAGTGACCATTGCATGTTTGTCTGCGATGATCTCGCGTTTAGCTGAACAGATTTTGATGCGGTTTTCAGAAAAGTATTTGATGCATTCTGGGAAAGGTTTTAGTATATAACAATAATGGATATCTCGTGAAGTGGCCTGCGTAGTTCCGTTTTTGTTGCTTACTAGGATTGTAGATTTTCAAAGACGCCGATTAGTGTAAAGATTTTTGTTAAATATCTAAACTAAAAAGGGTAAAATAATAAACTTTTTGAAAAAAAGGAACTGACTTCAAAACGAAACAAAAAAAAGTGTAAAATAATTATTTAATAATTTTCTTTCGGAAGTCGGTGGCCATGATCAATGAAATAAAAACTAAGCCACCGACTTCCGTAAGAAAAGTTAGTTGTATTTAAGTTCAAAAATTATTGAGTAATGCAAGATGAATTCTAAATACCGTTTGTCAAGTTCCGCCCTAATGGATCTTAGAGAAAGATAAATATAATAAAGGATGTTCCAAACCACGTGAAGTACTTGTACAAAACCTGTGATATGGTCGACAAATGCGTTATATTAGGAACATTTCATTCATCATGTATTCATTGGCAGAAACTGTATTCATTGGTATTTGTTACGTTTTATAAAATACTCGTATCGTAATGATATATTTTAATGCATTTTATCCAATTTACCCAAAAAAGCTTTAAAACGTAACGATATTACTGGTTTGCTAGTGTGGTTTTGTTTACGTCAAATGTCAATTTAATTTAAATATCAGTGCAGACGCTCTGTGATTGCAGGTTCAGCGTCTATTGTGTTTGTGTTTTGCGGCTATTTTCTGATATTTTTGACCCCCTACGGACTAATACCTTCTACCGTACGATTACCTTGCTAATAATACTGGATTCTGATTTGCTTTGAGTTTTGTATTTGTTTTGTGGATTACTATGAGGGGCATCAACTGCGGAATAGCCATACAAAGGCTGCAGAGGCATCTCATATCCTCGCTTTCTGCACACCATCAAACAAAACTTTCGCGTTGGTTAACCAATGCTCAAACCCAGCTATGAAGTTGGAATAGTAAAATAGCTAGCTTTTTTTTTATTTCGAAAATATCTCCGAAATGCCAAACCATTTTTGCCATCATTGGATTGATCTTTCAGATTACCTGAGTTTTTAGTTCTGTATAATTTTTTACCTCTTTCAAATGATAGGCAACCTAAACGTGCTTTAGCTTTTTATTTAATGAAACTAAGAACAACCAATATCCAAGCTCCACCAGCAGGATTTTTATTGTTCAACAATATTAGGATAATGTATAAAAAGGCAAATCTTTGTCCCGGAATCACAATTATGAAATAATGTGTTAATTTATGCTTGTATTTGTTTTACTATGTTCAAAGCAGTTATTTATAACATAACTAAATCATTACAAATCCTTAAACTTAATGCTTATAAGAGTATGAAATAAAAATATAGTTTTATCTAAAGTTGACCTGTGACTCATTTAACACTAACTCACCATTTAACGTAATAGTTATCTAGGTAGGCGTCTAGGACAGGTATATTATAATGTAATAAAATAATTTTATTTATTCTTTGTTATAAATAAAGAATTATTTATACCTACCCTTTTGTTTAACTTGTATTTTCCTTGTTAATTGGTCAATCAATAACCTTTTTCAGTCAATAATTCTTAAAAGTATATTTTTAAGGCAACCCATAAAAATACAATTCAAAGAAAAATCATGAAATTCTATTATAGGCACTTGGTTATTATTGTCAGATTTTAATATGTTATTCATTAAAGCGCCTTTCTAATATAGCAAATCCTATTCTATGCACTTATTGCCAGCAATCTGACTAAGGGTTTAGTGAAACTGTTTTCGTCTAGTCTGTTGTAATGGCAAGTTCTATAAGTGTTTCATTTACTGTAATTTAATGTACCAATATTCACGAATGTAAAACACCAAAAATCATTGGTGTACATTGAATTCAATAAGTATGCAAACGTCCATACAAAAATTGGCCATGTCCTTTGGCACATTTGTTCAGACGCTGATATAGACTAACATATATGAAAACTGGGCAGTTCTGATAATATTACATACATACGGGTCGAATTGATAACCTCCTTTTTTTTGAAGTCGGTAAAAATGGTTATTTGGTACAGCCACAAAGTGCCTTCATTACATTGCACTAGCTCATCAACAATTTATGTGAAATTAAACAATTTCAGTGGTCGTGAGCTAACATAAAATAATCATATTTTGCTATCCACATATTCCGACAGGGCTTTTAAAAGGCCATCGATTTCAAACGTAAAAAAAATATTATATACTTAATTATTGTTTCGAAACACGGTTATAAGGTATTTTTTTCGGTAATTTATCTAAAAGTTACTATCAAAGTTCGATTTGTTCCAATTCCGCAAATAGATATCTTAAAAACATACTTTTGTAAATTCGTCGTAAAAAAATCTCGAGTTCTACAAAAACACTAAAATAACTGAAAAAAATGAATCAAATGATAGACGTAAGTGCATCAAATCAAACTTTGATAGGTACCACGTTATGTGACACCATAAATATTAATGTCATAATGTGAAATATTTAAAAATGAAGGCAGATTAAAATATTTTTTTGGGCCTTTTAAAAGCCCCGTCGCCATAACTGGGTTAATAATTCACTTCTGCGCTGGTGAAAGTCAGCGCTCAAGATCCATGCCGATCACTGTATCTTAGCCGTGTGTAGCGCCCTTTATACCACGTATCTATCCAATCTGAATATAGCCACTTATCATTTCTCAGCCTCCTCAGACTATGCTGTTAAGCAGTCGCCATTTTTCTTTTAGTGCTGACAAGATTTTGTATCGGCTAAAAGCACCCTTGATAATCCTTACGTCAATCGATTCGTCTTAACCTTGCGAGTGTCCATAAAACATGACAGTACTTAATCAAAATTCACCACAGCGACAACCAGACGCTATATTGTCAAGGGGATTCCCCCCTACCCCCGGTACCAATCCCAGGGCAAGGAAATGTGTTTTTGTAACCTAACCTCAAAACTCGTTATAGTCACATAAGAGGCGTATTCCAAAAACTTGGTATCCTTTAACATAAGGAGGGAGATGATACCCCTGTGTTTTGGCACCACTCTCATGTAAAGTCAACGCCCAGACCCCGCCATCCCCCTCGAATCTAACCTGTCCTTGCGGGGCTCCGTCGTCGAGACACCTTGATAATCAGTTACTTATTTGACCTAGGATGCAAGAGCGAGCTCGAGACTTGGAGCACCCCGACACGGACAGGTTAGATTAGAAGGGGATGGCGGAGTCTGCGGAATGCCTTTACATGAGAGTGGTGCCAAGACACAGGGGGCACCTCCAAGGGCGTCGCCAAGGGGGGGCAGGAGGGGCAGTTGCCCCCCCTAGGGGAACCGATCAATTTATCGAATTTTGTTTGTTCGAATTTCATTACACCGAAAACTATTGACCGACATCTCTTTTGCTATATGCATTATTTGACATATTTTCAGTTCATCGAAGTATCATTAGCCATAAGTATTATTTTACCGAAGTATGTTCCGCGGATTAACAAAATAACTTTTTACTATTGATCGAAACCTCTTTTAAACTTTTCTCAATTGCCAAATGATTTATTTGCCATATTTTCACCATACCGAAATAAAATTTTACCGAAAAATTAAATTACTGTCACAAAAATTCAATATATTGTGCTACAAAACTTTGTGGCGGAAACGAAATGCTGCAAAGCCGCCTTTACGTAGTCTTGTCTGCCCTACCCCTAGAGTGTAATTTAAAATCGCGTAGGCGCGGAGGGGTGGGGTGGCCCGCGAGCTGAGGAGCAGGTGGTTGGAAAGGCCGCCGCCGCGGCTGAGGCTGGCCGGCGAAGCCGGCCAGTAAACCGAAGCTGCGGTGGTGAGCGTTCAAATCATCTGCGACGATAAGCTCGCGTGGGGCCACCCAAAACCCCGCAGCGCCGGAGCCATGACAGAAACAATGCTTGTTGCATGCTTGCTTGAATGCTGCGTGTTTGCTGAATGTTGCATGGTGCGTGCTTGCTTGCATGCTGCATGCTTGCTTGAATGCTGCATGCTTGCTTGCATGTTGCATGCTTGCTTGCATGTTTTGTGGTGCTTGTTTGCATGTCGCATATCTGTTTTTATGCTGTATGCAAGTGTTTCACAATACAAACCTTTTTACAAACACAAGAACAACACAATAACAAAAGAGTATCAAGAATCACACAAAATCCGCAAAAAGATTCGGACACACGTGCTAGCCATAACACCCCTAAAGGTGAAACCGCACTAGGCGGAACTGCGCGACATGACGCGTCAAAATATTCTTTATATAAAATTATACGAGACATCACGCACTAAGCGGCAACGGAACTACACTGCAACCGAACTGCGTGGCAATGGCGCATGTGTGCACTTTCTAGGTGTTTGGTGAAATGAAAATATGGCAATTAAAACAGTGGTATAATGAATGTTTGGAAACAATACTTCGAACAACCGTCATTTCGAGTAAGTGTAACATCGGTAAAAAGTTTTTCGGCCAAATGAAGTGTTGGAGTAACGAAAAAAAACGAATAGATAATACGTTAACTGAAACAGTGGCAAACGTGACTTCAATGAAGTAAAAAAAAACCAAACAATAATAGTTGAAAAGTTTTAGGTCAAATGAAATTCGGTCAAACATTTTTCGATCTTATGATAGGTAACCCGCAAAGTGACCAAAGTGCAAGCAATTGACTTCTTTACCTATTAATAAATTCCACATCGTATGACAAAACGTAAATAAATTCACAAGGTTTTTTCGCTTCATGCTCTCGGCATTAATATTTTTTATCCTCCATAATATTGCCCCTCCCCCCTTAGTCATAAGCTGGCGACGCCCTTGGGCACTGCTTATGCTAAACTATACCAAAAGTTTTTGGAATACGCGTATTATGTGACTATAACGAGTTCTGAGGTTAGGTTACTAAAACACATTTCCTTGCCCTGGGAGTGGTACCGGGGGGTAGGGGTCTTGCCCCCTCCCCCTCCCAACCCCCTCCGCCTGCTGCCGGATACTAAACTTTACCCCAATTATGTATTTGCTTAAACTTTTAAGGTGAAACCGCATTAGGCGGAACTGCGCGACACGACGAGTCAAAATATTCTTTTTATGAAATTACACGAGATCGCAGACCCATGTCCACTGGAGCGGAGCGGAGTTTTTATGTAATCCTGTTGGTTCATATTTCCTCGTTTCTCCGCTTCGCCAGCTCGCTCCGCTTCAATGAACAGGCAGCCTGCGAGCTGGCTGTGCAAGCTGGCGGAGCGGGGCGACAGTGAGGCGGCGGGGATGGGTATAGGCTTCGCACAGTCCGCCCCGCACAGTCCGCTCGCTCCGCTCCGCATCAATGGACAGACACAGTCCGCAACTCCGCTCCGCAATACTCGCTCGCTCCGCTCCGCCAGCCGATGGACAGGACATAATTATCTTTTTATGTATGTAATTTTAGGTTTGATTGACAAAGTGCAGAATATGGAAAAATTTTAGTATTTTTAATTTATGTAAAAAAATACACATAAGATCAAAAAGTTATTTATTACTAAGACCTGAATTCCTTTTTTTTTTCGCTGTCCATGCATAAGTTGGAGCTAGTTTTATTTAATTTCGCATTACTCATACTCTGAAAGTAGGTCATTACATGTCTGATTAGCCGTTTGAAAGTTATCCATTGCCGCCCTAGGGAAAATCGCTTTCAACCAGAGTTGGGCATTTTGTAATCTAACTACTGATTAATAACTACGATTACATTTTGTGGTTAGTAATCATGATTACTAACTACATTAAGTAATCGAAAAATGTAGTTAGATTACTAACTACAAAATGTAGTTAGTAGTTAGATTACTTTTGTCAAAAGTAGTTATAACTACATGTAGTTGTAACTACATGTAGTTAACTACTTTTAATCGTAACTACATGTAGTTAACTACTTTTAATCGTAGTTAGTAATCAGATTACAAAAAAGTAACTACTTTTGCCAAAAGTAATCTAACTCAAATGAGTCCTCTCACCCAGGGCAGGGCAGGAGGGACTGTCAGTCTTGTACTGACTAAAATCCACGGCATCCTTCAATAGCCCTTTACGTTCCGGGGTCAAGGTGCCTGTTTAGTCCCGCGACCCCGGCAGGGTATAGCCCTCTAAAGGGGTTCCCGTCATTGTGCTGACACTCTTTGAGGCGCGCGTGGAACACAACGCGCCATCGACCCGGGCATGGTCCATGGTCGGACAGCGAATCATCCATTACTCGCTGTCAGGTTAAGAGTCAAATAAAGTCAGACTCAGGGTCAAATACAGAGACAGACTCGGTCAGACTGTCACACTGATAAACTGCCAGACTATGTCAGACTGTCAGACTGATAAACTGTCATAATGAGATCTTGCCTCCGGTTTAGATGGAGTGACCTGAATGTCTACACCGTGACTGCTACTGGAACTCCTCGACGGATCGAAGTAGATGTGCCGAGTTTGGGTCCGTTTTGTTAGTTATGATGAGATCTTACCTTCGGACTTGATGGAGTGACCTGAAGGTCTACTTCTGTGAGTCCTATTGGAACTCCTCGACGGATCGAAGTAGATGTGCCGAGTTTGGGCTCGTATTGTTAGTTATGATGAGGTCTTACCTCCGGACTTGATGGAGTGACCTGAAGGTCTACTTCTGTGACTTCTACTGGAACTCCTCGACGGATCAAACTAGATGTGTCGAGTTTGGGCTCGTTTTGTTAGTTATGATGAGATCTTACCTCCGGACTTGATGGAGTGACCTGAAGGTCTACTTCTATGACTTCTACTGGAACTCCTCGACGGATCGAACTAGATGTATCGAGTTTGGGCTCGTTTTGTTAGTTATGATGAGATCTTACCTCCGGACTTGATGGAGTGACCTGAAGGTCTACTTCTATGACTTCTACTGGAACTCCTCGACGGATCGAACTAGATCTGTCGAGTTTGGGCTCGTTTTGTTAGTTATGATGAGATCTTACCTCCGGACTTGATGGAGTGACCTGAAGGTCTACTTCTGTGACTCCTACTCGAACTCTTCGACGGATCGAACTAGATGTATCGAGTTTGGGCTCGTTTTGTTAGTTATGATGTGACCTTACCTCCGGATTTGAAGGAGTGACCTAAAGGTCTAGGTTTGGGTTCGTTTTGTTAGTTTTTTTTTATCGTGGTAAACTCGTGAAATGACTCCTCCCACCCAGGGCAGGGCGGGAGGGACTGTCAGACTTGTACTGACTAAAATCCACAGTGTCCTTCATTAGCCCTTTACGTTCCAGGGTCACGGTAGTGATATAAGTCCCGCGACCCCGGCAGGCTTTGGCCCTCTAGAGGGGGTACACAGGTACCTCCCGCGCTCAAAGAGTGCCAGCACAATGACGGGGCCCCCTCTCAGAGGGCCAAAACCTGCCGGGGTAGTGGGACTAACGAATACCGTGACCCTGGAACGTAAAGGGCTATTGAAGGACACCGTTGATTTTAGTCAGTACAAGTCCGACAGTCCCTCCCGCCCTGCCCTGGGTGGGAGGAGTTATTTCACGAGTTTACCACGATAAAAAAAAACTAACAAAACGAACCCAAACCTAGACCTTTAGGTCACTCCGTCAAATCCGGAGGTAAGGTCACATCATAACTAACAAAACGAGCCCAAACTCGATATATCTAGTTCGATCCGTAGAAGAGTTCGAGTAGGAGTCACAGAAGTAGACCTTCAGGTCACTCCATCAAGTCCGGAGGTAAGATCTCATCATAACTAACAAAACGAGCCCAAACTCGACACATCTAGTTCGATCCGTCGAGGAGTTCCAGTAGAAGTCATAGAAGCAGACCTTCAGGTCACTCCATCAAGTCCGGAGGTAAGATCTCATCATAACTAACAAAACGAGCCCAAACTCGACACATCTAGTTCGATCCGTCGAGGAGTTCCAGTAGAAGTCATAGAAGTAGACCTTCAGGTCACTCTATCAAGTCCGGATGTAAGATCTCATCATAACTAACAAAACGTGCCCAAACTCGACACATCTAGTTCGATCCGTCGAGGAGTTCCAGTAGAAATCATAGAAGTAGACTTTCAGGTCACTCCATCAAGTCCGGAGGTAAGACCTCATCATAACTAACAAAACGAGCCCAAACTCGACACATCTAGTTCGATCCGTCGAGGAGTTCCAGTAGAAGTCATAGAAGTAGACCTTCAGGTCACTCCATCAAGTCCGGAGGTAAGATCTCATCATAACTAACAAAACGAGCCCAAACTCGACACATCTAGTTCGAGCCGTCCGCGTCGAGGAGTTCCAGTAGAAGTCATAGAAGTAGACCTTCAGGTCACTCCATCAAGTCCGGAGGTAAGATCTCATCATAACTAATAAAACGAGCCCAAACTCGACACATCTAGTTCGATCCGTCGAGGAGTTCCAGTAGAAGTCATAGAAGTAGACCTTCAGGTCACTCCATCAAGTCAGGAGGTAAGATCTCATTATGACAGTTAATCAGTCTAACAAAGTCTGACCGGGTCTGAACGAGTCTGTTTTTATATTTGACCCTGAGTCTGAATCTTAATCTGACGGCGAGTAATGGACGATTCGCTGTCCGACCATGGACCATGCCCGGGTCGATGGCGCGTTGTGTTCCACGCGCGCCTCAAAGAGTGTCAGCACAATGACGGGACCCCCTTAGGAGGGCTATACCCTGCCGGGGTCGCGGGACTAAACAGGACCCTTGACCACGGAACGTAAAGGGCTATTGAAGGATGCCGTGGATTTTAGTCAGTACAAGTCTGACAGTCCCTCCTCCCTGTTGGCAGAACTCATTTGACTTTACTTCGCAAAAAAAAGAAAAAAGGTAGTTAGATTACTTTTGCCAAAAGTAGTTAAATACATGTAGTTATAACTACATGTAATCGTAACTACATGTAATTATAACTACATGTAGTTAGATTACTTTTGGCAAAAGTTGTTGTAACTACATGTAGTTATGATTACATGTAGTTAGATTACTTTTGGCAAAAGTAATCTAACTACATGTAATCATAACTACATGTAGTTAACTACTTTTAATCGTAGTTAGTAATCAAGATTACAAAAAGTAGTTAACTACGCCCTACACTGCTTTCAACTGACAGCTGCCAAAATTAAGAGAAAAAAAACTAGTTTTATTTTGACATTTCTATTGAACCATGTTCAAACTTTTTATACAGCCACGAAATTACAGAGCGATTTAACCCATTAGAGGTCAAACAAAAAGTACCAAAATATTTTTTAAATGTTCTTTATTTTCGTATTGAAATAAGAATAAAAAAACACAAAATACAAGAAAAATAAATAAAATTACAGTTTTCATGAAGTTACAGGGGTGTACTTAATTGAGTACACTGACCGCCTAAGTATGAAAATTTCCAAACAAGCTTTTTTGGAAAACAAAAATTTTGCATAGCCAGCGCACTCTTGAATGACAAAGGGCACATCGCAGCTGTTTTTAAATTTTTATTCCACCTCACGACCCATCCGCAGTGGGAGACCCCTACGGCAACGGACGTCGCAGGACGATTTCCGGCCACTGTAAGCGTAGGCATATGGACGGCGAGTAATGGGCGACTCGCTGTCGATCATGGATCATGCCCGGGTCGACGGGTCGTCGTGTACCACGCGCGGCTCAAAGAGCTGTCAGCCAAATGACGGGGCCCCCGTAGAGGGCCAAAGCCTGCCGGGGTCGCTTGTCAACAAGATTACGATGACGTAGGTCCTCACCGAGCATAAGATGCAGGACTGCCCCACTTGGATAGAGCCCCGCCGTGTCTTCACGACGGTGATAGGCGGCGACCTCTTGCGCCTGGCATTGGTCGAGGCCATGCTGCAGGGCGAGACGGAGTGGGAAGCGGTCGCCTCCTTCTGCGAAGCAGTCATGCTAGCGCAGGAGAAGGAGGGACGCGTGAGGAAGAGGACAGCATCCACCCCACGACCCAGCCGCAGTGGTAAATGCCCACGGTGACGAACGTCGCAAGACGGTCTCAAGCCACCGTAGGCGCGGGTATGTGGGCAGTGAGTAGTGGGCAACTCGCTGTCCGATCATGGAGCACGCCCGAGTCAACGGCGTGTTGTGTTTCACGTGCACTACTTCTTTATTGCAAGGAATCTGAAAGAAAAAACATTTGATTTACTTACGTATGTTGTCACTGTACTCAACCAAGTACAGTAACATTTAAATTACCTTAGTTTTATTTGAGTAATAAGTAATCAATTACATTGTTCTTTATAACTTACTCTGACATGTATTTTATACAAGCAAAATGAAAAGAACAACTTCTAAGCAATAATTATTTTATAAAATCAAAATTCTTTTACTTACCTCCACAGTGTTTCGGTAACAAAACTTCAACTGACACTTTTTATCAAAAAAAGTTACACTACCCGCGTATTATTTATCAATATACTTAAACAGTTTTATGATGAAGTAAAATAACAAAAATACCTTCATTAAATTTACGAGATTTGTAATTTGCACTTAGAGATATAGCTGTACTCGATCAAGTACGGTGACCTCTAATGGGTTAAAATTAAAATAACATAAAGTTAGTATTAATATAAAGTAAATAATGACTTTAAAATAATTTAGTTTCAACTATTTCTCTAAAATAATACAGGTTTCGACAAAATCTTTGCCAATTTTTAAATAATGAACATGAAAAATCCGACTTTAACTCATTCGAAAAAGGTGTAGTTTCTTTTGGTTTGGTCAGTTGTTTCTTTCTGTTTTCTTTCTCTTTCTTACGAACCTACTTGAGGACAGTTTTAAGTTCGTTGTTATTAATGATCGAAGACTATTTCGCTAAAAATAAATACGAGTAACACTCAACTAGCGACGATCACTTCGGCGAGGAGAAGACCGTCGGTAATGCTTATCATGATCCTCGCGGTGTCGAGATCTTCGACGTCGTCTGTCGCTGCTTTCTGATCGTCTTGAAATAATTCTTTTAGAAACATCCGTTTCCGGTGATTCAGACCACCTCCATGACCGCATTGATGAACGTGGAGTCCTAACGAAAATGAAGTACTTAATACCAAAGAAGTGATCATGAAATTAAATAACACATTATGCCTAATTCCTCAAGATGTTTAACTCACCTATCCTTCTCTTGCACAGTTTCATTCGTTCTCGTATAATATCCATTATATAAATTATTTGGATTTCTGAAGACATGTAGAAAATTACAAGCACGGCCCTTTGGACAACGCCTTCGTAACTGGAGGCCTGTAAATAATAACTTTTTATTAATATTCCATATTAATACATTTACAAATCATCGAAGCATAACATCACACCGCTACACTTAGCAACACTCAGCTTTGGCACTCTTATGGGGTCATTCAAGTATTATCCCCAACCAGCCCGCGAAATTCAAAATTTCTTGCGCTTTTTGCAATTTGCAGGCCAGTGCTAGGTTGTAAGCTGTAGGAATGACTTTTATGTTATTTTTTTGTTCCTACGCCTTTATGAACTTGGAGGGTTGTATTGGTGATTTTGATGATAATAATTCTGTAACTACATACGTCTTACAGCCGCGAATAATATTTTAATCAACATACAACCTAGCACTGGCTTGCTAATTGCAAAAAACGTAAGAAAATTTGAATTTCGCGGGCTACCCTGGAGCATTCACCTTAAGGTTTGTGCTCAGCGGGTGGTTTTTGCTTATTGCTTCGATATTTACGGTTGGTGCAGTGGCTGACCGATTGGACTACGCTACGTGTCGCGGGTTCGATTCCCGCACGGAGCAAATATTTGTATAATCTACAAGTGTGTTTGTAAACGCACCCAGGATACAGGAGATATTCCTAGTGTGGGGCAACCTCGCTGTGCCCATGCCTCGATAGGTACGCTCGTTTTCGCATCCTACATTCATTGATTCATATGAGTGTTATGTACCTATATTTTTATATGAACTATCAAGAAACCTTTAGGGTCAGCTCACACCGAAACAAGACGCGGCCCGAGACGTCACGCACGATACTAGTCTTGTGTAGTTCGCGAACGAACTAGTTCGAAAGAACTGCTCCCACAAATGAACTACAAGAACTAGATCCCACATTTCCCGCTCCGTAGTTCAGAAGTTCGTGACAGAACGAGAAACGTGTCGCACGGGAGCGGGACAGCACTACACTATTCATACACACACATAGTGTGTGTCCACACTGGAAGCCTAGCGCGACGGCGGCGGCGGGCGCGGTGGCGGGCGCGGCGGCGCGGCGGGCGCGATCTGTGTCCACACTGCCGATCAAGCGTTTGTTTTTGTAGCGGCGAATTCAGGTGTTGCAAACCGGTGGTACAAAGTAGTTTCTATAAATCTTGTTTAAAGAAATTAATTTTAAAATGTTTTATAGGTTGTTTAGGATTGCATACAAGTAAATTATAATTCATTCTACATTTTTGTACTCAAGTATGGTAAAAATAATTTAAATATGTACAAAAACATCCAACGGTAGTACTTTAGTGCATGTTCTGGTAACTAGATGGCGCTACTAAAAGACCGAAAAGGTTTGATACACCTGCCACCCGCCTGTTGTATCGGTTGTTGCCTAGCAACGCCTAGGCTCGCAAATTCGCTTGTAGCCGTCGCGCTAGGCCCCCGCCTTAGTCACTTCAGTATGGCCACGAGCGGCGATTTCATACATTCAATATTTCCGCGCCCGCCACCGCCACCGCGCTAGGCTCGCAGTGTGTTTGAGCACATACTCCCGTTCGCTCACCGATCATGCGCGCATCTCGTTTGTACTTTGTACATAATAATAATAAATGTTGATTATCTGTTGATTTGATTACTTGTTTGGTTTGTGTTTTATATTATTCTGTCAGTTATATTCTAAACATAAGTAACAAACTTAATAAATGGTTATTTTATTGCACGAATATTTTTATGCATATTAATTAAATAAGAGGTTTTTGCTGTTTTGGAGGATAAAAGAATTCCACAAATTGTCGCATGCAGCAGGAACCGTATTAAAACGAGAGAACGATTTGGTCGGTCTTGATCACTCTAATACGAGCACGAGCTAGGAGCTAACGAACTAGAAGAACAAACTAATTCGTTTAAGAGCAGAGAACTAAACTGAGCGATCTCAGTAGTGAACTAGAATGCATCAATGCACAAGAGTTTGAGCTAGGAGCTAACGAACTAGAAGAACGAACTAGTTCGTTTAAGAGCGGAGAACTAAACTGAGCGGAGCGATCTCAGTTGTGAACTATTACGCCCAAGACTACACGATACTGCGAATGTGTTTCTTGGTGTTTCTTTTCGTCTAGTAAATATAGTTAGATTTCGAGTCGCTATTAAAACGCAGCGCGACGCCGCACTGCGTTGCGAAATGTGTATCTTTTCGAGTAGTAAATAAAGTTAGATTTTGAGTAGCTCTATTGAAAAGTGCGCGCAGCCCTTTTTATTTTTATTAGTCTCCTTCTATCACAGTGGGGCAAGAAGTATACCAGGCGTTGGCTACAATTGTTATATTTTCCTAAAAATTTCACCAATAAGTTGAAGGGCATTTACATCACTCATTTACGCTAGAGTCTCTGGCTCTGGAGTGTCTAGGGCCTCCAATAGTTTAAAGATAGCACTAGACTCTTATTCTAACAAAAATGGAAACTACTATTCTACCCTGTTTTTACTGCCTCTACTAACGTTTTTGTAGGCAGAGATGGGGAGGAAGAGTTACAATTTAGGTGTACATACTTAAATGACCCCTAGTAGGTAGGTAATAAGGAGCCAGCATAAGGGCATCAAATGGGATATATAATGGGATGATGATATTTTAGATAGATATTTATAAATAAATATCAAATAAAAGATTTATTAAAATCTAGTTACCACATATGGCATTCTTCCATGAATTTATGAGGCAAAACTGCAAGGATAGCTGTCTGCCGCCATACCAGCGACTATGTAAAGATCGATATGCCGCCACAGCACATCTTAGCTCATCAAATTCTATAAATGTGTTTCCCCGCAAATGTTTCTCATAGTTATTGCAAACCTAAAACCAGAAATAATTTATAAATTTTATTTAGGTATGACACGGAAAAAGTTAAGTTAATTTTAATATTTTAAAAACTTTCATACAAACCTCCTTTTGTTTATTGCAAAAATGTCAACTGTAGATGGTAAAAATCTGAAGTTGATTTGAGTAAATATATTTAATTGTATACCTATTACTAAAAGTAATGGATTATTATCTGTTACTGGATGTCTGTCTATCTATTTTAAACATAGATGGGGCAAACAATAAGATGTTACTGTGCTGTCACAAAATAAAATGTGCCATTTACAATAAAATTGTAAATAGGCAAGTTCTGAAAGTATTGTGTCTATGATTTTACATATCATCATAAAATAAGTATGACAGATATAAACTTTAATTATCCAAATCTTGAGCTAAGCATTTGTGTATAATTAGGGCTGATCTACTCAACTCAAGAAAAACGTTTGAGTATATTGATTTGAATGCTTATCTAGTTATCAACATCATATTGGCTATTAATTTAACATCACAACAACGTTTTCCCACTGTTCACTACAATGAAAAGTCTAGAAGGTACTGGGGTCATATTGCAACTTTTTTTTGTGGTTTTACAAAATAATTTCAATACTCACCTTAAATTGTGTTATTCTACCAAACTTCTCAAATTCAGACAGTACATCAAAGAAGAAGTCTTTGTATTCCTTATATGTATCACTATCTTCAAATTCTAGCATTATATCTGTGTCATATTCATTGACATTTGCATTACTCAACCCAAAGTGGTTATAAAAATTTGTAGCTAATAACACCTAGAATAAGATGCTTGTCTTATTGATGGCAATTTTACTCAAAGCAAACAATGGTTGCTGTGTGCATTGAGTAATATTAATTTTTTGCAATAAGGCTAGCCTGCAATAAATAAAAAAAGAAACATTATTTTTCAGTATCAAGTTAAAGTTATGAAAAGGATATACTTTGCTGATGCCAGGGTATTGATGGTTTCTTGAACATTGATCACCAAATCTACAACATGCTGTTTTAGAGAAAAATGGACACAGATCAGCATCAGGTCTTGTCTCATGCATCACTTTCAATTCAGCCGGAGGTTCATCAGAATCTCCAGATAAGAATAAATCTAAGTTATTCATGAAGATGTCTTGTTTTCTTTTCAGTTCTTCTTCAGCTGCTTTTATTTTCTCTTCTTCAATTTGTTTTTTCTTCTGTTCTAACTCCCATTCCTGTAGGTGTTATAATAAAATATACATTTAAGGTGTCTATTGTCTAATACACTGCTCAAGTTCTTAAGGTAAGAACAAAAATATAAAAGATTTTGGTAAAAACTATCATTCATGCATCAGGATAATTTACATTTAGAAAGAAAAACAGTAATATTACTTACCAGCTTCAGCTTAGCTTCTTGTTCGAGACGTTTTTGTTTAAGTCTTTCTTTTTCTTCTTGCAGTTTTTTCCATTGTGCAATGGCAATTTTTTCAGCTTGAATCCATTTTTCATTTTCTTCATCATTCTGTTTGTTTATTTGTTCAATTATTAATTCTTCCTCTATTTCTTGTTGTTTGATGTACCATTCAGACGAGAAAAGTTTATCTAGAAATTAATTATTATTTTAAAATTATTTTGATGCATAAAATTGTTGAGACATGATGAGATGAATTTGGAATTAGAATAAACTCCATCTGTAGAGACTGGAATAATACCAAGCAGAAGTTTAAAAGGATGATTTAAGTGTAGGTGAATAAAATCCTTTGAAATAATCGTGATTCGGTGATACCTCTTTCTTTAGCTTGCATTATGCGAACTCGTTTTCTTCTTTCTTTTTTTGCAACTTTTCTCCATTCTGCATGTCTATAAGATAAAAGTAATATTTTTATCACTAGGGAATATGGTAGAGAAACAAAATTAAATTGGTTTTGATAATAATCATGCTTGCCTCCCCATACGTATAACTTGTAAGAACAATTAACCATAAGCTGTTGCCGCTGTACAGTGATTTTGTGACAGAAAATAATGTATAATCTTTTGATTTTATTGCCGGCGTTTATTGAATAGATCTTAAGTCTAAAATATTAAAATAATAAAAAATCCATTGCATTCACACATTTGCTATTATTTTGACATTTGTGGTTTTTGACATTGACACAAAACCATTTTTTTTTTGTAATGTATTGGCATGACTTCGTGGCCTTTATGACAAATCACAAGACCAAGGATAGGTATTTAGGATTTATTTGCTGGATAGTCCATTTATTGACAAAAGCTATAGACCAAACACGTATTTTGTTATAAAAATTGAGTTTATTCTAAAAAACAAATACGGGAAATTATTCGTCAATGCAAGTGCGTAGACTAAAACCAGAACTAAGACGCCGCGGTGCATGTACAAGAGGAAAAAAAAGTGATTTAGTTGAGAGGCTAGAAATTTGATTCTACTACGTTAATCACACATTTACTTGTAGTTAGGATTTAAAATTGTAATTTTTAAGTAGGTATTACATGTGCTAGCCTCTACAAAGAATATAGTACTGCTTCTGACATTCTATATTGAGAAAAATGTCATCAAGTTTTGTGTTTGTCTTCTTCATCTAATTTTACATCTATTTTATAGATTGGAGCAATATGATAAGAATTTTAACTTCCTAACACCACCACCACAACTATCACAAATCTCGGTCCCGGTGATAATTCTTCCACCAGACGAACCATTTCATGATATAAAGAGCGATGCAATACTTAACCTCCAATAGAAAAGTAGATATTATTTTGAAAGGTGTATTCGATTGTTTAGTTATGGTATAATCATAGAATTTTATTAAAAAATTCAAATAACGGCCTGTCCCGGCTTCGCAAGGGTAGATATTTGTTTATTATATAGCTTTTCCTTATTGATAATACAATTTTGTTCTCACAGCAGTCATAGCAGCTACCCATTATTTCTTGATAGTGTGAATTGTCGGAAATTTGTATGTTCCATCATTATTACAGCCTTTTACACAACATCTAGTCATTTTACATTAATAAAACGCTTTTTTTCAGAAAATTCCTTTGATTTGACAGTTCTTTTGGGACACAGATGTCACTTTTCACTTTGACACTTGCCTTCCCCATTTTGCCAAACTCCACTGTTTGAGACTCCCCAAAAATTTCATATAAATGATTTCAAATTGAATTTTTGGATCAATCCGATTTTATTATTTTTAATAATTTAATTAATGATTAAAATAGAAAATGAAATTAGTTCCACTTATTGCCGCGGGACTTCTTTCGTGAGACAGACTATACCTAGGGATTGATGATTTGTTGGAAG
This sequence comes from Agrotis exclamationis, assembly GCA_950005045.1. Lineage (NCBI taxonomy): Eukaryota > Metazoa > Arthropoda > Insecta > Lepidoptera > Noctuidae > Agrotis > Agrotis exclamationis. The sequence goes on from OX465421.1 coordinate 10,644,466, forward strand.
TAGTGATGGGTCGGAGGGAAGGAAAAAATGGGAGGGAAAAAAAGATTGGGAAAATAAAATAAATTCTGGGAATTTTCCCAAATGACGGGAAAATAAAATTTGAACCAATATAAATGTTTACAAATATCATCGTAGCCATCTTAGTGTTCAAACACGTTGACCCACGGGCGCAATGGCGACGAGATCACGAAATATCAAACATAATTTGTTTCGTTTCGTTTTGTACGTGAACACTTGGATATTACGCTATATTATAGCCAAGTGTTCACGTACGAAACGCACGTGTGATCTAAGTGCTCAAACCTCAAACTCGTGAACGGGTGCGGTACGAATCGCACAGCGGGCAAGCAAGCGACTGGCACGCGCTGCGCTCGCGGCAATATCAAAAGCGTGAGATGTTTGCGTGTGTTCATGTCGAACTAGCGGCAGAGCGCGCGACCATTCGTGACTTCAGTTAAGGTAAACGAGTATGAAATTGTCGCTCTCGCAAACGCTTGGCAGCTAATGAGAACACGAGCTCGCCAACTCTACGCGCCCGCACGAACGTTTACGTTTACCGTTTGCCATTTGTCTACAAAGCAAGACTAAAATTATAAATTGTTAGATTAGAGGTAAGATTATGTGGCTATTTTAAGTACAATACCCATACTGCATGAGTAAATCCAAATCAATCTTTTCAGCGCACCAAATAATAGATTTATATTCAAAGTAAGCTGATAACTGTAGGTATAAAACCGCATATAAAGCAATATTAATCTGGGGGCACGGCAGTGCCCCTGCCAAGTCTCGAGCAAAACGGGCACGGCCGTACCATCTTTTCTCGAAGCGATTCGCGGCTGTTTCGCCCCCCCTATATCTTCGACGTGGACAAAGCTAGGAGTTTAGGTTTTCGGTGAATAATAATAGGCATTAGAACAAGCTTAAGTTCGAAATTACATGCCAATTGAATTAATAGTTTAGGAATTACGGTCGATCAAAGTTACACCATTTTGTCACTCACTGACTCACTGACCGATCATCAAAACTCTAAGGTAGTTCTAGCAGACTTAGAAACTTCAAATTTTGCACCAAGATAGGTCATTAGCCACATATAAAGGAAAAATTATAAAAACATTAAAAAATAATATACCATAGAAAACAATTTTATATTTGCGGTTTGGCAAGAACATTGTGTATGGATTTTGACTGCATTGTTAACTTTGTTCGTTGTTTTGTAGGGATAGGTGTAATTGAATAGACGAATTGATGTATAATGCCCCTCTTTATTAGCTAACCATTCATTATATAGACTTAGGCTACTTACACTTACAGACATAGGCATAGATCTATAACACACACACTACACCTCCCACATAATAATAAAAAAAAACTTACATTTACGTTTTTTTTTTCACTTAATCTAATGTTTTTAACTAGGTATACAAACGCAATAAAAATTACCTACTAAGTACAATATAACTTAGTTCTATTCTTATGAACAATATCTAGTTTACCATTTTTTATTATTTCTACGTTTGGTGCTAAGTCCCTTACAACTACATAGGGTCCAGAATAAACAGGACTGAACTTGTTCCCAGTTTCTATTTTTAAAAGAATTTGATCGTTTGGTTTGTATATGATAGGTCTCATATTAGAATCATACTGTTGCTTGCGTAAGGTTTTTTGTTGTATGATGTTATTTCGTGCTTCAGACTGTGACACCTGTAATCTGTATTTTAACTCAAGCGGGTAACTTTCATGATTATAAAGTGGTTCTGGGTGGATCTCCAAAACGGGCGTATTCGTGTGATCGCTCTGGTGCTTTTCAGATATTGATATTTAATGGTAATCATGTATCTCATAAAAAAGTATGATATTCAAATAGTATATTTTTACTATTGGCCTTCAATTTACACTAACAGTTATGGAAATATTTAAGTTCAAAAAATTTTGCTACCAGAGCAATCATAATTGGCGCCAGAGCGATCATAAATGGTCAAATCAAGTAAACAAAAAAAATAATATTGATAAAAATATTATTTGTTTTGTCGTTTTTAGTCATAGGTATTCAGTATGTACACGTAACAAGATTATATATGTAACAGAAATGTATTATTTTAGAAAAAGGTCAAGGCATATTATCAGTAATACATAAATAGGTATCAAAAATACGTTATAATTTCAAACTATTGCATTATGATTTAAAAGTAACAAATTAACATAATTATAAAAATCAACTTTTGGCTTAGTTTCACTTATTTAGATTAAGACTATATTATCCAAACTTAGCCTACTTTTCTTCCTACGAATCTTTTGCTGGGTTGCTCGTAAGACGTTTTTCTTCTTGAACTGAATGAAACTAAATTCAAAACATGCATTAAACGCACACTTTGTAAGCAAGCATATTACAAACTGAGCGACTATATCGCTGATAATAATGCTTGGCTCCATGCTGGTCCTGCTCCATGAGACAGTGAATGTATAAATAAATTGATAGTGGAAGTATACTTAATACCATTGTTGGAGCTGCTGAAGATTGTACAAGTGTATTTGCATTGTATAGATTCAATCTTCCTAGTATTATATAGTTTCATAGCCAGCATTGTGTAAGTACTATGTACCTCGGAGCTATCATTTACTGAGTACCTACGTCTCTTATTGACTTGAATAGCCCTGGCGGTTTAGAGTATGTCATGCTCACTCAAATGTCTCGCTGATGGTGGCGCGTGTGTTGGATCATTTAGTTCCCTTCAAAATGGTTGAGCTGAATGGTGCTGATGCATGTGTCATGTTCGTGAACGGGCGCTGTCAGTTGGGACTGGTCATCTCTTAGCTGCCACAGTTTATTTTAATAATTATTGATCATTTTGTTTTTTGAATTGTCTTTGTTTTAATTGTTACTATGGACACTTTTAATTAAAAAACTTGCTACATCGTTCTCACATAATGTACCACCTCAAAATGAATGATGTAACAAAGGTTCTGTAATAATTCTGGCGATCTAAAAAGAGTGTCCATGGAGTTTCTTGCCCGTTCTTCTCCATAGAGATCTACTTCTTGGAACGGGCATCTACGGTACTTTCACAGTTTTTATGTCTTGTGACTGGGACTGTAGCACCACAACTTTTTAAGTGTTTAATTATATTCTTTTATTTGTCTATGACAATTCAAAAGTGCCTGTAACTGGCCTACTTGAAATAAATGCTTTGATTTTGATAATTTATTTCGAGCCATGATTTCAATCTCCAAAGATAGTTGACATTAAATTTTAGAGAAGAAGTGGTTATGGTTAGCTTTAAATGCCAATTTAATAATATCATCAAGGTAAAATACGTCAAAATCTGTTTGTGGGTTTAGGTTACCCAAAAAAACCCAGGAAAGGTTATAAATTAAAGGTTATATAGATAGTTCATCGTTTGTCATTGTTACAGTCTGATACTACTACTTAAAATAGATTTATAAGGTACAATTAATGCAAAATATCATTGCTCTGGTCTTTTTGGACAGAGCAATCACATCCATATCGATCAGAAAAAGTCACAAAATCATGAATATAGCCGAATTTAAAAGTAGTAGAAAATTGTCATTACGTCTCATAAAAACCATCATAAATATCACTTAATTCACATAACAAACACATTCACAAGCTTAATATTTAATTTGATAAACGTGCCATATCAATCAAAAAATTCGAGAACCAAATCCAGAGCAATCATAAACTTGCCTACGTAAACTTACCTTCTCGGATAAGTGGCACATAGGTATCCTCCTCAACGGTTAGACCACTGCTGGTGTTACCCAGCGGGAGTGGAATAGAGTGTCTATAACGCGTAACTAAGGATGAGCGCGATGTTTTACCTCAGCGCAGAGCGATGAGATAAAATGCCCGGACACGATTTTAAATTCAAATTGTGGCAAAAGTATTCTTAATATAACTAAAAGTATTTTATAACAATGAAGATTAACTATTTGTTATGTAATCTAAATAAGTTGTGTCATATGTAGCTTCTCATTAAAAAATTAAAGAATATTTTTTTCATTCAATCGGGAGTTGGGACAACCCAGAGCGATCAGGATTTTAGGGTTTAAGATTTTTTTTTTAATATTTTAAATAAACTTATTCATAATATTAGCCTTGTACCATGTAGATTAGACACCGAACTGTATATAAAAAAATATTTTGAAAACTTTTCTCAATTTGAAAATGGCTTTATCCAGCCCGACACGAAAAAAAATGCCTCTGGAGATCGACCCTTCTATTGACTTTGATAAATTATTGGGCAAATTACATTTTTTCCCATACACCAATTCAAATGGAGTATGCTTGGTTGCACTATGCACGGAAGTGTTATATGAGAAGCACCAATAGGGTAACCATGTACTCCATGTTTCCGGATGATTATCCGTCTGGATTCTCAAGAATGCTCCTAGGTGTTTATGAGCATTCTCCAACGCACCTATAGTTTCGTGATGATATGCGGTGGAGTTGAGCTTTTTTATATGTAGTAATTTACATACCTCCGTCATTGTTGCGCTGATAAACTCTGCTCCTCGATCGGTCGCTATAGTGTTTGGAACACCATACTTAAGAATAACATTTTCTACAAATGCTTTTGCAACCTCATCTGATTTTTTGGAAACAAGTGGACAAGCGATAATATATTTGGACAACTCGCATTGTGTGGTTAAAATATATGAAAAATTAAACCTATCCTTATCTAAGGGCCCTACTATATCTAAATATACCTTTTGAAAGGCTGTTTGAGCAGTAGTCGTCACTACCATGGGCTCTTTATTGTATACGCTATGTTTTTGAGTTTGGCATTTATGACATTTCTTCACAAAATCATGGACATCTCGTTCCATGCTAGGCCAGAAATAATATTTACGAATATTATTTAACATTCGTCTCATGCCCGCGTGTCCACTCGTGGGTAAGAGATGGAAGTCGTTTATTATGACTCTTCTGTCATCCTTATCATCTACTCTATTTACGTCTTTTAATACACATAATCTTGGTCCGGACCATTTTGGATCTTTCTTTATCTCGGATATCAACTTTTCGACAAACAATTTATTTGTGTCATTTTTAATTAAATATATCTCTTCTATATCATTAATATTACAATATTCCCCGAACTCCCTCGCAAATGCGGCTGGCGTCATCTGCGATCGGGACCCTGGGTTTATAAACAATGTCATCCGAGACGGCATATAACACAATGTACTCTGACTACTTAACTTTACATTTTTATTTTCGTCTCTTAATTTATCCCAAGTATTTCTATCTACAAATCTCATCTCAACAGTGTCCTTTGGTTTACTATGAGTTTCCACAACTTTTGGTTGATCAGGCCAAATGTCAGTGTTAACCATATCTTCCGAAGAACTGCTTTCCAATAACTTCCGCTTTTGTGCTCTTGTCATGACGTTTACAACACACTCATGCATTTCTTTCAATTCTTTCGATGACACACTTATTCTCGATAATGCGTCTGCAGCCACATTACTTTTTCCTGGCACATATTCGATATCAAAATCGTACTCATCCAAAACCAATCTGAACTTTAATAACCTACTCGAAGGATCCTTCAAATTGAATAAATAAATTAGAGGTTTATGGTCTGTATAAATTTTAAATTTGCGACCATACAAATAAGGACGAAAATGTTTAATACTCCACACTATTGCTAATAATTCTTTTTCTATGGTGGGATAGTTCCGTTCAGCTTTATTTAAACTTCTGCTTGCATAGGCAATTGGCCTTCCATCTTGGTTAGACAATACGGCGCCTAACGCGTAACCTGATGCATCTGTTTGTAGTTTGAATATATTGTCGCTAGCAAAACATGGGTATTGCAATACCGGCGCAGTTATCAAACGCTGTTTTAATGTATCAAAGCTAACCTGGCAATACTTATCCCAATTAAATGTAACATTTTTCTTACTCAAATTATTTAAGGGATGAACTATGTCAGCAAAATTTTTTATAAATTTTCTATAGTAATTTGCGAACGCTACGAAGCGTTTTACCTCATCTGACGTTTTTGGAATGGGATAATTTTTCATGATACTAATTTTGTCAGGGTCAGGTAAAACACCTTTATCAGAGACTACATGACCTAAGTATAACATATCCTTTTTTAAGAACTCGCATTTGGACGGATTTAATTTAAGATTCACTTTCCGAAGTCTTTCAAAAACGTCAATTAAATTTTTATTATGTTGACTCAGACAATTTCCATACACAATTAAATCATCTAGATAGACGAGACATTTTTCAAAATTAAGACCTGCCATTGCCATAGTCATCATCCTTGAAAATGAGCTAGGACTTGTTTTCAGCCCCATGGGCATCCTAGTCATTTGATATTGCCCAGAACCAAAGGCAGTATATTTCCTACTATTTGGGTCTAAACCTACATTATAATATGCTTGATGAAGATCTAAGTGTGAGAAGTAGACGCATCCCGATAACGAGTCTAAAATTTCTGTAATGTTAGGGAGAGGGAAATTATCATTTTCAATATTATTATTTAGTTTGCGGTAGTCGATAACTAATCTCCACTTCTTCTCTCCATTTGCATCTAATTTCTTAGGTACCAGCAAAATTGGACTGGACCAATCACTTACACATGGCTCTATAATACCGTCTGCCAACATATTTTGAAGTTGTTTATCTACCTCATCTTTTTGTGAATGGGGTAACCTATATGGTTTCACAAAGACGGGTTCTACATTAGGCTTTACACGAATAGAATGTTGATATAAATGCGTAGTTGTTAGTTTATCTCCCGGTAAAAAGAATATATCAGCATATTTGGCACATACTTCTTCAATTGATACCTGCTCTTCTTTATTTAAATGTTTTGTATTCAGCAATGAAAACAGTTTTTTAACGCGTGTTGCATTTTTGTCACATTTATCGAAACTGCAAATATTGTAATCCGACGCGCTGTGTATAATAGGATTTAGGTTATTTAAAGTTAATTCATTTTCAGTTGTGTTAAGTATTCGAACTGGTATTTGACCACCAATGGGTTTTACTAAAGTGCTAGCTATAAACACACCTTTACTATGTTCAGAAGCACAAACAACACATTCTTTTTCCATATTAGTTTGTATAAAGTGTATCGACTCCGATCTGGGTGGTATTATAAACATATTATTTTTAGTATCAGATATCTGAATAGTCAACCTAATAGGATTACCATTTAAAGTGTGTAACGATAAACTATTATTCTTGTAATCTAATAACGCTTTATGTTTTCGTAAGAAGTCATGACCGATGATTCCATGCGCTTTACATGGCAAAGAATTAAAAACAATAAACTTATGGCTAAACGTTGCATCATCTGTTTTTAAGTCTAAATAAACGTAACCTAAAGATTGTACTTTGCCCCCTAGTCCATTAATCTCAATACTCTCAAATTGACATGGAATATTTTGATCGACAAGATATTTATACTTGATGGCTGAAATAGATGCACCCGAGTCGAGTAACCATTGGAATGGACTACCGTTCACAGAAAGTTCGACAGTCATGTTATTATCACATGACATAATGTAATTTTTAGGCACGAAAAAACTGATTTTTGGATTCCTCGTTCTTAGGTGTATCTTCGGTCATAACCTGCATCGTTTCCGAATTACGTGTCCACTTGTTTCGGTTATTATGAAAATTAGACCTACCTCGATTCGATCTTCTTGAATTCCGCCACGATCCTCGAGGTGCACGGCCACGCCCTGCGTCCTGGTTTGTCTCATTATGGTCACCTCCTCGCGTGTGACCCTGGTTTGAGCGTCCTCTGAATGTTCGCTGACCTCTAAAATGATTATTTGTAGCACGCCTGTAATTATACCGACTATTTTGATTAAATGCCATAATCTCACCTGATGAAGTCGAAGGCATTGATGTCTCCTCATCCACTGCTGCTTGAACTGCATCTTTAAGGGATTCAAAATGTCTTGCTGCAATGATTGTGCTTAATCGACGGTTTCGCAATCCGTCAGCAAACCGTTTGATGGCTTGTTTCTCATTAAGCGGTTTTAATACCTGGTAATTACTTGGCTTCCCTTCGGATTGCGCAATCGTCAAATCTACGAACATCTCAGTAATAGCTTTTCCGTACTCATCAATGTCATCTGTTTTTGACAAAAAGAATGTAATTTGCTCTGTATTGCCGTAGCAGACTTTATTGGCAATAGTTGAACTCTCATATCATGTAATAAATCCTTAACAGAGTCATAATTTGAAGCTAACTTCAATTTTGCTGCCTGTGACAATCGACTTTTTAAAATAAACGTAATTAATTGTTCCTGCGATTGACTATCTAAAATAGAGCTGTAATAATCGATCCCATCGATTAACTGCTTAACACTTAACTCGTCATTTGTCATGACAGGCAACAAATTCAGTGCTATCTTAAGATCAAATTTCGCCATCTTAACTATTTTCTCTTCGTCTTCACTTAAACTTTCAAAATCTGAGCTATTATAGCTACTTTCTTTTTCACATAATTCTTTAATTTCTACGAATAATCCCTCTATTTTATAACGATATTCATTTATCAATATTAACTCCTCATTCTTTAATCCCTTAATACTATCTTCTATTACTTTACATGTTTTTTGAAATGAATAGAATAAATTTGTCGATTCTTCTAATTTTATACTACAAACCTTAGATTCTAATCTTCGTTTTGGTCCTATTTTTATTAAATATGTACGTATTTTACGTAACTCTGTATAAATATTTTCTAATTCCTTAGCCATAAAACAGTTTTATTTGTTTTGACTACACTGCATAGTTTATGATTTGTCTTTAACTGTCACTAAACTGCTGTATTTCTTCCCGATTACGTACCTTGCACACAAACACTTATTGCACTTATTAGTTCACTGATTTACACTGACACTCACTTTCTGCCCGCTGCTTCGCTGCTGCTTTCGGAGTGTTTTGGCAACGACCTCGGCCGGACAATCGTATGCCCCTGAAAGCTTGCAGGCTGATCTCCTGACGCATCCAACGAGTATGGCATTTTTTGTATGCCTTAAATCCCAGGTAGAGAAGCACTGCTCCCATGAAGCATATAATTGCTGTAGTTAATATAGTCTGGATGCTCAAATGTGTCCCAATTTCTTCTAATTTTGCATTATTTCCAGCACCGGCTGCGTTTTGAGCTAAAAAAACCTCTTCTTTGGTCTGGTATGATTGACACATCTTGAATTCCGAATAATTTTGCACCAATTAAAATGAAATCAAATTGCAACGCGACACGACCATTATGCGCGGCTTGCCCGAAGGCAGGGTCGCCATGTAGGGATAGGTGTAATTGAATAGACGAATTGATGTATAATGCCCCTCTTTATTAGCTAACCATTCATTATATAGACTTAGGCTACTTACACTTACAGACATAGGCATAGATCTATAACACACACACTACAGTTTAAGTATTCAATTGGATGAATAAATACATAGAATAGAAAAGAATAATATAAATGTAATACATAGACTATAATTAATACAAATTAATACATAAAGTTCATAATTCATTAAATTAATAAAGCTAAAACTCCATTGTATTGCGATAAAAATATTGTATGCGCGCTCGATAGATGGCGTTGTACCTGTCTGAATCGCGGATCGCGCTATGGTTTCGTTACAGAGCGGAGTAGTAGTACTTTTAAATAATTCGATTATTTTCATTTGATAGCGCCATCTATCTATGAAAAACCATTTCGAAACTAAAAAAATATTGTTTGGGCACGCCGCAATCGCGGGGGTAAGACCCCTCTTTGAGGAGTGGCTGGAAAGACGTCACGGCGTCCTGACTTACCGCATGACGCAGGTCCTCACCGGACACGGAAGTTTCGGGAGGTTCCTGTGTCTGATAAGGAGGGAAGAGACGCCCGGGTGTCACCACTGCGAAGATCGCCCGGAGGACACGGTGGAGCATACGGTGCAGGACTGCCCCGCTTGGGCAGAGCACCGCCGTGTCCTCTCGGTGGCGATAGGCGGAGACCTCTCGCGCCCGGCATTGGTCGAGGCCATGCTGCGGGGCGAGACGGAGTGGGAAGCGATCGCCTCCTTCTGCGAAGCAGTTATGCTCGTGAAGGAGGAGGCGAGCCGCGAGAGAGAGAGGACGGCGTCCTCCCTCCGCCCCAGCCGCAGTGGTAGACGCCCACGGCGTCGGACGTCGCGGGACGATCTCCGGCCACCGTAGGCGCGGGCATGCGGGCGGCGAGTAAAGGGCAACTCGCCACCCGACCATGGACCATGCCCGGGTCGACGGCGCGTTGTGTTCCACGCGCGCCTCAAGGAGTGTCAGCATGATGACGGGGCCCCCCTCTAGTGGCCCAAAGCCTGCCGGGGTCGCGGGACTTATCTCATTACCGTGACCCCGGGACATAACGGGCTATTGAAGGACACCGTGGATTTTAGTCAGTACAAGTCTGACAGTCCCTCCCGCCCTGCCCAGGGTGGGAGGACTCATTTGATGATTTAACCACGAAAAAAAAAAAAAAAAAGCGTTATTGTTACTGAAACAGTTGTTTTAGGAAAATAGTTTATTAATATAACATAGACATAGTTACATATCTAGTTGTTTACGTGTTATTTAGGGCTGATTTTTCAATAGTCTGATAACTTTTATCTGAGGAATAAAAATAGCGATTTGACATATTTTCTATAGTTATGCTGTTTAGTTATATTTAGTTTGTAAGTTAGTAGATATATATTTATTTAGTTAGTTATTTGTTAGTTAGTTTAGTTCTATTTAGTTTGTTAGTTATTTATTATATATATAATAAGTTTAAGCCCTATTAATATATAGTAGTAATTGTAAATATATTGTAATGGAACGTGAAATATTGTACATAAATGGCGACCTTTGTCCACACAGAGTCATCTCTATTCCTGGAGATAGGTCGTGTTTATTTCATTCGTTGTCATACTGCATGTATGGGAGTTTTCAGTCGTCAAACGATATTAGGCGTGCTGTCGTCCATTATATAGTGGAGAATTGGGATGATATGCAAGTCTATATCTGCGACGAACGTGGAGACGTTTATATCAATGCAGATATGTATTCAGCTGCAATGCTGAAAACAACCACCTATGGATCCGTCTCCGAACTTAAAGCGGCCGCTGCATTGTATCCCTTTGTTTTCCAAGCTTACCAAAATGTCGTTTGCAGGGATCATTCGGGGACCTGTGGTCAAGCATACGTGGCCCTTTGAAGAGCGACTAGTTTGGGTGGATTACATTTAATAAATGTGAATTTTAGTAGTATCAAAGCTTAGGAGACAGCAACAGCTGAATATAATCGACTCCGAAGTACTCAGACTTGTCTACCTTAGAAGTAACGAAGCCTCAGAGAAGAAACAAAAGAGATAGAGATAGAGAATGGGTTCTAAGCAAAGCAGTAGCTGAAGTCCAAGAAATTATGAGGTCACCTAAAAAAAAGAAAGAAATACACTTTCAAAAAATAAATGAGATCCCACCAAAAACATTAAATGTAAAAAAAATGACAAGTCTCTCGATGCAGTCTTTCCATCGTAAAAAGTTTTGAGATCTCATAGAAGCCAAGTCCTATTCAAATTATTTTGTAGTTAAAAATCAACATTTAGTAATTGTATCAATAGTTTTCTTTTTTTATTATAATTATAGACTAGACTAGACTTGTTCTACGTTGATTTTAAGTCTTTTTATAGAAATACGTATCAAAAAACATTTCCATGAACAAATGGCCCTTATTTTTATACTGTAACCATACTTTTAGAATGAATGTCTTCTTTTTTAATCACTCACATGCATGCATAGTCACACAAATGCAAAACTTTATGAAAAAAGAAATTAAATTGCATAATTTTATGTGAAAAATATTTTCCCGTCATTTGGGAATATTCCCAGCAAGAATTTATTGGGAATTTTCCCAGCTCGGGAAAATTACCGGGCAAAAACCCATCAGTAGAATTAAATTGCATAATTTTATGTGAAAAATATTTTCCCGTCATTTGGGAATATTCCCAGTAAGAATTTATTGGGAATTTTCCCAGCTCGGGAAAATTCCCGGGCAAAAACCCATCAGTAGTTGGAAGTTAACATAGGTATAGAGTATGGACTGTGCATCAGTAGTCTATTTATTTCTACATGAACTCATTTAATTTAATAAACTCGTAAGAATTACAGTTCGCCAGCCAACGACCGCTGTTCTCTCGATTGCCTCTCTGCCAGTACCTCGCAACGCCCATGATTCAGGCCATGTTAGAACGCAGTGAAGGCCAGTCACCTTTTTCTGCCAAGCTTTATAGGGCAAGCTACACACGGCAACATTGGTGTTTATTAATGTATGCTATAATGTACAGACGCCAGCAGGTCAACCTACCCGAAACTGTCAGATTTTAACAATCGAACATTAACCTTCCACTAACTGTGATAAGGTTGAAAATATATTGAAGTGGCAGATTGTTGTAGCTTGATGTACTGGCGACTGTACATTACATTACAGCATACATTATAGCTGTCGTGTGTGGGTGTGTGTGGTCTAGGTCATTGAGATGAAGTTATGTGGAGATGCCCCGATGTTCTATACATACATTTTGCATAAACAAATATGAGTCAAACATGAGACAGAGAGTGAAATATTGGTTTGTCTCTTTCTTTCTAATGCAGTAATCAAATTTGACAAAAGAGACAACAATATTTCGGTTGTTGCTCAAAATGGAATATTTTGTTGGGATATTTCCCGCAGTTACAGAAACGTGCCCATTTCGCCATTTTATGTGCCAAGTTTCGTGGTAGTTCTGCTGTCAAACAGTTGTTTACTTTTTGTTGAATTTAGATTTTTGAGTAAATTACGGAGTGTTTTCTTTTAAAAGTGCGTGTTACCATTAAGAAACAGTAATTCAACATGCCTGGATGTTCCATTGTGTCTTGTCATGCCAGGAAAAAGAAAAATCAGCCTGAATTGACTTTGTACAGGTTAGTAACAGGTTTTCATGAAAAACTACATGAAATAGAACAATTTCGGTAAAGAAATCGCTATGTGACCTTGTTTTCATTGTTAGAGTATTAATATTTGGGTTTATTTCCGTCCTACAGACAATATTTTTCATTTCTTATTTTCGTTCGTTTGTTTACAATAATAATAGTGTTGTACCGTTGCTGTAATAGTTCACGATACTAGTCCTTCGTTAAACTGAAACTGTTACCAAATGATGTATGGATAAAAAAATACTAATCATTTATAGGTTTCCCAAAAATGAAAGATTGAAGAAAAAATGGTTGGACTCTATCGGTGACGAAAAAATTTGTTCTCGAAGTAAAGACTGGCTTATGTGTTCACTTCACTTTGAAGAAAAATGTTTTAACAGAACACTTGATGTTATTAGGTTACATGAGAACTCTGTACCTACAATATTTTCGGTAAGTGTGTATTTTAATGATTGTTAAATAACAGCCTGGTTTTTTAGCCTAAGTTATATGGATAGTAATGCATATTTCATTTTTTTTTCAGACATCCAACAAAAAACAACTTCCGGAGTCATTTGTATTCTGTGAAACAAGCAACACTCAAGAATCTGATGTTTCTTGTACATCTACTGTAATAAAGGAACCATCTACCGTAATAGATGAACCATCTAGTGTAATGGAGGCACCATTGCAGTTGACCCATCAATTTGTGGGAACAGTGCCCAAAGAGGTATGTAGATGTTGAATTTTTAACCGTTTTCTGACAAACAGACGGCAGCACATCAAGCGCCACAGTCTGTCAAAGACTTGTCAACTGTCACTTGAAAATAACTTTTAGCAATAAAATGCAATATGCAAATTATTTTTTAACAGTGCATAATTAAGTTATTGGTTAATAGTGCTGATACATTTGGCATGTGAAAAGGCGCTGTGAGATGGGACTGGTCATCTCTTAGCTGCCACGGTCTATTTTAATTTTCATTTTTTTTTTTTAATATTAACTGTACACTTAACTTGCTACGTCGAGTGTAAAAAGAGTGTCCATGGAGTTTCTTGTCCGTTCTTTTGCATAGAAATCTTCGCTCTGGAATGGGCACCTACGGTACTGTTATATATTTCGGGCGTGATGCAATGGGTTCTTCTCAATAAAACTCAGGGAGACAAGGACTTGTATAATGTACGTAAAGCAGACCTGACATGATGTATATCCATAGACAATATTTCTTTTTTTTTTTAAACTAAGATCATAGACTAATATGAAACATGCCCCTTTTTAAAAAAAAAAAAATATGACAAGTGACATTGACAACTGGGCATACCCTTAAAATGTTGTTTACAATTTACACAAATAATGCTGAAATACAAATTACATTTATTATTAACTTATGTTTATCATTTAAGATAAAGTGATAAGTAAATTATACAATAATAAATTGATTACATTAATACATTTATAAGCAATACAATAGAGTTGTCCTGAGGTGAAATTATTACAATACAAAGTTTAAATTTATAGTGATATTGAATTTAATGTATTACATTGTGAATAAATTATATTATAAATCAAATTTTTGTGTCTTTTTCAGTAATCTTCCTCTAGAACTATACTTATTTACATTCTCTGAAACATAATTTCTTTCGTCAGGAGATATTATAGTATTAGGCATTACATCTGAGCATGACTGAGGAGGACTAGTTAAAATTAATTCATCTTGATATTCATAGTAGTCACAAAGACTTTGACTACTAGATACATCATCATTTACATTGACAAATTCAGGTGACTTTATGACTGACTGATTTGTTACATTTGATCCAGACTGATTAGATTCCAAAGATTGATAATTTTCAGATTCAACATTAGATTCTGTATTGTTACAATAAGAATTATTATGAACTTGACTAGGACTTGAGAATGAGTTTGTTTTTCTACGAGTTATTATGTATGTGTAATTCTGACAACTATCATCATCCCTTTCATTTTCAAAAGACTGACCCGACTGTGACTGAAAGTGTGACTGTGATTTTTGACCATTAAGATCATCAAACTTTATAGATTTTTTATGTTGTTTTTGTTGACAATAATCAGGTCGAATGTGTTGAGAATTTCGCCTATATGTTTTACCAAAGTTGTCTTGTATTATAAAAGATCTAGGGAGTTTAGTCTTAGAGATAATTTGACCTTTTGTCCAAATAATGTCTTTAGGATTTTTCTTGAAATAAATGTTATCATTGACATGAAATTCTTGATAATTTTTACAACCTTTATTATAATAATTTTTAGTTTTTTGTAAGTTTTTGTCTTTAATGTTAGAATATTCAGAAAATTTGACAATTTTAGGTTTTAATTGACTAATTTGACTCGGTAATTTTGTTCTCAATTGTCTTGACATGAGTAATTGAGAAGGGGAGTACATGTTTGAACCTTGAGAAGTTCTATGTTGTAATAGACCAATGTGAGGATCAGTACCTGATTCTTCACATTTTCTTAAGATATTTTTGACTGTTTTGACTGAGACTTCGGCTAATCCGTTTGATCTTGCCATGTATGGACTGCTGACAATGTGTTGAACATCCCATTCATGAAGAAATTGTTTGAATTCTTTTGAGTTATAAGGTGGTCCACCATCACTGACTAATTGTAATGGAATGCCATGTCTTGCAAAAATACATTTTAAACAATTTATTACTGATGAAGATCTAGTATCATTTTTTAAGTTAGCTATCTCAATGTAGTTAGAATAATAGTCTACCACAAGTAAATATTTTTGATTTTTATATTCAAATAAATCAGTAGCAAGTTTTTGCCAGGGGAAAATTGATTTTTCATGTGACAAGAGTGATTCTTTTGATTTATTTAAACTATACATAGCACAAGTTTCACACTTTTTTACTTTGTTTTCTATATCCTGATTTATGTTAGGCCAAAATACAATACCACGAGCTAAATTTTTAGTTTTTTCTATTCCTAGATGTCCTTCATGTAAAGTATTCAAGATTTCAGTTCTCATTGAAGTAGGAATAATGACAGAATTATTCTTAAAAAGTATATTATTTATGACATGAATTTCTTCTTTGACATTCCAATATGGGAGTACTAAACTATCGCATAGATTTTTTGACTGAGGCCATCCTTGGAAAAAATATTGTTTTAATTTTTGTAAAATTACATCATTGTTTGAATGTTCTGAAATTTTATCTAATTTTTCTTGAGAAATTGCTAAGTTTGAGGTTAGTAAATTAATATGAATATCCAAGTTTTGCTCAAATTCTTCTAAATTATCATCAAGATTGTTATCATTATCGACTGGTGCTCGAGAAAGAGTATCTGAAATGTACATTTTTGAGCCTTTAGTATAAGATACTATTAAATCATAAGCTTGCAAAGTAATCATCATTCTTTGAAGTCGTGAAGGTACTTCAGATAATGGTTTTTTGAAAAGTGTGACTAGAGGTTGGTGGTCCGTCTCTACTTGAATTGGTTTTCCATAAACGTATTGGTGGAATTTTTTACATCCAAAAACAATTGCATATAGTTCTTTTTCAATTTGTGCATAGTTTTCTTGACATTTAGTTAAAGATTTAGATGAATAAGCAATAGGATTGTTACCATGAAATATGACTGCACCAACTGCACTTTTAGAGGCGTCTACTGACATTCTAACAGGTTTATTGACATCATAATGAATTAGAACTGGGGACTTGCAAATAATTGATTTTAATTTATTAAACTGATTTTCCTGATTTTGTGTCCAAGACCATAAATTTTGTTTTTTAAGTAAATCTCTTAAAATACTAGTTTCTTCAGCTAAATTTGGAATGTATTGACCTAAATAATTAATCATACCTAAGAATCTTTGAAGATCTTTGACATTTTGAGGAGAAGGCATTTTAGTAATTGCTTCTATTTTTGACTTATCTGGTGACACTCCATGTTGGTTAAAAATGTGTCCCACATAACAAATTTCTGAAAGACCAAATTTGCATTTTTGTTTATTAAATTTTAAATTGACTTCAGAAGCACGTTTGAAAACTGACTCAAGCCGTTCATTATGTTCGGTCTCATTTCGTCCGTGAACTAAAATATCATCGACAAATATCACAATACCAGGCAAATCACCAAAGAGATCATTCATTACTCTATGAAATATTTCACCACTAGAATTTATACCATAGGGGAGTCTAAGAAATTTATACCTACCAAAAGGTGTGTTGAATGTACATAAGTCACTGCTCTCTTTATCTAATTTGATAGTCCAGTAGCCAGAACTTGCATCTAATTTTGAAAATATTTTACTATTAGTAACTTGTGACCTGAGATCATTAAATGTAGGATAAGGATAATGAGGTCTTCGAATAGCAACATTTAGGTTTCTCGGATCGAGACATACACGCAACGAACCGTTTGGTTTTTCTACTAAAACAATAGAATTAACCCATTTTGTAGGTTTGGTGACCTTTTCAATTATTTTCATCTTTTCCATATTTTCTAATTCAGACTTTAAACGATTTTGAAGAGAAAATGGTATTCTACGAATAGGACATACTTTTGGTTTCACAGTTTCATCGATATCTAAATGAACTTCATTTGGAAGACATCCTATACCTTCGAATGTATGAGAATATTTAGATACGACACTTTGTACTGACCTGTCACAATCAAGTTGTAGGTTATTTTGAATTTTATAAATTCTTTTGACAATTCCAAGTTTTTCACACGTTTTCCAGCCTAGAATTGTTTGGCATTTACAGTCAACTACAATAAAATATATTTTAGTCTTCAGTCTATTTTCAAATTCACATTGTATCACACAGCTACCTAGATTTGGAACTATTTCTCCTGAAAATGAAAAAATCTTATTATTTGTTCTTCGAATAAATATTTTCCTATTAGTCTGAGTCATTATAGAATTAAGTGTGTCTTTAGAAATAACATTAGTATCGGCACCTGTGTCAATTTGACATTTTATCAAAATATTATTTAAATTTACATTAATTTTCCATTCATCATTCCTATTATTACATTTATTATTGTCAGTCAATTTATTAATTATAAAATAATTTTCAGTACAAGAAAAGTCATCATAATTAATACAACTTACACTAGATTTTTGTTGTCGACCCTTGTTCTGTCTGTCCTTGTTGAAAAAACAGTAGTTGGCAAAATGGTTCTGCTTCTTACATATTTTGCACGTTCTTCCTTCCGCTGGGCATTTATAAATATGGACTTGTCCGCATCTCGTACAAGGCTTCTTCGATACTGAATTGTCACGTCTTTGCACAGAGTTTTGATTATAATTTCTATTATTTGACTTGCTTCTCTGTCTATAATTATTGAAATTGTTTCTTGACTTTGACCTGCCTCTGTGGGTTATTTTTGACACTTGCTGAACTGATGACATATTTTCTGAAGATTGATGACTTTGTGACTTTGTTATTTTTGTAGACCTTTCTTGAGATAATTCCATACTTTTTGCAATTTTTAAAGCATCTTCAAGTGTTAGTTTTTCTTGCTGTAATAATTTTTCTCTTATTTTTGAGTTGTTTATCCCGATAACAAACATATCTTTGACTAAAGAATCTTTCAAGTTGTTGAATTCACATGACTTGGCTAAATTATTCAATATCGTGACGTAGTTATCCAAAGATTCGTCTTGTTGCTGTAATCTTGTAAAGAAATTATACCTTTCCACTGTAATGTTGCTTTGCGGATTGAATTTGTTGTCAAAGTGATTCAGCACATTTTCTATAGTTGTAGATTTTCTATCGATATTTAGGGAATTGAAAACTTCTAATCCATATTCACCAATGAGATTCAAAAATATTGCTATTTGCTTCGTTTCTGTCTGCTTCTTTATATCATTAGCATCGCAGTAAATCTCGAATTTTTGTTTCCAATTTTTCCAATGTTCAGCCATGTTACCATTTTGACTTGTTAGGGGTTTGACACTGTTACTCAAGAAAATATTGGTCTCCATTCTTCTGTTACCCTGTTGATATCCTCACGATGACACCATGTTATATATTTCGGGCGTGATGCAATGGGTTCTTCTCAATAAAACTCAGGGAGACAAGGACTTGTATAATGTACGTAAAGCAGACCTGACATGATGTATATCCATAGACAATATTTCTTTTTTTTTTTAAACTAAGATCATAGACTAATATGAAACAGGTACTTTCACAGTTATTATGTCTTGTGACTAGAACTGTAGCACCATAATAATTTTGTACTGATTTATTTTTATGTCTTTTGACCATTCAAAAGTGCCTGTAATTATTGGCCTAGTTGAAATAAATTTGATTTGATTTAACTATTTATCTTTTCTATTACAGGTTTTACAAACTGGAAAAATTAAGGCCTTTAAAGAA
The DNA here is from genome assembly GCA_950005045.1 of Agrotis exclamationis. Taxonomy (NCBI): domain Eukaryota; kingdom Metazoa; phylum Arthropoda; class Insecta; order Lepidoptera; family Noctuidae; genus Agrotis; species Agrotis exclamationis. The sequence goes on from OX465421.1 coordinate 10,663,796, forward strand.
AAATATGTCAATCAACAGAAAACAATTAAACGCCTCAATGAAAGAATACGAAGGAAAAAAAAATTGCTGATTTGAAGGCTGTTGTGATAGAAGACTTGGCGGGACCAAAAGACTTTTAAAAAAGACAAATTAACAAGTCCAAAGGTTTACCTGTACAATCCGAATTAATCGTCAAATTTTAAATTAACGCTAACACATAAATATGTATAATATTGAATTACAAGCAATAGCGCAAGTGTGAAAATTTACATTTTTTTTACGTAACTACATGGATTATAATTCAATCATGGTATCTAGTCTTAGTACTATTATGTTATCCTAAAAGTACTAGGGATACTAATATCCATACTCGTTACAGTAACACTATGTTTCTTGATTGGCACAACCCTAGCATTGGCCGCCATTTTATGTGCCCGGCGAACTTGTAGGTATCCACGTTTTTGGTGTAGGTATTTCCAGTCCATAGGATTATATGTCTATGGGTCTAGGTAGACGTCTCACGTATTCTATGTAATGATATAATGAGACTTCGTGCTATAATTGTACATCTTTTTGAATTAGAGTTGCCGCAGGGTTGGAAAAAAGGAAAAAAAATGTTTTTTCAAATTAATAAAACAAACAGTTCAAATTGTTTTAAACAAGTGTTTTTTTTTTGTTTTTATTAGTTTCTGGCTTTTTTGTCGATGTCTAAACGTATAAATAAATTATGTTTCATTTCTAGACTACATCTTTTCAAATTCGCCCTTTCATCATCATCATCATCATCAGCCTATAAATGTTCCCACGGCTGGGACACAGGCCTCCTCTATGTGAGAGGAAGTGGGCCATAATTCGCCCTTTGTAATGAAATTGTTACGAAAATTATCAATGGAAAAAAAACATTGTGATGTTTTTTTTCTAATATTTTTAAGTATTATTTCATTACAATGCCAATAAAAGTTAAAAATATGACATAGCAATGGCATAGACTCAAACTCAGAACAGACTCAAATCGTTTAATGTCAAGCTATTTAGACACTTGAATATTAATTTATTTTCATTTTGTATGCATTCATCCACCTTGAAAAGTAGTTGAAGCGAGTAATAAAAAACCACGTAAAAAACACTGTTTAATTTCAAACTGTTTTAAACGGGTGTTTTAAAACAACTTGTTTTAATCATGACAACCCTGAGTTGCGCTGTGTCAAGCCCTTATTGCTACCAAAGATTAGTCTTTCAACATCGACAATCATCTACTTATTTATCAACATTATTTTTTTAATTTAAATAGGGCAAACCCATTTAAATTTCTTCTTGGCCTCAATCAGTCTAGGCCGCCAATGGGGGTCGCAGGACTAAATAATTACCGTGACCCCGGAACGTTAAGCGCTATTGAAGGACAGTTTCAGTCAGTACAAGTCTGACAGTCTCTCCTGCCCTGGCCTGGGTGGGGGACTCATTTGATGATTTACCAAGATAAACAAATTAAAAGGCCGATGGGATTTGCATTTTGCAGCGAATTGGGGCCGCCGCATTTCGAACTAAACAATGGTGCATGTTCAAGATTACTCGAGTCGCAGCGAATTCTCTCGCAGCGATTAGTCGCTGTGTGCTAGGTGTGTGAACGAAGCTTTAGTGACAATCGTCATTTTTATGCGCTACATGTGGGTACTTATTAACAACCGCTTAGTAAGAAATACCGTTGAAATCAGAAGTTGGTCCGCTCTTGTTAAAATGGAAAGCAACACGAAGAAGATTAAAAATTTGATTTTTCGCAATAAGGAGGATGATTTTCTTGAACTTTTGCGTTCAGGTTTAGACCCTAATTTGGAAGGCGGTTGGCCAATAAGGTTAGCAGCACGATGTGGCTGCACCGCTATAGTTGAATCATTACTGCAGTTTGGAGCAAACCCCCATTTGTTGAGCGAATCTGGTAAGCATAAAATAATAAGCTCATCCTCATGATAATTATACGTTATTAATAGCGAAATAAGAGTGTGTAACTAAGGTGTAACCTATCCATTTGGGGAACCAATATAATGTTACGTTTGTAATACAGGCGCGTCGACTTTACAACTAGCAGTATTTTCTGGTGCACACTGGAACTCTGACAAATGGAAGTCTTTACTGTCGTGTTGCGATTCATCGCAAATAGCTGACGGAGCAGCTGTGGCAATTATCTTTAATAACGTCCCGGCCCTAAAGAAGATTCTGGCTACTGGCAGATGTAATACTAACATTCCTACAACTTTAACAGGTACCTACCTACTTTTTTAAATTTGGTTTAATTACCTATACATAATGACCGCTATACACATTGGGCCAAGGCAGAGGGCCAGCATGTTGGGCCAAAATAATGTATTCCAAATGTCACTGTTTACACTTTGGGCCACCGGCCAAGGCAGTGGACCAAGGCGGAGACCTCTCGCACCCGGCATTGGCCGAGGCCATGCTGCGGGGCGAGACGGAGTGGGAAGCGAAGCAGTCATGCTCGTGAAGGAGGAGGCGGGCCGAGTGAGGGAGAGGACAGCGTCCTCCCTCCACCCCAGCCGCAGTGGTAGACGCCCATGGAGCCGTACGTCGGCAGACGATCTCCGGCCACCCGTAGGCACGGGCAGGCGGGCGGCAATTAATGGGCGACTCGCTGTCCAACCATGGATCATGCCCGGATCGACGGCGTATTGTTGTGTTCCACGCGCGCCTCAAAGAGCGTCAGCATGATGAAGGGGCCCCTCTTTAGAGGTCCAAAGCCTGCCGGGGTCGCGGGACTTATCAAATTACCGTGACCCTGGAACGTAAACCTTTTGAAGGATACCGTCGATTTTAGTCAGTACAAGTCTGACAGTCCCTGGGAGCTCTGCCCTGGGTGGGAGGACTCATTTTATGATTTTACCACGCCAAAAAAAAGGCAGTGGGCCACCATGTTGGGCCAAAATATGCTTTGGACAAAAATAAATGCGTTGGATTCCATATAACTGGTTCATTTCGGTGCATTTCTATAAACTGTAAAGTTTCATTGCTTGGCCAGGCCATCTTAACTCAGAAAAGTACACTCAAGCGACACGACTGTGTTTGCTATAACAACAAACTGAATATGACGCCACAACGTGTGAACACTGTTTGCGAAGCACACCAAGATCCTTTGATTGGTGCACGAAAAAGTAAAAACCGACATTCGGTTGGCCGGCCAATACTACCGCCAACTACCAACATACCGGCAAGTAGGTCTGTACACGCGCTGGCCCAATACGCTGGGCCCAATGCCTTGGCCCAATGTGTACAGCGGCCATAATAAAGAAAATTATAAAATGTATGCTTGCTTGCCGGTATGTCAATATTATGATAATATTATATCTTGCTCTCTAGCTACAGCTAGTAGACTGGGTATAATAATAGTTATTTATAATACTAGTGCGGACTGTGGTAAGTTGGTTTTTACAAACGAGTAGACGATGTTTTTCAACACATTTGCGAGAAAATAGTACAATAAGTAATTAAACAATTTTTTTCATTTGACTATTTTTAATAGCAAATAAGAAAACAAACAGATACGTCACTAATACTCTTTGAAATTATAGTAAAATTTGAACAATTATTGAAATTCAGTGAAATTTGCTGCTTTGGAAGCCATTATTAATTTACATATTTCGTTTTACAGATTCCTCGCTTGAACTCATATTATTATTTTGTTTATTTAGGGCTGATTTTTCAATAGTCAGATAACTTTTATCTGAGGAATAAAAATAGCGATTTGACATATTTTCTGTAGATAAGCTGTCAAACCGCCATTTTTATTCCTCAGATAAAAGTAATCTGAATAATGAAAAATCAGCCCCAGTGGGAAAGTTCGAAGTTTCTATTAAGAAAATGGCGCGAATTTGCAAATGGCGCCACATGCACGTGGTGAAAATTAGAACTACATCTTTCGTCTCATTTACTCTTTAGTATTAAAGTGAGACAACGTATTGAGCAAAAGCGCTTCCAAGAAGGTTCGATCAGTCAGGTTGTTTATTCTTATAATGTGAAACTCTTTGGTGGAATTCCGATAATTTTTTTTATGGAAATTAAAAAAACCGTGCCGTAAAATAGGTAGTACTTAGGTGAGAGTACCTATTTTACCGCACGTTCCGTTGTATGGTGCGTAATTTTTAACTTTCGAACAATGTAAACGGGCTTTGTAAATGCATTTTTCGAGCAAATGTGTTCAAAAATTATAGACTCACTATACCTACCACCTATTTTTACCCGACGTTTATGAACCTTTCTTCTTTTGTGATTAAGTTGTAAATTAATGTACCTATTAAATAATCTTCGCCCGCTCTAAGTGTCGACTAATCGCCTGGCGATATCTTCAAAACTTTGTTGTTCGAACCTCAATATGGCCCTAATAGTGTAGGTATCTGTCGTACTTTTTTTAAACCACCCACCACCGACATTTTCTGAAATTTTTTGTCATTTCACTGAACCAGTTTAGGGATTTGATCAAAACTCTAGATTTGTTTAGGGAAATGATAAAATCGTGTTGTTATTTTAACATCATCCGTTGTTTGATCAAAAACCTAATGAAAAACCTGCGACATATCAACCCCAAACGACTCAAATACGGACAACTAGACCGCCGTTTGGGGTTTTCAGCACCTGCATCAGCAGCACTAGCACCAGCACAGCACGCTGTGCTGGTGCTGGTGGGATGGCGCAAGAGTTTTGCATTTTGATTTTCCAAAGGAAAGGTCTATCCAACTTTCATGGCATTATGATAATACCATCTGGTCTCTTTCCAAAGTCGCGTGCCAAGCCACTTGGTTCTATCTAAACCCGCAGATACAAGAGCACGACGAATTACTAATGTCTGTTGTGCTAACCGACCTGCATTCCTGCAAATCATCCTTATGAATGTTTCAGGTAAAACTTTGGAGCAATTAGCAAAAGGCTACAAATTAACTCATTTGATGAACCCACCTACCATACAAAATTACAACGAACTTGTTGCCACAAATATTTCATCAAGGGTATCGAGGCAGACAAATAGACAGGTAGCCAAATTATTTTACTTTTAATTTAAATGAGGAAACTCAGCGTTTCAGTTTTAGGTACTTAATTGGTGATGGTGGAGATGGAGAGGAAGAAATCGTGGATAGATAGTGTGAGGACATTAACGTAAATATGATATCTAAATTAAGAATAAACTTACCTAATAATATTAATATAGCTGTCGGGGGACAACGAACAGCAGCATGGTGCGTCAGACCATCCAGTAATTTGTATGACACAAAGATGAAGTACCTAATACCTACTCAACTTACCTACCTATATTGTTGCATTTTGTATGTCGCGGGTTCGATTCCCGCACGGTGCAAATATTTTATGATAATCTACAAGTAGTTGTTCCAGGTCTGGGCGTATGTATATGTGAGTTTATAATGTTGGTAAACGTTCCAAAATTTTCGTACTCTACAGGAACCAGCCCGAGCCACATTGTCTCCGTATCACCCTCATAGAAACTTATCACCGTCAGTAGCCAGATTTTTCCATCAAACAGCAAGTCAGACATCTTTATCGCCGACAAGAAGAGGAGCCATGTTGACATCTTCGCCTACAAGTGACGCTGCTAACTAATTTTATTAGTGACATTTCATATAAGACACGAAATAGTAGAAACTAGAAAAAGCACAGGATCATCTTTTAAGTTAAACTTTAGGCGGTCCACACACCTACAATTTTACTGAGCAATATTTAGTGCAAAAATATTTCGCAATAATACTCCATATCCTCAATATCGCGCATTAATATTGTAGGTGTAGAACAGAATCTTATTTATTATTTGCAAAGAATAGAGGTTTTTCCGATAAGATGTATGGATGGTTTAAAGTCTTTGTAGTCTGTTTGTGGGCCTTCTTATAGTTGTCTTTCTGAACTTTCAGTCTACTTAAGTAATTCTGGGATTCATCTCATAGCGTTGATAGGTGAAATAAGCACCTGCTGGGGTACCTATTATTAGAATCCTAAAAGTAGTACCTACCATAATTTATTAATAATGAAAGTGAGTATAGTTAAGAATTGACCGACGAATCTTTGACTTTTATTATTTTCTTTTTATCCCTTACTAAATATTCTATTATACCTACTTATCTTACAAACGAATAATTGATTTCCATACCTTGTGAATATTTTCCTTACCTTGGAAAATTATAACTATTTTAAAAATGATGCCCGATAATATTAATCGATAAGAAATAAATAGACACTGACGACAATATTATTTTTGTTTTATTACATTAATTAACGAATAGTCCACCGAACCTAAGTTGGGGGCCGCAAAATTGTACAATAATTTTCTATTAGTATTTTAAAAGCAGGTTATTACTCAATCGATCGCTACCTATATGGTTTCCAGTAACTTGCATAGGAAATAAGGAATTAGTTAACATATTTGATTAGTATGACTGTGTAGGTAACCCCAGGTACGCACTTACGCAGCTATCTTTAGGCGTAGAAGTGGGGTAGTCGGGAGTAAGTAAATTTTCTACGTAATTATCCATGCAGCTAGCTCACTTTAAAAATGTCTGTAGTTTCGAGATTGCTGTGTCGGTGTGCAAAGACTTACTGCTTGCGTTTCTGATAGGCTTTCGTTAGCCACCTATAAGAAATTAAGTCTAAATTAACATTTTTTTTAAACGGGGACGAAGGATACTGATAAATTAATTCCACACATTGATATATTATAAAAACATTCCACGTGTAGCATTAAGTGTTTGTTCGTGAAAAGAGCGAAGATCTTGGAATTTAGAGAATTATCAATAAAGGTTCTAAATAAAGGTTCTAATTCAATTGGTATACTTAGATAGGTTTTAATGATACGATCGATACTTACAACCAGGTTATCATTTTCATGCTGAATGTCCTGTATTTGTATTTTGAGTGGCGTACCAAGAATATTGCCCATTTTGCTATGTAAGCAGTTCAAAAATCTTGAGATTATTACTTTCTGCAAAAAACAAGAAAGTTAACTGTAGGCACCTTTGATAGACCTTATTGATACATTGATAGTTTTTTACCTCGTGATGTTTTTATTTTGTGGGAAAGTACCGGTAAATAAGCAATTACGAGGGCAACTAGTATATCCTAATGTGCTAATTCGGTCGTGGGGACTATTTTACATTGCCTTTTAGGTAGGGTTGCAATAGCATATTTCATTACAAATGCGGAAAGGCTGTTCCGACTTGTTCCGACTGTCAACCCTCGCCTTCGGCTGCGCCTCGGTAGTACTATTAAGTATTCTGTGGCCTCGGCTTGGGTAGACATTTGTCGGAACTCTTTGCAATGACGGTTCCGTAGGTGTACTGAACGACTATTTTTAGGTTTCCGTAGCCAAATGGCAAAAACGGAACCCTTATAGATTCGTCATGTCTGTCTGTCAGTCCGTCCGTATGTCACAGCCACTTTTTGTCGAAAGTCTATCCTGTTGAAACTTGGTAGGTAGATGTATTATGTGAACCGCATTAGGATTTTCACACAAAAATAAAAACAAAACAAATTTTGGGGGTGCCCCCCATACTTAGAATAGATACTGAAAAAAAATTTTTTCACCAAGCCCATACGTATGGGGTATCTATGGATAGGTCTTTAAAAATTATATTGAGGTTACTAATATCATTTTTTTCTAAACTGAACAGTTTACACGAGAGACACTTCCAAAGTGGTAAAACGTGTGTTCCCCCCCCCTGTAACTTCTAAAATAAGAGAATGATAAAACTAAAAAAAAATATATAATGTAGACCTCAACAAAAACTTACAACGAAAATTGGTTTGGATGTGATACAGCTAGCAGTTTTTGAGATATAGTACATTTTCAAAAAACCGCAAATATAACTTTGCCATTCATACAAACACTATGAAAAACAAAGTTATTTTTATTGTTTGTGTATATTACTTACTAATCTCAATATAATTATATCCCTAATCTATGCTTGCTACTACGGAACCCTTCATGGGCGAATCCAACTCGCACTCGTTTTTAATACAGTTGCGAAAAAATTAAACAATTTAATAAAATAATGAAAACACAATAAAATCAACTAACAAATCAGTTATATCTTATAAAAGTTATAGTAGTACACATGTACATTGAAATTGATACAGTTTTTTATACTAACTAGGGAAGTTTTAGGTTGCATATTTACTGTTTGAGACAAACTATTATTGATTATAGAATCAGGCGTTACTTTGCGGAAATCCATGACATTAAATGTTATGAAAAATATTTAGTTTTAATTCCGCTACAAAAATCCAGGCTTCATGCAGGATGCAGTCCCACCCTCCCGCCCTCATGCATATGCACATGAAGCAAAGGTCCCACCCTCCCGCCCACATACATATGCATACGTGCAAGAAAAATGGAAAAAACATGCCATGCAATCAAACCTATACTCGACACGTGTTTCGCCCCTCCACGGGGCATCCTCAGGAGATGTTGACTCGACAAGCGCTCGGCTTCGAGGCCGAGCGCTTGTCGAGTCAACATCAGTCAGGTTTGATTGCATGGCATGTTTTTTCCATTTTTCTTGCACGTATGCATATGTATGTGGGCGGGAGGGTGGGACCTTTGCTTCATGTGCATATGCATGAGGGCGGGAGGGTGGGACTGCATCCTGCATGAAGCCTGGATTTTTGTAGCGGAATTAAAACTAAATATTTTTCATAACATTTAATTCAAACTATTATTAATTTCATAAAAAACAAATATAACAAACAACTAAACTCGCAAAGAAAATTTCTGGAAAATGGCGCCAACCGTAGAATATAAGCAGAGCTTTTTTTCTTCACCCGTTTTGGTAGGCAAAGGGAACTATGCCCATACAGCTTAGTCTTCAGTAGATTTTTTTTATTGATATGAAATGAAAATGAAAAATGAAATGAAATGAAACCTAACCTAACTCATTCAATTAAATCATTAAATCTGATATTGAAATAAATTAGTAGCTTCTTTTTAGAAATATACGTATTTCTATGAATCACAAAAACTCTTTAGTAAAAACTTCATGGTTGGTTTTTCTTTTTAATAGACATTATTTTGACAGTTGGGAAAAGGAACGCACGAGTTCGGGAAAGGTAAAAAACAGCACTAGTATCAAGTATGTATAACCCACATCCCGAACGAACGCTATACAGCTTGGCCAGAACGTCTTGAAACGGAACTAATCTTTTTATTTGCTGACAACATTTAAAATATTTGATATTTGATGTAAACAAAGACGCATGTTTGTTAGATTTATTATTGTGCCATAAAACTAACGTAATAAGTGAAAATAAATAAAATAAAATCATTCAAAGTGCTGGTAGCGAGAGCACAGTGGCGACTTCCGGTTTTCTACTGTTTTTTGCCAAGCTGTATGTCCCTGCAATACGCCACTTTTTGAGCAACTGTATGAAAATAGTTATTTATGATACTAGTGCGGTAAGTGTAAATACCAATTTCTGCACGTGTATCATACAATGTTTTTCAACACATTTGCGAGAAAACAGTACAATATGTAATTAAACAAACTTTATTTAACAGTGGGAAAGTCGCAACAATTTTTGAAGTTTCTATTAAGAAAATGGCGCGAATTTGCAAATGGCGCCACATGCACGTGGTGAAAATTAGAACTACATCTTTCGTCTCATTTACTCTTTAGTATAAAAGTGAGACAACGTATTGAGCAAAAGCGCAATCCAAGGAGGTTCGATCAGACAGGTTGTTTATTCTCATAATGTGAAAGTGAAACTCTTTTGTGGAATTCTTATTTTTTTTTTAATGGAAATTAAAAAAACATCGTAAAGAAAACGCACGGTGCTATACGGTGCATCCACACCGCAGTTACTTTTTGTAGCTCAACGTTTCCAAATGTTACTCGGTAACATCCGCCAACAAAATGTTACTAAGTGTTGATGTGTTACTGTAAGTCGAGTAACGTTGCTCGACAATCGGTAACAATGTTACCCCCTGCATCCACACCGCAGTAACAAAATGCAACAGGGTTACATTCGGTAACTTTTGTGGCTTCTTGTTACGCCAACAAAAATTAACAAAGAATAACTTCGACATCGAGTAGGCACGATATTTGTTTTCCAACAAAACGACTGTAATATTCCAACCAAGAATTTATGAAATGGTATTGTGCTGCCGCGAGTGTAATGTGTAAAGTGTATCTTAAGAGGAAACAGCACGGCCGTTTTTCCATACAAACGTAGTCCCCTGTTTTCTCCCTGGATTATGCCAGTAGAGCAATTATTTTTTTACAAAAAATCTATGACCACTATTAGCATGTATCTATGTTTTCCTTTTTTCTATAAATTAATTATTAAAAGAGATATGAACATTCAAAATCCTAAAAAAATGGCCAGATTTTCCGCTGTGTTCAAATATCCGGAAAACAAATTTGACGAAATTATATAAAAAAAGGAAAACATAGGAACACGGCCAATGCCTTTCTTTATTTTTTAAAGAAAAAAGTAGTGAAATCGGTTAAGTTTTAAGTTTAAGTTCAGGGGACTACGAATTGTTGATTTTGTGCCATTTAATAAGGTATTTTCGGTCCAAGCTGCTGTTGTCTCTATCGCGCTCTGCGGGGGAAGGCTTGGGGTTGCGCGATAGCAATAGATTTTACAAATACCTATTTTTCAATTCTTCAGCCCTTGCTGTTTCCTCTTAAGATGTTAGATAAAATATTATAGTATCGTATCTTCGTCATCTGTGATGGCCTAAGATATATACTCGTCAAAACAAAATAAGGGCCACTTTTTAAATTGCACTTTGAACAAGTATTGCTCTTATTCTGGGTACATAATAAATATCTTGTTATGGTTTCTTTCAAGTATTAATATTGTTTCTACTGCATAATTGGAAATTCATAACTTTTTTTAATTAGATATTTGAGATTACTTAGAATTTAGGGTATGGTGTTTTTTAATTTTCAAACTTCTAACGGAGTTTTCTTCAGATAATACAGCAAGCAGGCTATAATGATCTTTCAATATCATAATGTCATGTATTCGGAGACATATGGACGCAAAAACAGCCACTTGGGGTGTCACCTTTATCCAGGGGGCCCGTAGCCAGAAGAGGTAGGTTTAATGGTGGAATATTCCCAACGAGTGGTTCAAAATGCTTGAAACTGGTCTTAAAAGACGGGTAATATACGCCAGACGCCGTGATCAAGGAAGAAAGTAAGTAAAGCCCAAGAAGACCATTAAGTTTGTTTAACAGTGAGTGTTAGACTGTTAACAGTCAGTGTTTAAATAGAGCGAAAATCTACTGCGCGGACCATACAAACTCCATTGCGTCGAGCTACAGGCACCCCTATAATTGATTACACTATTCCGAATCGACTCCATAAAGACTAACAATACTCAAGAAGATGCTTGGTTCGCCTCCAGTTAACTGCAGCGTATGGTGCAAATCGTGAAACATTTGTGAAGAAAATTTATTGAACTGTTTTGACTGGGCTTCATTGCTTTTTATTGATGACTGGTGGGTTATTTTTTTTTCAATAAAAACTAATTCATAAGAGTGTAGAGAAGATCTAAACAACAGGTTTCAGATCCTTGCACTCTTTAAACAGACTGTTCTGGCGAGTTCTGAGTTATGCTCTGGGGCGGTTATCTCTATCACGCAAAACTGAGCTCGCACTTCTTAACGAGGGTGCTGTGATTCCTCAAAATTGTGTAGAGAATGTGGTGCAACTCCACATTATCCCATTCGCACAGCAAGGAATACCTGAGTTCCTCTTGAAGCAGGATAATGCTCGAGCGAACACGACGCGACTAACAGTGCACACATTCCCTTACGCTCGAATTATGATGTTACAGTGGACACTCAAGATTTTTACCTGAGTTCTTTTGAGCATTTAAGAGAAGAGTAAAAAAGAAAGTAAAATTCCCATCAAAACGCAGCTGGATCTCATAAATTGTCTGAAAACTTGCTGGTAGAGTATCCCAAAAGAAAATGTTCGGTATTAAATTCTACCTCCCATAAAATGAGCGGAACAGAGATATAAGAGAAGCTTAAAAGAACACTTTGGAACATTAAAGACGTTATTTTTTCGATTTTTTTATGTTTTATGTAACTTGATACAATCCGGCAATTCCTCACTTTTCATTCAATTTATTTTAACGATTTATTGGAATACATATTTAATTTTTGTGTATTTCCATCTAAATCCATTAATATTAATCAGATTCAGTTATTGTAACTAGTAATATTTAAACATTATTTAATAAATCGATAAAAACCAGGTGGCCCTTATTTTGTTTTGAGTATATTAAAATAACATCTAGATAAAATATTATAGGATCTTAGCCGTGTGTGATCATGTGATGTGCTTTATTTAGGTATTGCAATGTTGAGGTAACAAGACATTATCTAACAATGTTACCGATTGTCGAGCAACGTTACTCGATTTACAGCAACACGGCAACACTTAGTAACTTTTTGCTGTCAGACGTTACTGCGGTGTGGGTGCACGGGTAAGTAACAATCAACAAATAGTAACAAGGAGCCACAAAAGTTACCGAATGCTACCGTGTTGCCTTTTGTTGCTCCACAAATGTTACCGGCGGTGTGGATGCACCGAATACAACGCGGTATGTCGTAAAATAGGTACTTAGGTGAGAGTACCTATTTTATTTATTTATTTTATCTACTCTCATATCGTTAAATTCAAAATACAAAACTCAAAACGAGTTTATAATGACGTACTTTACACACAGTATATCGAAATGAAATTAAAAAATTAAATTATGACACTATTTCTCTAACAAAATAATGTTATAATAAAATTTTTTTTCATTACGATACAGATTACAGATCATAGATACATCCATTTGATTTTTTATCTGTGGCTGCGCGCGCTTTGGGAGTACGTCTAACGCCAACGATACACAATTCCATATTCAATTTCATAAATACAAAATGAACACTAACAATCTTTATCTTTTATTTGATAATTATATTCGTGTTCAATGAGAGTAGATAAAGTAGTGTATGAAACTGCACATAACTAGGTATTATACACTCGTGTGATACTTTTAAAAAACTCGCTTCGCTCGTTTTTTAAACTCACACTCGTGTATAATACCCCTCATTATGTGACAGTTTCATAAACTACTATAAGCTTTCTGCAGAAAAAAAACATATACAGCGGCGGACTTAATGCCTTGGGCATTATCTTCCAGTCTACCTTAGGGTGATGCAGAGACAAAGACAAGTAGGTGCAACATACTATAAAAGTACTCAATAAGAAAATGAATATAAATCACTACATTTAGACAATATATACATACAATACATATAATACATACATACATAAACAGTATAGAGAAATAAAGTGGAAACTAACAACCAGTTAACTTTGAGATGAATCTGCCAGCTTCGCATATACTGCAGCTAGTAATATACTCACGAGCTTTCAACTTGAAAGTGAACTGACTGGATACCGTCCTGATATTCCAAGGAAGCGCATTCCATAGGAAAACTGTCTGTATTGGGAAAGAAGATTTAAGAAAGCCAGAACGGTGAGAGGGACATCGTAAAAGACGATTATTATAAGATCGAAGATTTTTGCTATGCGCAGAACATAAATATTGGAAGTGAGTAGTCAAATAGGACGGAGAAGTGGATTTATAAAGAAGAGAAAACAACGTGGTCAAGGCCCTTAACGCTCTACGCTGGCGAATGGGCAGCCACTTTAAAAGTGACCTGTGTTCGGAGACGTGATCATATTTTTGGAGAATAAAGACGAATCGAATGCAGTTATTCAGAAGTCGGTCAAGTTTATTGAGTAAATCTGCATTCAGGTCATAGTAACACACATCACCATAATCAATTATGGGGAAGATAAGGGATTGAACGAGCATTGCCTTTACGTGAGATGGGAGAATATTCTTCAACCGATAAAGGGACCGCAGCGTTCCAGTGACTTTTTTGCTCACAGTCGCGACCTGCTTACGCCAATCAAGGCAAGTGTCAACATGCATACCCAAATCCTTGACATCAGAGCTGAACGGGATGACAACACCATCAAATATAAGCGGAGGCACAGTCAACCCACTCAGTCTTCGCAAGCTGTAGGGGCTCCCTATAATGATAGCCTGACACTTGCCTGGGTTAACTGCCACCCCGAATCGATCAGACCAGTTCTTCACCGCTTTTAAATTCCTGTTCAGCTCCTCAATCACATCGGATACGTTGTCAACACTTGCCTGACAATAAAGCTGCAAGTCGTCAGCATAAAGATGATACGCACACTGAAGCTCGGTAGTTATAAGGTCTATAAAGATAGAGAACAGAAGTGGAGATAAAATACCGCCTTGAGGGACGCCTGCTTCAAGGTCAAACTAGCTGGATGAAGTGTCACCAGCGAGAACTGACTGCTGACGCCCCCGAAGATAGGATGAAAACCAGTCTAATACATCGTGAGAGACCATAAGATAGGAGAGGATGGACAAAAGGACCTCGTGACTGACGGCATTGAACGCATTGGAAAAATCGATCAGCACTAAAACGGTAACCTTAGTGTCTTCCATACCCCGCCTAATGTCGTCAGTCACTTTAAGGAGAGCTGTGACAGTACTGTGCCCGGGCCTGAACCCAGATTGGAGAGGACTGATGAGGGAGTTCTGGTAAATAAAGGAGGAGAATTGTTTGTGTACACAGGCCTCAAGTACTTTTGAAATTGGACGAAAATGACTGGGAAGAGTGGGATTAGGGATTTTCAGAAGTGGACGAACATGGGCTTTCCGCCACAGGGAAGGGAAAACACCGGAATAAAGGGAGTAATTGACGATATGAGAAATTGCAGGTAGGAGCTGATCAACCTTTACCACACGTTCCGTTGTATGGTGCGTAATTTTTAACTTTCGAACAATGTAGGTAAATGTTACAGTCAAAACTCTGAACCAGTCAAAACTACTATTGACTAGCAAAATCAGTCAAAACTACTTTTGACCGTATGCTTTAGTCAATAATAGGTATTATTGACTAAAGCATACGGTCAAAAGTAGTTTCTTAAAAATTATATTATTTTATTTTATTTATTATTTATTTTATTAATTTTAAGAAGGCTTACAGACTAATAACAGAGAAATAGGTAACAAAAATACATAATTATATTATATTCCTAAATTTTGACTGTTATTTTAGTCAAAAGTAGGTACTTTTGACTAAAATAACAGTCAAAATTACTTTTACCCAATGCAGCTGGTCAAAAGTATTTTTAGTGGGTCTTATTGGCTCACGTAAAGTTGTTTACCCGAAATTGTTCTTCCTAACGATTTGTAATCCGAATGATCACTCTTCCTAAAATTTTTCATCCTAAACTTTTCATTCATACTATTTGTAGTGCTACGTGCGATGTTCATAACACTCATGTTTCCGAAAATTGTTATCAATAATATCGGTATTGTAAATATATTTAAATTCCTACTGTTTTTTATCATAACGTTTTTATCCCTTAACATTATTACGATAATATTTTCACTCATACTCAGAAAGGAACATTTACCAAGTGTAATAAAAAATGGTTTACCCTTGTTTGGTAGAACAACGTTTCGTCGAAAATCACTCCGGCTAATTTCGTTTACAATAAAGTCGTTTCGTAGAATTATTCATTTCAACGAATAATAAATTGGTAAATTTTTATTTAGAACATTTATTTCTTTGAAATATTTTCATTTGATCGAATTTTCAAATGCACTATTTTTATTAAAACTAATGTTTCACTAGACTAATAATGATTTAGTCGAAATATCGTATCGAATATTCAGTTAATTTAATATTTCGTTTCCTTTCATTGTCTTTAAAAAAAAAACGAGGCTCCGTCGGAAATCAGCAATTTTACTAAGGATGCAAGAGCGAGCGTAGCGAACTCGGGACTTGGGGCACCCCGACTCGGACAGTTTAGGTTCCATCATCATTCATCCCCTTCGTGTTAGGTTACTTTAAACTTTGTAAACAGAAATAGGAGCCCCGCGAAGCGGGGCTCCGTCGAGGTTCCTTTGTAGGTGGTCATCAGTAATATATACTCGTCAAAACAAAATAAGGGCCACTTTTTAAATTGCACTTTAATCAAGTATTGCTCTTATTCTGGGTACATAATAAATACTAAATATCTTGTTATGGTTTCTTTCAAGTATTAATATTGTTTCTACTGCATAATTGGAAATTTATAACTTTTTTTTAATTAGATATTTGAGATTACTTAGAATTTACGGTATGGTGTTTTTAAATTTTCAAACTTCTAACGGAGTTTTCTTCGACTAATACAGCAAGCAGGCTATAATGATCTTTCAATCTCATAAAGTCATGTATTTGGAGACATATAGACGCAAAAACAGCCACTTGGGGTGTCACCTTAATCCAGGGGGTCCGTAGCCAGAAGAGGTAGGTTTAATGGTGGAATATTCCCAACGAATGGTTCAAAATGCTTGAAACTGGTCTTAAAAGACGGGTAAAATCACCAGACGCCGTGATCAAGGAAGAAAGTAAGTAAGTAAAGCCCAAAAAGACTATTAAGTTTGTTTAACCGCGCAAATAGAGCGAAAATCTACTGCGCGGGCCGTACAAACTCCATTGCGTCGAGCTACAGGCACCCCTATAATTGCCTACACTATTCCGAATCGACTCCATAAAGACTAACAATACTCAAGAAGATGCTTGGTTCGCCTCCAGTTAACTGCAGCGTATGGTGCAAATCGTGAAACATTTGCGAAGGAGAAAATTTATCGAACTGTTTTAACTGGGCTTCATTGCTTTTTATTGATGATTGGTGGGTTATTCTTTTTCAATAAAAACTGATTCATACGAGTGTAGAGAAGATCTAAACAACAGGTTTCAGATCCTTGCTCTCTTAAAACAGACTGTTCTGGCGAGTTCTGAGTTATGCTCTGGGGCGGTTATCTCTATCACGCAAAACTGAGCTCGCACTTCTTAACGAGGGTGCTGTAACTCCTCAAAATTGAGTAGAGAATGTGGTGCAACTCCACATTATCCCATTCGCACAGCGAGGAATACCTGAGTTCTTCTTGAAGCAGGATAATGCTCGAGCGAACACGACGCGACTAACAGTGCACACATTCCCTTACGCTCGAATTATGATGTTACAGTGGACAGTCAGGATTTTAACCTGAGTTCTATTGAGCATTTAAGAGATGAGTTAAAGAAGAGTGAAAAAGAAAGTAAAATTCCCATCAACACGCAGCTGGATCTCATAAATTGTCTGAAAACTTGCTGGTAGAGTATCCAAAAAGAAAATGTTCGGCATTTAATCCAGACCATTCCACCTCCCATAAAATGAGCAGAACAGAGAGAACAGAGTTAAAAGAGAAGCTTAAAAGAACACTTTGGAACATTAAAGATGTAATTTTATCGATTTTTTTATGTTTTATGTAACTTGATACATTCCTGCAATTCCTCACTTTTCATTCAATTTGGTTTATTTTAACGATTTATTGGAATACATATTTAATTTTTGTGTATTTCCATCTAAAACCATTAATATTAATCAGATTCAGTCATTGTAACTAGTAATATTTAAACATTATTTAATAAATCGATAAAAACCAGGTGGCCCTTATTTTCTTTTGAGTAGTATATGTACGCTCGCCCTTGCATCCTTAGTCAAATTGCCGATTACTACAAAAAAAAACGGGGTTCCGTCGAGCTACCTTGGTAGGTGGAAATCAGCAATTTTACTAAGGATGCAAGAGCGAGCGAAGCGAACTCGGGATTTGGGGCACCCCGACTCGGACAGATTAGGTTCCATCATCATTCATCCCCTTCGTGTTAGGTTACTTTAAACTTTGCAAACAGAAATAGGAGCCCCGCGAAGCGGGGCTTTTCTGTTCGCAAGTTTTAAAGTAACCTAACACGAAGGGATGGCGGGGTCTGGAAGACCCCGCCATCCCTTTCGAACCTAAATTGTCCGAGTCGGGGTGCCAGAGAGACTCGAGCTCGATTCGCTCGCTCTTAAAAGTGCAGTCCATCAATGACTTACTAGATATTCGATGAAACTCTCATTTTCTTTTAAAAATCTCCATCTCTATCCTTTTAAATATCTTTTTATTCACATATCGAGTTAATAGTGCTTTTGACTGATGCTTTATTGCAGTTAAAACTACTTTTGACAAAGAGCGTCAGTCAAAAGTACTTTTAACTAGTTAAAAGTATTAATAACCAATCATTTTCAGTCAAAGCCACTTTTGACCAACCTGTTCAGCCAAAAGTATAGTTGACTGATTCTGCTAGTCAATAGTAGTTTTGACTGGTTAAGAGTTTTGACTGTAACATATCAGGCTTTGTAAATGCATTTTTAGAGCAAATGTGTTGAAAACATTTTTTGTCAGAATATAGTATTTTTTTTAGAAAAAGCTGAAAAAAATATAGAACACTTCAAAAAAATATAGTATTTTAGTAGAGAAGAATAAAAAATAGACTTAAGGCGCGGTCTTATCTCATATTCCCAAAAATTGGTTTCTTAGAACGTCGAATATGACGTAATGTAATAAAAATAAGCAACGCGAAAAATACAGTGAACAGAGAAGGGTATAAAGAAGAATTTAAACCGAACAGAATAATAAATAAGAGTTTGATATTCCCAATATAAATTGGGAAGTTGTAGCACAAAAATAAACTTTGACGTCGAAGATCTCTGTATTTCCAGCGATAACAACAGTTTTTTTTTAAGAATTTAGTAGGTTTTCCATTTTTTTTAAACTTTAACCGAACCATTATTTAATTTTATGTCTATATTTTAAATAATCTAAAGAAAAGCAGTAAAATAAATGCCCATTCGCAGCTTACGTCACATTTCAACACAAATGTAATTTTTTCAATTTTCAATCTTATTGACGCTCCATAGTGGTGACAATAGTTTACGCGGTCATAAGCGATTAAAATCGTAGTCAGTCCGCGTCTTAAGTTATATTTTGTACTGATTTATTTTTTAAGGAAACTATATTTATTTACAATTCTTGCCTTTTCTAAAGACGCGTTCGAAAACTGCAGGAGGTTTTTTTTTAATTTTAGTGATTTCAGTACCTAGGCAAAATATAAACGTTGAGAAATTAATTACTACACTTGCCGGCGCATGAAATGGGCAGAGCGCACCCCGCTTACCCCCCGCCCCGCCCCGCTACACCTGAGCGACACATCAAAGCGCGGTGACCAGATTCATCAACTTTTTATAGATAACTTTGTGACGTGTTATCTCAATATTTTTGTATTGAGTGATACAAAAAGAAAAAACACGAATTCAATGATTTTCGCCAAAGATTATTAAATCAAAATTTGGATGGTGACTAAAAAATCATCCTGTAGGTATAGTACGGACGGAGACCCTAAATGCAGTACAATACTATATGTATATTATAGTACGGTTGGCAACCCTACTTTTAGGACTCTGTGTTTAAGGCCAAAGACAATAATTCTAACAACTATCAAATCGAGCGCATCGCATCTATGGCCCCCAATCAACCCTCAATATTGTGGAGGCTGTCACAGCGTAATACATAAGTTGAGTTCTAAAAGAGTTGATAAAAAATCCCTCTTTTTATTTATAAATAGACGTTCAAGTATGTACCTCGTAAAACTTACCTCTAACGACTTGGTAGTCGGAGTCACAATAGGAAAATTTCTGATGACACATAGCTTTGGGTAAAGTAACGGCTCTCCGCGCCAGAATTGAATGGAGTAATACGAACATCCTTCTTCGGGTAGACGGTATCCGTGCTGTTAACATGACAAAAGGCACGCTTATTTACTGCCCTGACATAGACCCGAGAAAGTTAATATAGTCATTAAAACTAAAATAGATAGCCCGCGTAGATGAGCCATTTGTCTAGCAGGATAGTAAATGTATGGTCCTGTGACTACTCTCTGTGGCACCTACTATACCCAACGACTCTGCAGAAGCCAACAGTGTTTACAGTACAAACTCCAATGGGCCCATCAAAAAGTCACTGAAGAACTTAGCATTTTCTGACCAAGTGGAGCTGAGCGATATTTTAAAAGGAGTAAGTCGTCGACAAACCTACTTAATGACTAACGATGAGAGGTGCAGTTCTACATCTAAAACTTACGATATTTTTCCAGTGGCGACGTAAATCTTTATAAGATTTAAATTTTGATATTCCGGGAAAGTCGTTATGAATCTCTTCAATGATAGCCTTGTTCAAACTAAAATGGGCAAAAAAGTAGCTTTATTGATTGTAGTGGAGTGCCATAAAGCGTAAAAAATAGTAAAATCTCGGAATCCAAGGCCAGTCAATGAATCTTCATTTAAATTTTTCAAATGTGTTTTTAACAACATAATTACCTACAGAAAAATTAAAAAAAAAAAATTGCCCGATCTCATTTTTTTTGGTTATTGCATAGCTTATAACGCAGGCTCTGAGTTCGGCGCGCGCGAAAAACGTAACGAAAAAATCTGACCACTGATAGCACGCATCGTCTAACGTCGTTTCAGTTCGGGAGACTTCGGCAATCATAAAGGTACGGACAGACGTGCTCATTACTAGCACGAAAGCATGCTTTTATTTAGCAAGGGGGCAATTTTATTGAGGGAAAGGGAGAGGGAGGAGGAGGAGGAGGAGAACGCTTTTTGACGTTTCACTTGATTGACATAGCTGACCATAGCCTAATTAGTACAGTAATAAATAGGTATAATAAATAAATAATTATAATTGCATAAGTTGATAAAAAATGCTATGCGATAGCTTTACCGCGGCAGTCACCGAGTGCCACACGTTTTTTTTTTTAATTATTAAAATAAATTGGCCTTCCGGCTGATGATGATGATGATTAAAGTAAATAATTATAATACAGAAGACTCTCTTTTAAATTGGTCAAAAGGGAGAAATCAGGAAGAGATACGAGAAAACTTTCTTGGGAACCTTTAACCATAGAGTAGGTACATTTGTTTATGTATCTTTAATAAATTACGAATGATAAATTTATCTATACGAGTGTGTGACTGTGTGCATATAAGACTCAATTACCTCGGCAAGACTCTTATCCATTCGCCCGGCAAAAATTCTTCGTCAGATATCATTAAGTTTATTTTCACAGCATTTATTTCGATAACAGTGTAGACATCTGTAATAGAAACAAAAACAAAGTTACTTAATAATCTATGCTTGCTTATATTAATAAACAGGTAAATATTTCAAGTATTTTTGTAAGTTTTTTTTTTTAAGTAAAGAAAGGCTTTGGCCGTGTTCCTATATTTTCCTTTCTTTTTATATAATCTCGTGAAATTTGTTTTCTGGATATTTGAACACAGCGGAAAATCTGGCCAATTTTTTAGGGTTTTGAATGTCTCTTTTAATATCTCATTTACATTACAGCTATTTCTTTGATCTGAGTTTAATATTTAATTTATGGAAAAAAGGAAAACAGACATGCCAATAGTGGCAATAAATTCGATTCTTTTCTATTTTTAAACAACGTACCGTTGACTGAAACATTATATTTGACACCTTCTTGAGGTCCCTTTGCAGTTAGAAAATCTCTATTATTTATGAGATAATTATCTTGCAAAGTATTCCACACAGGAGCAATTCTTGCAGTCATAGTGTAATGGAAGCATTTTTGATATATTTCTGTAGTCGCGGATTTTATGACACCATCCTGAAAAATGCAAGTTACATATAAATCTACATAATATAACACTATCTTGTAAAATGAAAGAAAGTACATACCTACTTATTATATAGGTACCTATATTATATCTAGCATTGCTGCAACACAACTTACCTGCATTAGCGAAAATTTTACGAATAGGGAGTTTAATTTGTCATAGTTATCTCCTGCCTTATTGAAAATTATATGAACTTGTTTTACGTCCCTCTTGTCTGGGCAAGCTATGATTGATGAATTAGAAAAGATTATCATTCTGAAAATAGCATGATTTCTGATCCATTAGTATTATATTCATTCATATCATATTATAAATAAACATAATAAGTATTACTTACATACTCTACGAATATGATAGTAAATGAATAGCTACCTGCACTTTAGTATTTTCCAATGGTAATCTGAGGGTGTGGATCTATCATGCTTATCATTAATATTTGCAATTGCTATGACGTAGCCTAGTTCATTCAAATCGGGATTCGGAATATTTATTCTCATTTTGCCAATAAATCATTAACTATACCGACTATACCTAGTCAAGTAGTTACAGACTTAAAAAAAGGCGCCACTTTTTTTTGACGTTGCTTTTTTTTAACATTTTCCCTTTCGGGAAGGCAAAGGGATCTAGCCCATGCAGCCTGTCGTTGCTTTTTTTTAACTGTCTAATCTAACATAATTATGTAATGCTTTTTGGTCCAGTGCCTAGGTCCTCTGAAATTATCGGGTAGGTATGTACAGACGCCAGCAGGTCAACCTACCCGAAACTGTCAGATTTTACCAATCGAACATTAACCTTCTAGTATTTTGATAAGGTTGAAAATCTATTGAAGAAATTTGGCAGATTGTGGTAGGTTGATGTGCTGGCGTCTGTACATACTTTGCGTCAAATCCGGTAGTAGTTTGGTATTTTCCCACGTTTTTATACACTGACTTTTCTTGTTTGTTTGTCGTTCCGGTTGGACTTTTGCAACTCAATTTTGAAGCACTTCCCGATAGGTAAGCTAGCAGGCTGAAATTTTGCACACGCTCTGAATTCTGATGTAACACATGACTAGCTAAGAAACGTCATAATAAATCCAATATGGCGGCCTCCCCAAGATGGCGGACTGGCTGTTTGAAATCCACCCCCATGATATGGGTATCAAATGAATAGGGTTTGCTGTCAGGAATACGAAAAAAAATAGTCACGTGACTTAAATCCAATATGGCGGACGTCCAAGATGGTAGACAGGCTGTTTGAAATGCACCCCTATGATATGGATATCAAATGAAAAGGTTTGCTGTCAGGAATACGAAAAAGTAATCATGTGACTTAAATCCAATATGGCGGACGTCCAAGTTGGTGGACTGGCTTTGAGGCACTTCCCGATAAGCTAGCAGGCTGAAATTTTCAGGGTAGCTTCAATCCCGATGAACAAAGATAAAAATAATAAAATAATTAATAGATTTTAAAAAAATCTAAAAACCCACGTTTTTAAATGTCCTAAAAATAAGAAACTAACCCTATGGGGCTGAGACAGGGGCCACTCAAAACGTGGGGGCGTAGCTTTGCAAGTTACATCCACGATCTATACACATCATGTAAAATATCCCATAAATAATATACGTATACGTATTGTATTTTATACTCTTCCGGGAAGTAATCATATACGGCAAACTTAAGGAAATAGCTGTTTTTAATGAAATTGCGATTTTTTTATGTAACTTTACTTCTACTGAGCCATAATTTATTCGAAATAATAAAATTTTATTGTTTTCAATGTTTCACTGGATTTGACGTCTCAATAATCCCACTGTGTTCAGCAATACGAAACTATTAAGTTGAACAAAAAATAGCATTATTTCCAAGAAGAAACGGTTAACTAAATGTTTCGAATACAGTCATTGCCTTGAAAATTGATTAGTTTTTTTGTAATTATACGTTTTCCTTAAGTTAGCCGTGTATGATTACTTCCCGGAATTTGATCCTTATTAGGAACACTATCGAATGGTGTAATAACACAGGGTGTGATTTTTTTTCAAAAATCAGCGGGTTCGATTCTTGGCCAGGATTATTGATATTTCTAAAATCTAATGATGCAGTATTAGTTTTCGTCAAAATCGGCCTCGAGACTCCTTTCAACGTTTTTTGATATTCCTCATAGTTTCGGATATAACCATCCACGCCCAGTTACATAATTCACCCTGTATATGGTCTAATGCAAGGTCTAGCGTGAATTACGGTTATCAGTACGTTCTATAAAAAGTCAATGTATTTAAAAAAAAGTAAAAGTAAAAAGTACGTTATATAAATAATTATTAATTATTTTATACAACGTACTGATACCGTTACTCATCCTTGACCTTGCATTAGACCATAATAAAAACAAACACAAAGTTTAAAAATAACTTTTCTTTCGGAAGTCGGTGGCTTTGTTTTTTATTTCATTGACTATAGCCACCGACTTCCGAAAGAAAAGTTATTTTAAACTTTTTTGTATTTGATTTGAAGTCGGTTCTTTTTTTAAAAAAAGTTTTTATTTTACCCTTTTTAAGATATTCAACAAAAATCTTCGTATAATCGGCGTCTTTAGAAATCTTTAATCCAAGTCAGCAACAAAAACGGATCTATGCGGTCAACGTCACGAGATATCCATGATTCTTATGTGCCTGCCAGACTATGCTCCTTGCGCTGCTCATCGCTATGCTCCTCGCGCTGCCGTGATTTGCCGCGATGTTGCCCTCTCTGCCCACACACTGCTCTACTCGCGCAATTAATCGCGACGCTCCTCACTTGTCATTTGCCTTGGTGAGACGATGGACGTTGAAACGGTGGCAGCGTGCGCGCTATGCATTTTTAGTATAGCTAATTATATTAATGTGGTAAATAGAAATATACATCGTCGTCGTCGTCCTCGTCTTGCGCGAGCGCTCGATGCGGACTGCGACCGCGCGATTATGTGGCCAGCCACTCGCACTCGTATTGCCGGTCCTTTGACTCGCGCGCAAAAACCGACAAAATAGGGAGCGGTGGGCAGGACGAGGAGCATGACGTGTGGCATGACGAGTAATGTTGCCACACTATGTCTCTACCTCCTTTCCTCGTTACTTCCCATGCCACTCGTCGAGTGGCAGGCGCATTATATACTACTACTAAAACCTTCCCTAGAATGTAAAAAATACTGGTGAAAACCGCATCAAAATCGGTTCAGCCAAACGCGAGATAATCGCGACCAAACATAATCGACTTTTAAAATCTACAACCCAATAGGAGGCAAAAAACTTCTTATCTCAAATACTACTGAACCGATTTTAATGAAACTTGCAGTGTACCCTAAGTTGGACAATACCTAGTACAACAAAAAAGAATTACTTAAATCGGACTTGTCGTTCCGGAGATATAGGCAGTGGCGGCCTTAGGGGGGGGCGAACCGGGCAACCGCCCGGGGCCTCGCGCTTGCAGGGGGCCTCGCGCAACAAACCAAGCAAAAAAGAAAAAGTTATTTTTAATTTAAAGTTTTTGATTTTGACCCTAACTCCTTATCTATACATATAATAAATCTGTAGAAGGGTCAATTCTGTACATTGAAAATATTGAAAAAATAAATAGCGGGGGGTGTTGCTGGATCGATACCAAACCCAAATATGTGATAAAAAAATTTTTGTCTGTCTGTCTGTCTGTATGTGCAGGCATCACGTGAAAACTAACGGTTCGATTTCGATAAAACTTGGTATAATTATACCTTATTATCCTGGGAATAAAATAGGATACTTTTTATCCTGGTAAAATACGTAGAAAAAAAATCTTATTTTTCAGTTTTATTCATAGACGTTGTTCTGTAGAACCGCGAACACACGTTGCATTACCCGCAGTGGATTCAGCGCCGTAACCTGTAGCGCCGAAAGTCGGATTTGGCTTGAACCGTTTGCGGCACACGCGGGCCACGCCTCCCCGACTCCTATATAAGGAGCCGCGTTCCGCGCCGCGCGATGCATATAAATTCTGAATTTTGATGCGAGCGGACGTGTCCAGTGTGGCGGGCGGTCGTCCGTGGAATTAATATTGTATGCGTGTAATTTTAAACCGTGCTTTTCAGCGCGACCTTTTTGATTACTGTTCCGATCAGTTATTTGTAAATACAAGGTTGGAATTACTATGAAAAAAATACTTACTACAGAACGCGAGCTCAACAGCAGTAGCTCAATAGAGGGATCTCCTTAATTATTATAGGCTTAGCCGTATTTGGGTCCAATAGATATTTATAAGATGTCATTGTCAGAGTTACTCAAAATGGAGAAATAAACCATCCACGCGAAGACCGACATCCGCGCGGACGGAGTCGCGGGCGGAAGCTAGTTAAGACTATAACATAACAGTAAATTAAATAAGATTTTAGTTTCAGGACAAATCGTAAACATCGATTTTTTTAATCTTTTAATTATTACAATAATTTGATCGCCTGAACGTACGGGTTAGTTATCGTGTAGTTCAGATTTTTGGGGACTTGTCTGTTGTTGGCCCAGTGAATAATCCAAGTTTGAGACCTCAAGCACCGAACGTTACTTTATGAAAAAAATTAAAACACCGGTCTTTTGAAATTTTGCGTTTATTACGCTAAAGGACTAGTGTTGTTGATGCTAACTTCTTAGAACGGTTTTAAAGATGCCTTTTACTATAATATGAGATTCGAATTATATCTGTCGCCCAGTAGTTTCCAGACACAGCTTTTCAAAATTTATATTTTTTCGAACTTCGTAATAACTTGCAATATTTGAGACACCACTCGAGCTATTCTAGCGGTATCTCAAATCACGTATTTTTTTACAACATATGGAAAAGCAAAGCATCAGATATCATGTCATCAGTTGGGAAGTTTTCGAACTTTGTCACTTTTTTCGAAAAAAAAATAAAAATCTTTGAAGGGGTTTTTTATCTCGGAAACTATAGGTCTACAGAGGTATTTTTAGTCACTCTTCATCTTCATCGGCCTATAGTGTTCCCACGGCTCGAACACAGGCCTCCTCCCTGTAAGAGGGGGGGCATATCCCCCACGCGAGCCCAGTGCGGATTGGTAGATATCACATTTCTTTAAATTTTTGGTTCGAGGAGATGTTCCTCACGATGTTTTCTTTCACCGTTTTGAGAGCAGTGGTGATGAAATAAATATTATACAAAATAATGCGCCGGCCTGGGTTCGGACCCACGACCTAAAACTCTTACACACGACCACCGTCGACCCGTGTATGGTCCACAGTCAGACAGCGGGTCGCCCATTACTCGCCGTCCGCATGCGCGCGCCTACGGTGGCCGAAAGTCATCCCGCGACGATCGTAGCCGTGGGCGTCTTCCGAGGCGGCTGGGTCGTGAAGTGGATGCTGTTCTCTCCCACACGCATGACTGCTTTCCAGGAGGCGACAGCTTCCCATTCACTCTTGCCCCGCAGCATGGCTTCGACCAATGCCGGATGCGAGAGGTCGCCCCCTATCGCCGTCGTAAGGACACGGCGGTGTTTTGGCCAAGCGGTGCAGTCCTGCACCGTATGCTTTACTGTATCCTCCAGGCAATCCTTACACACAGTGGTGACACCCAAGCGTTTCTTCTTTCCCTATTCGACACAGGAACCTCCCGAAACTTCCATGTCCGGTGAGGACCTGCGTTAAGCGGAAGGTAAGGACGCCGTGGCGCCTATCCAGCCACTCCTCAAAGAGGGGTCTTACCGCCGTAATTGCGGCGTGCCCGAGCAAATTTAGTCTACTTTAGAAAAGAGATACGATAATAAGAGAAGATATCTTCTATCAAAAACTGGCCCTTTAGGGTTCGTATCGCCAAAGTCTAGATAGAGAAAAACCTCTGGTTCCAGTGGGGATTTTGAAGAAGCGATGTTGGAAGACATGACATCTGTTGCTTTGCCTCTTCCACATTGTTGTCCTCTTTAGACTTTTTAATACCTCTTTATACCTAATAGTTTCCGAGAGTAACACTATAATTTTTTTTATTTTTTTTCCAAATATTTACAACTAGTTCGAAAACATCTTTGTAAAATAAATAAAGTTGATTTGAGATACCGCTAGAGTTGCTCGAGAGGTGTTTAAACAATTGCCAGAAATTGCGAAGTTCGAAGAAATATGAATTTCGAAAAGCTCTATCTCGGAAGCTTTTAGGTCTACAGAAACCATTTTAGTCTCATATTGTAGTAAGTTTCATCAAAACTAGTCCTTTAGGGTTATAATCGTCAAAAATTCCAAAAATTTAAAATTACTTAAATGTTTAGTGTTTTATCGATTTTTGACTAAGTTGCGTTCGTTGCTCGACGTCTCAAACCGTAATTCTTTGGGCCAACATCATAAACAAGCCTGCAAAAAACTACTAGATTTAACACAAACACAGATGTTTAAAGTTTCTGTACCAAATTTAGAAATGGTTTAAAACTCTTTTATTTATTTAATTGTATAATTTAACATTTCTTCTCAAAAATGACAAATACCTAAACCAAACAACCAGACCTACTTTCGCATCACATACTTTTCATGAAGGAAAAGGGGCCTCGAAAAGACCTGTCGCCCGGGGCCTCGCAATGGGTAAAGCCGCCTCTGGATATAGGAACACAAACATAAAAACATACATACATACACTTGGCACATTTGTTCAGAAGCTCTAACATATATGAAAACTGGGCAGTTCTGGAAATATTACATACGGGTCGAATTGACAACCTCCTTTTTTTTGAAGTCGGTAAAAATAACTGTAGGTACGCTGCGCACTCTACGCGCTCTACCACAAAAACGGTTGATCGTATGAAAAAAAAAATTCAGCCAAAACTTGTAGAGAATTTTATACTCTACAACTTTCATTTAGGTGCAAATCTTATTTATGCAATAGAAAGAGAGATATTCGCGAAAAACCGATTTTAAGACCTTTGACCTTCAATATCTTAGGACGCGGACACGATAGCATTTGTGACTTTTGAGACAACATTCAGAACGACAAAACAAAGGTTTATACCAATTTACAGCTTATTATCTTTCATTCCGAGGTGAAACCCTAAATGTGCGTGTGAACTGAGGGACCAAACTGGAATACGCAAAATAAAAATCGTAGGATTTAGTGGTAGACTTAAAACAATTGTAGAACAAATCTGGGAATTTGTAAAAAAATATATTAAAAACTACAGCCCTTAAAGTGTGGTCCCTCAGTCCTCACAGACTATCAGCCATATCTCGAAAAGTATTGGATAAATTAAGGTTTTGTGACTACAGACATTTAGTAAAGAAATTGTAAAGATATTTACTGAATAACAGATCACAAAGCATCAAAGGTAAAAAATATATAACGAGTAAACTGTGGTCCCTCAATCCTCATAAGAAAAATAAATAGTTTAGTGAATATTACCTAGTAAATCTTTCTTTTTCCACATGAAGTTTTAGTAAGAGTCTTAAAACATTTTGTAAAAAAGAAATGAA
The DNA here is from genome assembly GCA_950005045.1 of Agrotis exclamationis. NCBI lineage: Eukaryota > Metazoa > Arthropoda > Insecta > Lepidoptera > Noctuidae > Agrotis > Agrotis exclamationis. The sequence continues at coordinate 10,692,885 of OX465421.1, forward strand.
AAAAAAATATCGACGCAATTTGCAGATAGCGAATAATAAAACTAGTCCCTCAATCCTCACCTCTACTGACATAAGTGCATGTATTAGCTGCTAGACGAGAGGATTATCAGAAAGTCTAGTGTACTTAACTTTTAGTAAAAAGTCTCTACTAAATAACAGGTACCTAAAATTGTGTATTTCTTACCTCTTAGCTGAGATAATATATTTTTTTAAATCGTATGACAATGGATAGAGTAGTGTGACCACACAATGAAACAAAATGTAGACAGTATTATTATACTTTATTTAATATAGTATTAGACGAAACGAAAACAAGGATTATTTACAATTTAATGTTAGATATATTACATGTGGCGTATGTGTATTTTTTTTTGTGGTAAAATCGTCAGACTCGTACTGAATAAAATCCACGGTGCCCTTCAATAGCCCTTTACATTCCGGAGTCACGGTAATTCATAAGTCCCGCGACCCCGGCAGGCTTTGGCCCTCTAAGGGATGGCCCTTATTATGCTGACCCTCTTCGTGGAACACAACGTGCCGTCGAGCCGGGCGTGGTCCGTGGCGTATGTGTATTTAATAAAAAAGTGGTTTGCAAAATTAATTAACCACTTATTATAATACTTTTTTCAGTACCTACATACAATAATTTTGAAGTATTGATCATCATAGCAAAAGAAACTATCGTTCTTATAATAGTGATATCGGTAGATAAAGGAAGATTATGCAGTCCTAGGTTTTTTTTATAACATTTCCTTTTTTTAATACATAACTAAGTTTATTAGCAAGCTGATACCAAACTTGAAGTAGCATTAAATTAAACTACCTTCATTTTTTATTGTACATTTAATGTGTATTATTATGTTCTTGTACTAAGAACAGGGTTCGTAGACTTGTAATTACTATTGTTTTATTTAATTAAAGACTTGAGCACAATCAGACGTTTATTCATTTTCATATTACACCAGAGAGAGAGAGTTGCCCCTTACAAAAATCCTATAATTAAAAACTTACTACAGACTATAAAAGATATCTATTTAAGATACACCACATCCTTCCCCTACAAATTAAATATTTTTGGTGGTTTAATTATTCGGCCACTTCTACTGCGACATACTTCAGGTTGGGTGGGATTTGATGCTGAAATTGAACAGGGAACAGTAACAGAGGATGTTGAATTTCTATCAGTTTCTTGAGTAGTTGGGGACTTTGAACCATCAATTAAAACTTGCGGACTTAGGGGTGTTTGGGAGACTTGAGGACTAGTTAGTGGTACTTGTGATTCATTAGAATGATTAGACTGTTGAGAAATGACTTTACTATCCGACTGACTTGCACTTGTGGCCTGATTATTTTGTATTCCTCCCCCTGGGAAAAAATAGGAATTGTTAGGAACAACTTCAGGATTATTTACTGAAACTTGAGGATAAGAAGCATTACTTATTTGATTAAGATGAAGTCTCTTTAAGACACCATTAACATTAACTAAATATAGAGTTGAACTTAAAACTTTAACAATCGTCCCTTTACAAGGAGATGCAGAACCCACTTTCACTAAAACAGTTTCATTTTCAGTAAAATGAGGATAATAAGGTAAACGTTTCATGGACTTAGGATTATGAACAGGATTCAAAATAGTAAGTGCAGTTCTAGGCATGTACGACATTAACATAGAGTTAGGAGTTTTACAATTGACAGTAGTTTGAGTGTTCCTATAATTAAGTAAGAACTTTGACAATTCCAGCTGGATATCAACAGAACAATTAGTTACAATAATTTTTTTTAATGCTTTTTTAGCTATTTGGACATTCCTTTCTGCTAAGCCATTGCTTTCCGGATGATAAGGCGGTGTCTTAGTAACCTTTATATTTAGCTTGGTACAAAACTCAATAAATTGGTAAGAATCAAAAGGAGGACCATTATCAGACACAATTTCACATGGTAGTCCTACTACAGAAAATATTGAATATAGTTCTCTAATAACATAACTAGCAGTACACTGTTGCATTAACTTAATATCTATCCATTTGGAATATGAATCACAAAATATAAGAAAATGACGTTTTTCATACTCAAAAAAATCAATGTGCACTCGCTGAAACGGTAAATCACATTTGGGCCAAGGTATTTTTACATTATCTGGTTTAAAATTATCAATAGAACAAATTTCACAACTTTTACATTTTAATTCAATATCTTGTGACATACATGGCCACCAAAACAAGGATCTAGCTAGCATCTTGGTCCTGACTATACCTGGATGACTCTCATGCAACAAATTTAACACTAAAGCTTGAAATTTTTGCGGTACTATCAATCTTGAACCGAACACTAAACATTCATCAATAATAAGGAAGTTTCCAATTTTTTTTATTTATTTTAAAAAAATAGTACTAAACTTGCAATGAAGCCCATTGAAATTTTTTTTCAATTATCTTCATAAATGACGAAGTTATGATACTTTTCCCGTCCGCTTTAAAACTTCTCGGCGCGCGGCCGGTCAACAATCTCATGACGTCACAAGTCTCATCACTCGCTCGAGTCGAGAAGTCGTCAATGCGCGGTCACCTCAGACGGTTATTACTTTTGGTTCAAACAAGACTGAACAAATATTATCGTTGTGGAATCATTATGGAAACCGTGCAAACTGATGTGAAAGTACATTATAAAAATTGCATCGTTCCCAAGTGTACAAATACAACCATAACTCTCTGTAGTAACTCTGTAACCATAAATCTGTAAACTACATCAAATCAAATTCAACCTTACACGCATGTTTTAAGGTCAGAATTACAAAGTGTCGTTAAAAAGCAATAAAACCGGCCAAGTGCGAGTTGGACTCGCCCATGAAGGGTTCCGTAGTAGCAGGCATAGATTAGGGATATAATTATATTGAGATTAGTAAGTAATATACACAAACAGTAAAAATATCTTTGTTTTTCATAGTGTTTGTATGAATGGCAAAGTTATATTTGCGGTTTTTAAAAATGTACTATATCTCAAAAACTGCTAACTGTATCTCATCCAAACCAATTTTCGTTGGAAGTTTTTGTTGAGGTCTACATTATATATATTTTTTAGTTTTATCATTCTCTTATTTTAGAAGCTACAGGGGGGGGACACATTTTACCACTTCGGAAGTGTCTCTCACGCAAACTGTTCAGTTTAGAAAAAAATGATTATGAGTAATCTCAATATCATTTTTAAAGACCTATCCATAGATACCCCACACGTATGGGTTTGGTGAAAAAAAAAATTGAGTTTCAATTCTAAGTATGGGGGGAACCCCCAAAATTTGTTTTGTTTTTATTTTTGTGTGAAAATCCTAATGCGGTTCACATAATAGATACATCTACTCACCAAGTTTCAACAGGATAGTTCTTATATTTTCGAAGAAAAGTGGCTGTGACATACGGACGAACAGACAGACAGACATGATGAATCTATAAGGGTTCCGTTTTTGCCATTTGGCTACGGAACCCTAAAAATTAACGACCGAACCTCGTCGCTTCAAGGACAAGAAATGATATAATTATGTAATAACTACGACTTATTAAAAAAAAAATGTTGTTTTCCACTGTTAGACTGTCCACGCACAAATCCACTCTCCATCGTCTAAATTTTACTTTAATCTAGTTTTTACTTAGCTAAAAGATAGTATATTATACGAAATATATTAATAAGGTTACTTAATACTTCACACAGACACTCAAACACCGCATTCCATGTACTTACTGTGAGCAACAAACCACGAAATACTCGAAACAGCCGCTAAGCGCTACCCGCCCCACCCGCGCGTAGAGACTAGTGACGTCACAGACCAAATGCTCCGCGTGCATTTCAAAATTAATTCGGGATTCAGTAAAAGTGGATTAACTTTGTCATTTTTCAAGTTATTAAAATAATTCTTTCACCATATATGTTATAATTTTTTTGCCTTACAATTTTAATAAGTATTTTTATTTTTTGTTAAAATGGAAACTTCCTTATTGAAATATAATGTCTTATTTTGAAGTATGGTATAATTGCATTGTCAGTTATGTGGTTAGGCCATCCATTTTTGGTAAAATTAAATACTTTCAACAAGACAGAATCACACAAGGTTCCTCTAGCAATGTCCACATAACTAAGTGGCAATTTCTCCAATTGACAATTATTTACATCTACAACAATCTTATTCATAGGTAATCTAGACATGGCATCTGCATGCATTAAATATTCACTTTTCTTATGCACAATATTGTAATCATAATTTTCTAAAATTAATGCCCAATGCTGCAATCTCTGGGCTGCTAATGTTGGAATACTTTTATTAGGATGTAATATATGTTTTATAGGGGCATTATCTGTAACTATGGTAAAGCGTCTACCCCACAAATATTTGTGGAATTTTGTAACAGCATAAACTATGGCTAGTGCCTCTCTATCTAACTGAGAATATTTTCTCTGGACTTCAGTTAATGTACATGAAGCAAACATAACTGGTTTTTCTACTAATTTCTTATTTTCTTCCACTATGTGACACAATATAGCTCCTAAGCCGACTGGACTCCCATCACTATACACAACAATTGGTAATGCTGGATTATAATGCATTAATATTTTACTATTGACTAATTTTTGTTTTGACAACTCAAATATTTGTTGATGTGTATTTGTCCATAGCCACTTTGTTTTATTTTCAGTTAATTCTCTTAAAGGTTTGACTAACGTGCTAATATTTTCTAAATAGTTATGATAAAAGTTTAATAATCCTAAATATGATCTTAATTCTTTGACATTTTCAGGAGTTTTGGCTTTAATTACAGCTTCTACAAGTGTTGGACTGGGACTTCTGCCCTGTGATGAAATAATATGACCCAAATACTCAACTGACTCACAAAACCATTTACATTTTCTGAAATTTACTTGAATATTATATTGACTTAATTTTTGCAAAACCTTGACTACTGTATTATAACAATCTTGGAGATTATTTCCTTTAATTAAAATATCATCAATAAAGCACTTAGTATTTTCCACTCCTGATAGAACTTGATCCATGACAGACTGAAAAATAGCAGGTGCTGATGCTATTCCATATATTAAACGATTAAATCTGTATAAACCTTTATGTGTATTGACCGTTAACAACTTCTGACTGTGAGCATTTACTTTTAACTGTGTATACGCATCTGAAAGGTCCAAAACAACAAATATTTTACCACCTGACATAGAAGCAAAAATGTTCTCAGCTGTGGGCAAAGGATATATATCTATTTTAAGGTTAGGGTTCACTGTTCTTTTGAAATCAACACATAACCTATAAGAACCATCACTCTTCTTTACTGGAACTAAAGGTGAAGCCCACTCAGAATGACTTACTTTGTATATTTTGCCCTCAGCTTCCAACTTATCAATGGACTCAGAAATTTTATCAACAATACTATAAGGTACCTCATAAGGACGCATGAAAACTGGTGTACTGTTTTCCTTTAAACACAATGAAGCTTCAAAGTTTTGAATACAAGACCTATTTTCAGTTGAAAATACTTTAGGAAATTTATTTTTAAGATTTTTTAATAATTCTGACACCTGCAAACTTTGATTTGACACATTCTGCACAAGATTACATTTGACATTACTTGATGTTAATAATACACCTCTCCACATAGGAAATAACTGATCCAGCCAGTCTCGACCCATTAATGGCATAAAACATTGACTTTTATTTTTACACACTACAAGATTTAAAACTTTACCCATGACTTTGACTTCAATAATACCAGCAATTTGGATCTGACCTGAAATACCATTTAGTTTAATAGCAGATGGTTTAATAGTTACATTATTAAAATATTTTAAATAACATGGGTAAGAAATTATGGAAATTGCTGCTCCCGTATCAACTTCCATGGTTAATGAGACATTCTCAACATTTAATTTAATTAATTTTGACTTATGTTCTACTTTATTTACTAGTAATATGTTGACATTATAACTATCATCATTATCATTATTACACGACAAGACATTTGTTCCATCAACCAACTGTTCTACTACACAATCAATAGCATTATCATTATTTTTACAATTTAAGTCATGTATTGGACGCCTTCTACATTTGACACTAGTATGACCTACTCGCTGACACACATAACACTTCCAATACCTTGCTGGACACATATTAGGATTATGGGAACGACCACACCGATAACACTCACTCATATTTGACTGTTGACTCGTGGATGCACCTTGACACTGACTCATACTCTTTTCTTTAGACTGAGATCCATGATGACTCTGACTTGGACTTACCATTGACTCTTGACTTTTGTTTTGATGTGACTTATCCCTTGATTGCGCTTGACTACAATTGCCACACCTTTGACTTGTGCTGTATGCCTGGGGACGACGTCCTTGATTCTTGTAAACTCTTCCAACAACTGACTCTGCTTCACGACTCATGCAATCTAACTGTTTTTGTATGGCTTCCTCTTGCAATACGACCTCTTTTACTTGACTAAATGTTGGGTTATTTAGAGATAACAACTTTTTTCTTATGTTTTCATTTTTAACGCCTGTAATGACTTGATATGTGCATGCCTGGTCTTCATAAGCACCAAAATTGCATTTAGAAGCTAATTGTGTGACTGCTGACAAAAAATCTGTCTCAGTTTCTTGAACTTTCTGAACTCTTTTATGAAACAAAAATTTATTCGTAGATTGCAGGCCCGGTGGATCATACTTATTTTTCAATATTTGACATAATTCGTCTATCTTTTTTGTATTAGCTCTTTGTGGTAGACACGCCGTGTGTAAGTAACTATAATGTCTGGCGCCAACATGTGTTAAAAACAATGCCTTCTTTGTACTCCCATCTGCCTCTTCTGGCAAAACTTTATTTAGGCTACAATACTCTTCAAAGAGTTCCACCCACGACTCAAAACTTTGTGTAGACTCTTCAAATGGCGGCAATTGACCAATATAGGCAGCCATCTTTACGACTCGACACGACAAAAATTTCTTTGATGACTATTTTTAAGACTTACTTTTGTTTTGACTATTGCTCATCTCTCGTCGCCAATATTATGTTCTTGTACTAAGAACAGGGTTCGTAGACTTGTAATTACTATTGTTTTATTTAATTAAAGACTTGAGCACAATCAGACGTTTATTCATTTTCATATCGTCGGTCAATTAGTAAACTTGCCAATCTGCAAATGTCAAACTTTTCAGGAGAGCAAAACATGCTGTGGTATCTTAGAACAAACGGCACGGTACGCTGTAAGCACTGCCATCTATTAGCCGCTTCAAGAAAAAAAAGGCTGTTTGTAATTTTATCAAAGGATTATTACTAGATGGCACTATGAAATAACGATGACAAATGACGTTGACATTTGACTTGATTTGATTTGACATTGTTTTGAATCTTTTGAATTTTTCACAAGATTTTTTTTCGGTTGAAGTGTATGCGCTTAACCTGTTAATTTTCTTGTATTTTCGTGTTTTCTCGCTTTTGTTTTACTAGAGTACGTATAGTTGAACTTTGTTCCTCCGGCTTTACTTTACTCGATGAGTTTAAGATGGCTCAAAGGTCCTGTTGTGTTCCCGGCTGTTCCATGAAACTTGGAGGCGGTAAGTTGTCTCAGTCTGAGTATATTTTTTATTCGTAATTTCGTATCACCGTATGTGTAGAATTTCGACATGTTATAGAATTCCCGTTTTCCGGCTTAGAATAACATTATTCCTTACGTACTAAGTAACTGGTAGTACCTACTTCAAAGTTGTTGTAGTTCAAAGTTACTACATAAAATTCTGAAATTACCCACCTATGTAGGTACTTGTAATTCTTACTGATATAATCCTACTAATAATATTATAAATGTGAAAGTGTGGGTGTTTGGATTTTTGGATGTTTTTACTCAATCACGCAAAAACGGCTGAACGGAATTGGATGAAATTGGGTACACAGATAGTTTATAACCGTGATTAAAACAGGATACTTTTTATCCCGGTATGACGTTCCCGTGGGATAATTACTACTTAGCCAATTCTCACATTCCTATTATGCTTCGTCTGCTTAGTGATGGGAGATTATTCCATGGAAACCTGTTTTCTGGATTTAAAATGTCCTTTAAGTTAATCCAGGTCATGGTCTACCTGTGTTCGCCCAAACCTATTCAGCTGTTGAAGTGTGGTTGAGTAACAAATATCTAAACATAATATAATTATGTTAGCTAGAAAAGTCAGTAGTATTATGTGTATGACTCCAGACCACTCATTATTTTTTACTAACCGAAGATACAAGTTTATTTTATTAAGGGACAAAAAAAAACAGTTAAATGTTCAAGTTTAAAATTATAATTTGAGTGTTATGTTACGTTTTCTTTTCTTTTTTATGTTTGATGAACATCTTGCAACAAGTTCTTAATTATCATGTTTTAGGATTGCCGTTGCACCGGTTTCCAAATTCAAACAATCCTGCTCAAATAGAACGTTTTCGCACTTGGGTTATGAAAATTGGAGGAGATATTATTGGAGAAAATAACGAATTCATACTTATATAAGAACAGAAAAGTGTGTCATAAACATTTTGAAGATGTTTACACATTTCCAAATATGAAACTAACTGCACTGGCAATTCCAACACTTGAAATTCCAGGTAAAAATTGTTAATTTTAAAAATACTATACTCTTTTTATTGATGGAAGAAAGTAAAGGTAAATAATCTAACAATGTTTTGTTTTGTGAAATACTAAGCAATTTAAAAATAGAAACTTACTTCATGAAGAAGTTTTTTTAAGCAGATTAATATTACTCTAGTCTTATTATTAGAAATTGTGTCTGAAAATATTAAATTTTCATAAAAGTAAAAGTATGTTCTTTAAATTTTGATTGATGATGATAACGGCTTCCTATGAATAAATCCTTTTATCCCAAAAGGTTGTGTTCATCCCTATTAATAATCACTCATATAAATTTCAGGTGTGCATGTTGGTGAGCGCAGGCATATTGAACTGCCATCTACGGCAATTCAAATGACGACTCTTCCAGACCCATTCCCATCAACACAGATTTATCTTCGAGGCCAGGTAAATGATTCACTACATAAACTTCTAATGGAAAATAATAATAGAAAGCATCAAGGCCTCCTAAGTGAAATTATTGTGGAGGTTTTTATAATTTTAATAGAATACTTATTATTATTTGTGAAATATAAATGTTTAGGCGAGTTTAGCGATTTTTGGCAGGGGTAAATCTTCGGGCACGCCGCAATCGCGGCGGTAAGACCCCTCTTTGAGGAGTGGCTGGAAAGGCGTCACGGCGTCCTGACCTATCGGATGACGCAGGTCCTCACCGGACACGGATGTTTCGGGAGGTACCTGTGTCGGATGGGGAAGGAAGAAACGCCGGGGTGTCACCATTGCGAAGATCGCCCGGAGGACACAGTAGAGCATACGGTGCAAGACTGCCCCGCTTGGGCAGAGCACCGCCGTGTCCTCACGGCAGCGATAGGCGGAGACCTCTCGCGCCCGGCATTGGTCGAGGCCATGCTGCGGGGCGAGACGGAGTGGGAAGCGTTCGCCTCCTTCTGCGAAGCAGTAATGCTCGTTAAGGAGGAGGCGGGCCGTGAGAGAGAGAGGACAGCGTCCTTCCTCCGCCCCACCCGCAATGGTAGACGCCCACGGCGTCGGACGTCGCAAGACGATCTCCGGCCACCGTAGGCGCGGGCATGCGGGCGGCGAGTAAAGGGCAACTCGCCGCCCGACCATGGACCATGCCCGGGTCGACGGCGCGTTGTGTTCCACGCGCGCCACAAAGAGCGTCAGCACGATGGCGGGGGCCCAAGAGGGCCAAAGCCTGCCGGGGTCGCGGGGCTTATCTCATTACCGTGACCCCGGAACATAAAAGGCTATTGAAGGACACCGTGGATTTTAGTCAGTACAAGTCTGACAGTCCCTCCCGCCCTGCCCGGGGTGGGAGGACTCATTTGATGATTTTACCACGCTAAAAAAAAAAAAAAAAGGGGTAAATCTTACCTATTATATATATTCGCTTCACCACCACCGACATGCTAATGTTAACTGTATCTGTGAGTATGACCTGTTGCGCTTGACTAGAGCATTGAAAAAGAAAACAATACAGAAAAAAATAAGTTAAAATAACTAAAACCCGACTACGAAAAAATCGCGCACTAAAAAGTATAAAACAAGAACAATCCGTGTTACAGAAATCTTTTAATTAATAGCCGTTGTCGTATGCCACCTGCGGTTGTTTCACACAATCTTTATTGGCTAGGTGGCGTACGACCACGGCTATTAATTAAAATTTTCTGTAACACGGATTGTTCTTGTTTTATACTTTTTAGTGCGCGATTTTTTCGTAGTCGGGTTTTAGTTATTTTAACTTATTTTTAACCGACTTCAAAAAGGAGGAGGTTATCAATTCGACGGTATGTTTTTTTTTTTTTTTTTTTTTTTGTATATTTGTTACGCGATTACTCCGCCAATTGTGGACCGATTTTTAAAATTCTTTTTTTGTTCGAAAGGAGGTACTTCTGAGGTGGTCCCATAGTCACCAAATTGGGATCTGATGATTGGATCCTGGAGAAATCGAGGGCAACCCTCGAATTTTATAGGCCGACACACCGTTTTTCGCAAATTTTGTGAAGTAATTTAAGTACTTGCGTATGGTAATCATAATGTCATGTAGCTGAGCTGATGATGGAAGGTAGAACTCCTTAATAGTAAGGAGTAGGCATCGACTGATTTAGTTTGAGTTCGCATATCTCTGGAACTACAAGTCCGATTTAAGTAATTCTTTTTTTGTTGTACTAGGTATCATTTAACTTAGGGAATATTGCAAGTTTCATCAAAATCGGTTCAGTAGTTTTTGAGAAAGGGAATTTTATTAGTTTATTGTGTACATGAGCGATGTTATTACCGGTGTTATAGATTGCAAAATTCTAGTGCACATGTTGTATTTGACAAGAATTCGGGTTGAATATTTAAACTAAAAAGAGTAAAATAAAAACTTTTTCAAAAAAAAATGTAACCGCCTTCAAAAATAACCATAAATAAAAAACGATAAAAAAATCCTACAAAATAACTTTTCTTTCGGAAGTCGGTGTCAAAAAAAAAGACAATGAAATAAAGAAAACAAAGACACCGACTTCCGAAAGAAAAGTTATTTTGTAGGATTTTTTTATCGTTTTTTATTTATGGTTATTTTTGAAGGCGGTTACATTTTTTTTTGAAAAAGTTTTTTATTTACACTATTTTGGGGTTATTTGATATAATAAGCAAAGCAGCGAGTGAATTTAAAATGTACTCATTAAGCCTTTTCATTTGATACCCATGTTGACACTGTTAGAAACAGGCAAAGTAGCTAGTAAAAGCTATATAATGTATATATATTTCAAATGTGCTCATCAAGCCCTTTAATTTGATACCCATGTCGATACTGTGCGAAATTATTTTTTTTCGGTTACGACTTTTCATCCCCTAGAGGGCGCCATATTGGATTTAGTGACACGTCACCTACCCTATAACCAGCGGACAACTGAGACGCTTCTAACGACACCTCATTTGTCAAGTAGTGATAAGTAGTTCAGAAGTTATGAGGGAACAGCTGATGAACATACATACAAACATACATACATACCGGTCAAAATCATAACCCTCCTTTTTGCTTCGCCGTAGTCGGGTAAAAATAGTTATATACCTATAGATTACAGGTAATTTTAAAGGAAATCTATGGTCTTGAAATGACATGGTAAATCTCCAATATTGTGCATATAAACTTACATTTGCAGTTGGAATGTATAGGAGAACACTTGGCCGGTTTTTTTTTTAATTATACTAATATTATAAAGCTGAAGAGTTTGTTTGTTTGGTTGAACGCGGTAATCTCAGGAACTACTGGTTCGAATTGAAAAAATATTTTTGTGTTGGATAGTCCATTTATCGAGGGAGGCTATAGGCTATATAACATCACGGTACGACCTTTAGGGGCTGAGCAGCGGGTGACACCGCGGGGAACAGCTAGTTAAATATATAAATAATTAGTTAAATATTTTACAGTGGTACAGAACCCTTCGTGTCCGACTCCGACTCGCACTTGGCCGGTTTTCTTTAATAATTAACCCAATGTTAATTTATATTTATTATGTTCTTACAGTCATGAATATTGAACTACCATCTACTTCAGTTCAAATAAAGACAGCCTCAGCCAGACCAGTTCAAACTGACACAGATATATCTTCGAGGCCAGGTAAATATTATACAGTAGTCCAAAGATAGTGTTGACCAATTTTGCTGATAGATATTTTGCGGTTGGTAATTGATAAAAAATACATTTTTTTAATTTTGTTTTGCTATTGTGATTACAGTAATGAGTATTGAAATGCCATCTGCTTTACTTCAAATGGAGATGGCTGCCTCTACCAGACCAGTTCCGGACCAATGGACACAGACATATCTAGATCTTCGAATCCAGGTAAATAAAAAACAAAATAATTATTAAAATACTATAAGTAGAATGCCTCATTTATCTAGTAGCGCAATCGCGACTGCTGAGCATTAGGCCCCGGGTTCGATTCCCAGGTCGGGCAAAGTGTTATTGGGTTTTTCTTAAGGAATTTCTCAGTAGCAGTCACGGAGTCTGGATTTGTGCCCGGTTGATGGCAATAGGTTCGCCTCCTAATACATGGGACTTAAACATAACTCGCGAAATGTGTGTGTACTATTAGGTACTTACACCTTTGCTTAACCCTCCGGGGATTACAGGCGTGATGTATGTACTATGAGTAATGAATATTGGTGTAAGACTTGTAAACAAATAATGATGTTCAAAATAAATATTCTACACATACTGTATAATAATATTTTAAACTAGCTTCTACCCGCATAATTTATAGCCTATAGCAGTCAGGAATATTGTAGCTTCCTACCAGAAAAAAACATTTAGAATTGAATAATTTGTTCCAGAGATTACCCCTACATACAAACAAACAAGCAAATTTTACCTATATAATATTAGTATATAGATAATACCCAATGCATAACTTTGTTTTTATTTTTCAGGTCGTTATAAGATTTCCATGCCTTTGACTGCAACAGAAAAGAAGCTGAAAGACATATATCTGAAGTCAAAGCAAAATTGCGCAAAGCTCGCAATACAAACAAAAAGCTAAAAATGGAAATAATGATGGCAGAAAAAATTATGAAATCATCTGCCTATCAAATGGTGAAAGAAAAAATGACACCAGCAGCTCAGACATTTTTCGCAATGCAGATTAAGCAGTTTGCAAAGAAACCTGCAGGGAGGCGTTTTACTCTAGATGAGAAAGTTCTCTGTTTATCTTTATACAAGCCTTCCCCTAGAGCATACCGAATACTTAGTCAAATGTGCATACTTCCCAAGCGAAAAACTTTGGAGAAATTGCTTTGCAAAATAAATCTAGAGCCAGGATTCAGTGAAGTAATATTTCAACATTTAAAAAAAAAGTAGAAAAAATGCCCGCCCGTCACAAGTATTGCTGCCTGATTTTTGACGAAATGGCCATAGCACCTAATTTATCCTATGACAAGACCAATGATATTATCCACGGTTTTATTGATAATGGTGAAGAGAGATCAAAGACATTCTGTGACCATGTGAGTGTTTTCATGATAAGGGGTATTTGTAAAAAATACAAACAACCTATATCATTTTCATTCTGTAAAGGAAGCACTAAAACAGCAGATTTATGCAAGCAATTAAAACATATTATTCATTCTTTAAATGAAATTGGGTTAAATGTGGTTGCTACAGTATGCGACCAAGGAGCAACCAATATGGCTGCACTTAATCTTTTGATGAAGGTAACTGAAGGAGACTATTTAAGGTGTGGCAAAAATAATCCTGGAGGCTTTTTTGAGATAGATTCAAAAAACATGTACCCAATTTATGACCCACCTCATCTCATGAAAGGCGTTAGAAATAACCTGATTACCAAAGATTTACAGTTCAAAGAAGATGGTAAAATAAAGTTAGCTTCCTGGTCACACATAGAAGCTTTATATAAACGAGGACCAAGATATAGAGGAGTCAAGCTTATGAAAAAGTTAACAGCTGAGCATGTATATCCACAGCTAATACCAAAAATGAGCGTCAAACACGCCACACAAGTGTTTAGCAACACAGTTGGCCTGACTATGGGGTACATGGCAGGTTTGTTTCATTGAACATTTATACTAACAGTACATTTGACTTAAATTCTGTGATCATTTTATCATAGGTTTTGGGAGGTGGAATTTCCAAAAAATATTTTTAGTGTCTGCTTCGATAGTAAAGGAACTTACTGTAAAAAAAATATAATAATTTGTAGCTTCAGTAGTAGGCTCTGCGTTAGTGATACGTTAATTAAACCATAGTGGTTTAGGTGGCGCTCTGTGGTTTCTGCCTATGGGAAAAAGGCGTGAGTTTATGTATGTATGTTAAACCTTAGTCTGGCCAAGTCGTTAGTGAATCTTTCATTATCGATGCAAAAAATTAAAGTTAATTAATAGTACATTGTTATCCAAGGCGTGAAAGTTACTTATTTACGTCCCGAGACGGGGTTTGGCGCCCGAACGTAGTGAGGGCGCTAATAGTTCGAGGGACTAAATAAGTAATTTACCCGAGGTAAACACTGTGCTTTTCATTACGAATACGAGGAAAGAAAGTAAAATTAACAACATACATTTTAGCTAAAGAAAAATGAGTGTAGATCGGATTGTCACTTTGCCGCTTGTTTTTTTTTAATTTTGTGCTGTGGTCGTCCAGCTATACAGCCAGGATTTTTCATGTTCATTATTTAAAAAATGGCAAAGATTTTGTCGAAATCTGTGATATTTTAGAGAAATAGTTGAAACTAAATGATTTTAAAGTCATTACTTATATTCTTAATACTTAACTTTATGTTATTTTAATTTTAAATTGCTCTGTAATTTCGTGGCTGTATAAAAATTTTGAACATGGTTCAATAGAAATGTCAAAATAGAACTAGTTTTTTTTTTTTAAATTTGGCAGCTGTCATTTGAAAGTGATTTTCCCTAGGGCGGCAATGGATAACTTTCAAACGGCTAATCAGACATGTAATGACCTACTTTCAGAGTATGAGTAATGAAAAAACTTTTTTCTTTTCAGATGAAGGGAGACTCCCGAAAAAAAGTGTGGACACAGCCGATCTCTTGCTATAATTTTCGATAAATTGTTCGATTCTGTCAATGGCAATTTCCATAGACCTGACATAGGAAAAATTTATAGATGTGCTGTAACTCGGCAATCTCCACATCACAGATTGTGGTATAGAAGTTTACCAATATTGAAATTCATGACGTTCATCACAAAAACTGGTCACAGAGCAACTGTGCCGTCTTTAACGAGTTGGGTAAAAACTCCATAACATCCAAGACTATCATAAATATATTAAGATTAAAGAATATGATAGCACAAAAACTTGGCTTTCTTACCCAAGTCGTGAAGCATTTTCATTTTTTTTTTATTCAGAAATTATTAAGTTTTAAATATTTAGTTGTAATAAAGATATGTTTCTGATGTTGTTAACAATTTAAAAAGAAAATATTGTTACAGATGTTCTAAAGACAAAATGTCAAAGCAAAAATATAAAAGCTTATTTAGAACTACTGTTAACAATAAATATCAACTACAATTTTATTACATGTAACAATCATAGAAATTCATCTATAAAATGTATGATAAAAAAACTAATTTTGTTCTTTCTGAATAATTGGTGCAAGGATATGAACCAGATAATATCTGGAAAAACCACGTTTTTTGATGAAAGTGATGAGATGAAAGTGGCAGCACATAATTATTATGTAACACATAAAACCAGAAATAAAAACTAATAACCTATCATATTGTTTCTTTTTCCCTTTAAGAAAAATGTCATGCATTGTTTTCAAGATTTGTGTTACCCTGAAAACACAAATTTATGAAAACAATGCAATAACAATAATATCTCTAAAAGCTGGGTACCCTAGTACGGCTGCACTATACCTATATATGTATGTATCTATGTAGTGCAGTGGCTTTCGTTCATGAAGCAACCACTACACGGCAGCACTTTCGCGACCTCGAGCGAAGCCGAAGTTGCCCATCTATAACAGTATATTAATCTATGGAGCAAAATAAAGACAAAAATTGGTCCTGTAAATCAGGTTTTATAGGTATCTTTTCATGCTTGTAAATTTATTAGTCAAAAGTGATGTAGTTTAAGTAGATACTGTTAGAATTACAAATTGTATATTATTTAAGAAATTAAAGCAGATTGGCCTATTTACCATGTTTAGAATGAGACAAGAAATATAATTTAGATGTGTTCAAGTAGCCAAATTGGTAGATAACTAAATTGACTGCAGTGGAGCATACTATACGTCATACATTTTTTGAAAGTCAACTACCCAAACTGAATTAGGCTATTTTATTTTCTTATGATAAGGCGTTTTTTTATTATAACAATTGTACCTACCGAAAACCGTTATCGTAGATAGTCACCTAGAAAATTCAATCCCGGGATATAGGGACTGTATAGACACAATCCCAGGATCTCGGGATTTTGTTCCAAATGAAAAAGGCGATAAAAAAATCAAAATTGTCGTTTTTATTCAAAGACAGTATTTGAAATAAAGAGTGTGTGTAGACCATTAAACTTATCTAATTAATCAAAAACTTGTTTATAAAGCTTAATTATTCGAACAATAACAAATTAAACATTTTAAACTATCTGAAAAAAAACGTAGCCTAGGGACGTTCAGGCCAGTTAAATCGATATTTTACAAAAATCTATTTTATCGGTTTTTAAGTTTTAACCCGATTATGCAATATGGATCTTTTAATTTAAACTAAATAGATAGACCGCAACTTCATACTCATTTATTCATCATCATCATCATCATCTCAGCCATAGGACGTCCACTGCTGAACATAGGCGTCCCCTTTAGATCTCCACATATACCGGTTGGAAGCGACCTGCATCCAGCGTCTTCCGGCGACCTTTATAAGGTCGTCTGTCCACCTCGTTGGTGGACGTCCTACGCTGCGCTTGCTAGTCCGCGGTCTCCACCCTAGCACTTTTCGACCCCATCGGCCATCTGCTCTGCGAGCAATATGGCCTGCCCATTGCCACTTCAGCTTGCTAATCCGGTGGGCTATATCGGTGACTTTAGTTCGTCTACGGATCTCCTCATTTCGGATTCGATCACGTAGAGAAACACCGAGCATAGCCCTCTCCATAGCTCGCTGAGCGACTTTGAGCTTTGAGATGAGGCCGATAGTGAAAGACCACGTTTCGGTGCCGTAAGTCATCACTGGTAACACACATTGGTTGAAGACTTTCGTCTTGAGGCACTGAGGTATGTCGGACGAAAAGAAAGGGAAGAACGCTGCCCAACCGAGTTGGATTCGGCGGTTGACCTCTTGCTCGAAGTTGGACCTACCTAATTGGACTACTTGTCCTAAATAGATATATAAGTCAACAACTTCGAGTACCGAGTTTACAACAGAGACTGGGGTGGGCACAACGTTGGCATTTGACATAATTTTCGTCTTGTCCATGTTCATTTTCAAGCCCACCCGTTGTGAAACTCGGTCGAGGCCATCGAGCATCATGCTGAGTTCCTCCATCGACTTTGCCATGACTACGATGTCGTCAGCAAACCGAAGGTGAGTGATGTATTCGCCATTGATGTTGATGCTAAGTCCTTGCCATTCCAGGAGTTTGAAGGCGTCTTCCATTGCGGCAGTAAACAGTTTCGGGGAGATAACGTCCCCCTGTCTTACGCCTCTTCTCAATGGAATCGCCTTCGTGCTCTGCTCCTGTACTCGGACCGACATGGTGGCGTTATTATACAAACACTTCAACACCTCGATGTACCGATAGTCAATACGGCATCGCTGGAGTGACTCAAGTACCGCCCATGTTTCCACCGAATCGAAGGCCTTCTCATAGTCCACAAACGCTAAGCATAATGGCAAGTTATACTCTTCGGTCTTCTGTATAACTTGCCGCAGCGTATGGATGTGGTCTATGGTACTATAGCCTCTTCGGAAACCGGCTTGTTCGGGAGGCTGGAAGTCATCAAGTCTGTGTTCGAGACGGTTCGTGATAACCCTTGAAAACAGCTTATAAACATGACTCAGAAGCGTGATGGGTCTGTAGTTCTTCAATAGGCTGTTATCACCTTTTTTGAAGAACAACACCACCTCACCCCTGCTACACGTTTGAGGCGTTTTGCCCTCGGACAGGACGGAATTAAAGAGTTTCTGGAGGACTCTAAGTACCGGTGTTCCACCCGCTCTCAGAAGCTCTGAAGTGATTCCGTCCTCGCCCGGCGCCTTGTTGTTCTTAAGCTGCTTCAGGGCCATCCTAATCTCGTACAGACTGATGTCCGGGATATCTTCGGTATAATGTCGGGACAGCTTGGCTCTTGGATCTCCTACCAAGCTGTCAACGGGCTTTGCGACCGAAGTGTATAACTGTCCATAGAACCTCTCGATCTCGCCTAAAACCTCTGCTTTGGTCGACGCTATGCTGCCATCCTCCCGTTTCAGCTTTGTCATCTGGCTTTGCCCAATAGACTTGTCCTTTGCGAACACTTTGGAGCCTTCGTTTCGCTGTATGGTCTCTTTAACACGATTCGTATTAAAGAGACGCAGATCGTGTCGCAAGGACTTAGATATACGTCTATTGAGCTGCCTATATGACTTCGCGTCATCGGAAGACTGCAGCTGTAGCAGGCGTCGTTCAGCCATGAGGTTTAAGGTTTGCTCGGTCAATTTCTGAGGTCTATCTTTACGGCAGGGTCTAAAAAACTTAGACCCTTCCGTGCGGACAGTTTCCACTAGCCCGTCGTTGATCTCGTCCACTGAAACTAAGTTCTCAAGGCAAGCAAAGCGATTAGAGAGCTCGAGTTGAAAGCTTTCGAGGTTTTGAATATGGGACCGAGTAGGTCGGAGCGTAGACTTCATCAGGCTGGACCTTTCAAGTTTAACATTGATATTCAGCGAGTCTCTGACTGTTCGGATCTTTTTACGATTCGGTGATCACTACCAGTTTTTACCCTGTTGATCACAGAGACATCACTGAATATCCGTTTCTTGTCGGTCATGAAGAAGTCTATCTCGTTTCTCGTGAAACCATCGGGACTCAACCAGGTCCATTTCCTGTGAGGCGGCTTCTGGAAGAAAGAGTTCATCATGAAGAGTTCCTCTTTCTCCAGAAAGTCGGCCAGCCTCTGTCCCCTCGGGTTCCGTTTCCCATACCCAAATTGCCCCACTCTCAACTCATCACTGCTTTTCTTGCCCAACTTTGCGTTAAAGTCCCCCATAGCAACAGTGAAGTGAGTTTTGGAACTATGTATGGCCCTACTTACGTCCTCATACATAGTCTCCACCTCATCATCGGAGTGTGACGAGGTCGGTGCGTATACCTGAATGACCTTCAGCGAATATCTTTTGGATATTCTGAGTATTAGGTATACCACCCTGCTCGACACACTGTCGATGGTTATTATGTTGTTTACGAGGGACTTGTGAACGAGAAACCCGACACCACCTTGGGACTGTTGGTCGCCCTCCCGGTAGTAGAGCAAGTTACCAGACTTCAGGGTTACGGTGGCCTCCCCCTCTCTACGGACTTCGCATAACCCTATAATGTCCCAGTGTAACTTGCTCAGCTCCTCTTCCAGCTCGCAGATCTTTTCGTCAGTCCTCATTGTGCGTATGTTGTGTGTTACCAGGGCCAGTCGTCGTGGGGGTGGGTAGCCGGATCTCTTCCGAAGATTCTTAGCACCCCCTGCTCCGCCGTTACCTTGACCGCTACCCGCGCCAGGGATAGCGGAGCTGCCGGGGACTGGGGGCCTGGTTTCTGTGCTTTCAATCATAAAGGGGGTAATTTGCCTTAATCGCCACGCTTGGCAGGCGGGTTGGCGATCGCAGTGAGGATGTGCAGTACACAGAAGACGCTGCTGCCCGACCTCCGGTTTGTCCCTTAGTCGCCTCTTACGACACCCACGGGATGATTTGGGGGAACGCAATTCTAAGCCGGCGCCCCACGGCAACTCATTTATTACTATTTAAAAATTGATGTATATTAATAAATCTGCGAAATAAGACTGCTAATAACTATTCTATATTTATTTCGATTGCTTAAACACACCAAAGTAAAGTTCTCAATCTGTCACTTAAAATAATATAACACTGGTGTTTAGTGTCTCGATTGCCTTTTTAACAAAGGTGATGTATTCAATGCACCACTTAGGCTAATAGAATATTGTGAGTTTAAGCATTCCGATTGTTTTATGGACCAATGTAAAGTATTCAATCTTCCAGTTTGGCTAGTTTACCTTTGCAAGATTTAACTTTCCACTACCCTTTTGAATTACGGTAAAGTATTCAATGTACCACATAGGTTAATTGAAGATTGTGAGTATTACGAAAAGTAATAATATGCAGTACAGGTAAACTGAACAAAGACCACATAGAAAAGTTTACTATTGTACAAATACAGTTTTGTGCAGATATGAATTAGGAATAATGGAATTATTTTCAAAAAGACAATTGCTAGAGATGTGATATTTTACCACAGTGAAGATATAATAGTAACCATGGCAATTCTTTATTTAACACCAAATCACCAAAATGTCAGTTTGGCTACTTTACTGTTGTGGCGACGCGCGACGATATTACACCAGAGAGAGAGAGTTGCCCCTTACAAAAATCCTATAATTAAAAACTTACTACAGACTATAAAAGATATCTATTTAAGATACACCACATGTATCAGCTCAGCGATTTTAACGTACGCATAGTGTTTATATGGATTAATAAAATAGAAAACTGAGAATAAGCTACACTTGACATCAACAATAGAAAACAAACATTAGACAAGGACATGACATGGACATGTGTCAGTTGTGATGACCAACTTAGTTATAATTACGAGCTTTCAAAAATAATATCATTTGATTTGAATGGCACTGAAAGAAATTAACTTTAAAAAAACTACCATAACGGTAAACAACAAAATCATGGGCATCTGAATTCATTCCAGCATTAATTTCAGGGGGTGTTGGTCATTACCGATGTCACTGTTTTATGAATGAGCGTTTCTTTTGTTATAATGATGAACATCTCAAAATGATTGAAAGTACTGATCAAAAAATATTCATTTATATCAAAAAATATTTATTCATAATATTTATTCATTACATTCATTAAGCTCCATCCAAAACTAAATTACTTAAATAAAAAGTGATTTGTTAATTTTGTAATCTACTTTTTATTAAATACACATACGCCAATATCTAACTTTAAATTAACCGTACAACCTTGTTTTCGTTTCGTCTAATACTATATTAAATAAAGTATAATAGTACTGTCTACATTTTGTTTCATTGTGTGGTCACACTACTCTATCCATTGTTATATGATTTAAAAAAATATATTATCTCAGCTAAGGGGTAAGAAATACACAATTTTA
The DNA here is from genome assembly GCA_950005045.1 of Agrotis exclamationis. Classification (NCBI taxonomy): domain Eukaryota; kingdom Metazoa; phylum Arthropoda; class Insecta; order Lepidoptera; family Noctuidae; genus Agrotis; species Agrotis exclamationis. The sequence goes on from OX465421.1 coordinate 10,714,393, forward strand.
GGTACCTGTTATTTAGTAGAGACTTTTTACTAAAAGTTAAGTACACTAGAGTTTCTGATAATCCTCTCGTCTAGCAGCTAATACATACACTTATGTCAGTAGAGGTGAGGATTGAGGGACCAGTTTTATTATTCGCTATCTTCAAATTGCGTCGATATGTTTTTTTCATTTCTTTTTTACAAAATGTTTTAAGACTTTTACTAAAACTTCATGTGGAAAAAGAAAGGTTTACTAGGTAATATTCACTAAACTATTTATTTTTCTTATGAGGATTGAGGGACCACAGTTTAGTCGTTATATATTTTTTACCTTTGATGCTTTGTGATCTGTTATTCAGTAAATATATTTACAATGTCTTTACTAAATGTCTGTAGTCACAAAACCTTAATTTATCCAATACTTTTAGAGATATGGCTGATGGTCTGTGAGGACTGAGGGACCACACTTTAAGGACTGTAGTTTTTAATATATTTGTTTACAAATTCCCAGATTTGTTCTACAATTGTTTTAAGTCTACGACTAAATCCTACGATTTTTATTTTGCGTATTCCAGTTTGGTCCCTCAGTTCACACGCACATAACCCTAATATGACTGGGCTATTAGCGGAGGTTACTGCGAACTGGACATTCTGCGACCTAGATATTTTGCGAATTGGACATTCTGAGCCTTAACGCTACAGCAAAGATCTGTTTTCTTCTTGATTTAGACGAAAGTTGCCAAGTTCCATATTTAAACGGGTCTTATTTTAAAAGACTATTATTGAGTTAAGTTCAAAAGCAAGCTCATAATTTTTAGTATACTAGCTCTTGGGTTATAAAATTGAACTCAATTAACGATACAGAATAACACTACTAATTTTGTAATAACTAGATTTAATTTTCCAAAATTCTCAATGAATAAAAGTCAATCTTTAAGTTAGCTTTTTATTCAAATTAAAATAATATTAGACGTGGTTAACTAAATTCGGTAAATATTTTACACAACTTAAAATACATAGTTATTATAAAAAAAAACATACGATCAAATACAACATAATATTATTTCAGCTTATATAATTTTAGACATAATTTCAATCACAGATACCTTAAAAGCGATTGGTTCAATTGAAAAAAAAAATACGATACTCACTTGCTTCCCATCATGAATATTAGGGGTCAGGCGAGTCGCATCGCTCTAATATTGTATTATGTAACCGCTTATCATTATTATACATATAAAAGTCTTACAAGATCGTTATAAACATACAAAAATATTCAGTCATCCCCTTGACACACAATTTCCCAGTCGTTATGTTTTATTTTGAAGTCAATTCAATTAATATATTTATTTACCAATTATTATTACTATATCTTACACGTAATCACTTGATTTGGCCACTCAAGCAGTTGAGTTATTAAGGAGAATTTTTAAAACAGTCAGATTATTCAATTGTTAGTTTGATTTTCAAACTGATCACGAGCTTTGCGTAGCACTCCATGAGTCTTGTGAATCTCTCTACAAATAGCACGTTGTACACTTCTCTTGCGCAGATTAGCGGCATTCAGTTGCATCAGAGTTTCTGCGAGCGTCGCCTTGGTCCGTGCGAGTTTTTGCTTTAGTGTTACGTTCTCCTCATACAATGAACCTGCAACGAAAGTTTATTGTGATGGTCACATATAAATAAATGTTTGATTTCTGCTCTTGGTCAGTCTTACGAATCAGGGATAAATAGAAATTTTAGTGTGGCAGAGAATGATAGCATCTTAGTAAAAGATAAAAAATAAAGATTATATTTTTATTTGATTTAATTATGTAATACTTACGTGGTGACAAAGCAACAGGTTCGTTATGTTCTAAGCTTGATAGTCTATCACTATCGATACCTTGGTCTGGTGAAGTAGGTCGCTCTTCCTCAGAGTGGAGACCTTCATGTACTATGGCTATTTTATTCTCAGCATCCAAAGCCAATTTGCGCGTTACTTCTATTTCAAGTTGAGAGTTAACTTCCAATGCATTAGAAAGTTTTTCACGAGTCTCTTCCAGCTCTCTTTCAATACGTAGCCGGTCGTGTTGAGCACGAGCTCTTTCTAAAGCAGCTTGCGACGCCTGAACAGTAGCTTCGTCTGCTGCGCGCCTCAAGCTACGCTCCGTTTCCACAAACGTAGCTTCCAGCTCTTGTCTTTCGGATCGTAATCTATCAGCAGTTTGTATAGATTCGGAGAGCTTTTGCTCAACATCTTTAACTCTTGATTCCAGACTTGCTACCACATTCCTCAACTCATCTAAAGTTATATTAGCTTCAGCTAAACTTGATTGTTCAGTCGCTAAACTATCTTTTAATTCATTGTTTTCTGCGATCAGTTCATTGATTTGTTCCTTTGAAAATTCAAGTTTATTATTTAAGTCATTGTTCTCTTCCTCCAACTGTTCACTTCGCTTAGTGAGATGGTTCAGTTCGTCGATCAAGGCTTCAGGGGTAGGTTTATTGTCTTCTGATCGGGATCCATACGATACACGCGCTCGTCTTGAGCGAACCTTACTAATATCAGTACTAGATTCGCGCTGTCCGACACCAGTATCACACAGTCCAACACGGGCCAGCGAAACATTTCTATCCGGCTCTGACCAACATTCGGACTCTGATATTATATCTGCTTGTGGGAAATGTTTGAATAAAGCTTTTCTTTGTGCCGAATATCTGTTATCATCACTACAGGCCACATGGTGCCCAAACATCATAGTTAAATCTTCAATCCTCAATGACTGTGATATATCCATGTTACTCTCGTCCATAGTAAAGTCTTCTGGAGCCATAGATTCGTCTAATTCCAAACCAACAGGCAAGGCGAGACTTTGCTCTAATATGCTTTCAGCCAACTTTTTCTTATCCTCGCCAAGAACACATCTGTAAAATAATAAACACATAACATCATCACATCTGTAGTCCATAGGGTTAAAAAGGTTAACATAAGCGTACCTGATAGTACACCTACATTTCCCAAGTTATGTTTAAGTCCTATGTAATAGAAATAATAAGTAATAATCTAGGCAAAAAGTAGAATTACTTTGAATTCGGAAAGCTTTTCTTAGTGTGTAAGAAAATCCTGACGCGTGATTTTAATATTATATTATTTAGATTATAATTATAGAGCTCAAGTTTGTAAGACATCCAGGAGGGAGGTCGGGAATGGTCGCAATATAGTTTCAGATTATGTATATTCATATGTTAAATGAGTATTAGCCGTGATTGAAATTAGTGAGCTAATACACCTCAAAATTAGTTTCTTTTTTCATTATTAGACCAATCGGCCCTGAAACATCCTGGAGTAAAATAGCCATAGCGTAACCCAGGGGTTCACAAACTTTTTTAGCTCTCGGTGCACTTACAGGTTTAGTATTTTGTCTCGGTGCCCTAGCTAGTCGATAGGTATAATTGTATACTTACTTGTGTGATAGTAATTTATCTAGAAAATAAGCCAAGCCTTGTAATCTTTTAGTCAGCAGCTGCTGGAGATTTCTGCAAACAATAAAAATATTTAGGTCGATTAGACAGAAAACACTGGTAAACATACATGGTTACAGTATAAAAATAATAATTACCCTGCATCCACATTCTGATTTGTCTCGAAATGTTTCTGTAAATCCCTGACTTTGCTTTCTAGGTCCTTGATATGTTCATCTTTACACTTCAGTATTTCTTCGTATTTTTCTAATTGTGAGTCGCTTACGTGAGCATAAACTAATTCCTTGTCCTGCAAAAAAATATATAATCTATATTATAAATAAAAGAACAGGGTTTTTTATTAAGACTCGACTACAGCCGAAACCGCTAAACGCAGTAACTTGAATTTTGGACAGCAGTTCTGTTGCAGTCTGCCATGTAGGGAAGCAATAAGACGGGATTTTGCGAAAATGAAAACGTTATTTGTATGAAAAATGTTATTCCTTGGGTTTATACATTTGAAACTTGCCACGAATAAGAACACAAGTAAATAAAAAAGATTGGCTCTATTATTTTTTTTAAACTACCCTCCATTGGTAATCTAGGCGTTGTTAAAGTTTGTATGGGAAAGTCATAACGCGTGAGTTGAATAATGTGAAAATCAGTATTTATGTACGAGATCAGAAATAATTAAACGTGTTTTTGGATTTTTCGAAAATCACCCCCCAAGTTAGTGAAAAGGGGTATTCAAGTTTAAAGGGGAGGATCTTTAACCGCTAAATGTATAACCTGAATTTTGGTCGGTAGTTGCAATTTATTATGGAAGTGATCTGTTTTTTTTTTCCAACCCTGGTAAAATCTTAACCGCTAAGTTTAAAAACTTGAAACTTGGTACGAATATGAGTATAAGCAAATAAAAAAGATGGGCATTGTTAGTTTTTTAAAACTACCCTCCATTGGTTATGTTATTATTATTATTACTTATTTATATTTCAAAAATCAACCCCTAACGGGGTGAACCTCGGAGAATCAGTTTGTCTACACTAATATTTCAAAAAGAGGAAACATTTGATTGTTTGTTTGTATTTAATAGGCTCCGAAACTACTACCTACACCATTTTTAGATTTTCCAAAATTATCCTATAAGGAGGGTCACCGGTCATTAAATTCACAGAGTGCGAAGTTAGAAACACGCGCAGATGAAGTCGCGGGCGAAGTGCTAGTTTGAGTATATTGCAAGAGTAGAATGTTTAGAGGTGAGCTAATTGTCATCAGTTCGGGTCAATTCCAAACTCCTTAGCTTTTCCGAAATTTATTATGGCAAATCACGATAACAAACGGAACTCGGAACGGTATCCAGAATCTCATATTGTCATCTAGTCGCAAGCGCGACTATTGATCGGTTCACCCTTGTTTGGTATAACAACTTTTGATGTAATATTACTAATTCGAACAACTTTTAAAAAATTAATCAATTTGTACGAGTATAATTTCGATTAACGTAATTTTCATTTCATCGAATATTTATTTGCGATAACAACATTTGCGCTATTGATCAAAAGGTATAATGTCCATTTGATGTAATGTTCAGGTGGTATAACAATATTTTTTCAAATATTCAATTGGTGTAACGTAATTCAGAAAAGAAAACATTGTAAATATTTGCTCCGTCGATCTACCTTGGTAGGTGGTAATCAGCAATTTAACTAAGGATGCTAGAGCGAGCGAATCGAGCTCGGGACTTGGGACACCCCGACTCGGACAGGTTAGGTTCGAAGAGCTGGCGGGGTCTCAAGACCCCGTCATCCCCTTCGTGTTAGGTTACTTTAAACCTTGCAAATTCTTCTGTTTGCAAGTCTAAAAGTAACCTTTGAGACCCCGCCATCCCCTTCGAACGTAACCTGTCCGAGTCGGGGTGCCCCAAGTCCCGAGCTCGCTTCGCTCGCTCATGCTTCCTTAGTAAAATTGCTGCTTACCACCTACCAAGTAGCTCGACGAAGCCCCGTTTTATTTATAGAAGATGAAAGGAAACTAATTATTAAATAACTGAATATTCGATACGATATTTCGACTAAATCATTATTAGTCTAGTGAAACATCAGTTTAAATAAAGTTAGTGCATTTGAAAATTCAGTCAAATGAAATTATTTCAAAGAAATAAATATGCTAAATAAAAATTTACCAACTAATTATTCGGTGAAATGAATAATTAAACGAAACGACTTGATTGTAACCAAAATTAGCCGGAGTGATTATCGACGAAACTTCTACCAAACAAGGATGGGGATGTACCATCAGATATGAACCTACCCTAAGACGAAGACCCCCTGCCGGGGTCGCGGGACTTATCTCATTACCGTGAACCCGGAACATAAAGGGCTATTGAAGGACACCGTGGATTTTAGTCAGTAAAGTCTGACAGTCCCTCCCACCCTGCCCGGGGTGGGAGGACTCATTTGATGATTTTACCACGCTAAAAAAAAAAGACAAGAAGACCAAATAGCATGAAACTAATAGTATTAACTTACAAGTTTTATTTTCTTAATTTCTTTGTCTTGCTGTTGAATTTTTTTCATACATCCTTTTATCATTTGCAAAGCCTTTTTGTTTTCTCTTCGCAATTTAACAAGTTCATCCTGCAAGAAATTATTAAAAGCTATTGTATTATTTGGCTCGCTAAATATAATTATTTAAATTAGTACTTGTGACCAGTAAGTAACAATACAACTAGTTTACAAAAAAAAAATTGTCCTTGAAATGAAGCATAAATTTTGTTTATGTAAGCATTGGACGGTAATTAAAAGAGTATTTTTTTAATTTTAATAGCACGTCACAATTCTGAGATAAAAAGGTCTTTGTTTTGAATGTACCCGTAACCGTTCATACATATATCTTTATCGTTCTATTTTGTAAAAAACTGTGTGATTCAAAGTCTTATTTTTATTTAAAAATGTCATCTAGAGTGTGTAAACTACATCCAAATCGGTTTTGTTGTTTGTGGGGAAATTTTTCAACTAAACCATGTTTTCCTTGAAACAAACCCATTGCAAGAAGCCTATTTAGGGTCAACTCAGACTGAGACGTGACGCTGCGCGCTCATTTCAATTGAATTACTCAAAATGAAAGACGTCACCTTGAGACGTTAGACACGGATTGAAGAATTCGAAGCAGTAGGTAAGAACCCCGTTAGTTCGGTAGGAAAGAGCGTCCTAATGTACTGAATCCGGAGGTCGCGGGTTCATATCCTGCACTTGATTCGAATTTTTCTTTCCAAAGAAATCTTTAAAAATGAATCTGTTCCAGGTAAGATGAACTTTAAAAAAACACATATTTCATCATCATAATCAGCCGTCCACTGCTGAAAATAGGCCTCCCCTTTAGACTTCCAATACGACCGATTGTAAGCGGCCTGCATCCAGCGTGATCCTGTGGCCTTCATAAGATCGTCTGCCCAGGTGAGCAGACGATCTTATGAAGGCCACACGCACCGGCAAGCGCAGCGTAAGACGTCCACCCACAAGGTTGTGGGTGGACGTCTTACGCTGCGCTTGCCGGTGCGTGGTCTCCATTCGAGAACCTTACGGCCCCATCGGCCATCAGTTCTGCGTACTATATGGCCTGCCCACTGCCATTTCAACTTGCCAATTCGTTGGGCTATGTCAGTAACTTTGGTTCGTCTACGAATCTGCTCATTTCTGAGTCGATCGCGCAGAGAGACTCCGAGCATAGCCCTCTCCATAGCTCGTTGGACTATACTGAGCTTACTAATGAGGCCTATAGTAAAGGACCACGTTTCGGCGCCATACGTCATCACTGGTAACACAAATTGGTCGAAAACTTTCGACTTGAGGCACTGAGGTATTTTGGACGAGAAAACGTTTCGCAATTTCCCGAACGCTGCCCAGCCGAGTTGGATTCGGCGGTTGACCTCTTTCTTGAAGTGGGACCTACCTAGTGCGACGGTTTGTCCCAGGTAGACATACGAGTCAACAACTTCTTCTATACCGAGTTCTTAACTGACAATGGGGTGGGCACAACATGGCCATTGCACATTACCTTTGTCTTGTCCATGTTCATTTTAAGACCCACCTGTTGGCAAACTCGATTGAGGTCGCCAAGCATCGTGCTGAGATCTTCCATCGATTTTGCCATGACAACAATATCGTCGGCAAATCAAATACTGATTAAAAGAATGGGTGATGTACTCGCCATTAATATTGATGCCGAGTCCTTGCCATTCCAGGAGCTTGAAGGCGTTTTCCAAAGTGGCAGTAAAAAGTTTTGGAGATATCACATCTCCCTGTCTTACGCCTCTTTTCAAAGGAATCGCCTTCGAACTCTGCTCCTGTACTCGAACCGACATAGTGGCATTATTGTACAAGCACCTAAGCACTTCGATGTACCGATAGTCAATACGGCATCGTTGGAGACATTTAAGCACCGCCCATGTCTCCACCGAATCGAAGGCTTTCTCATTAGTCCACAAACGCTAAACATAAGGGCAAGTTATACTCTTCGGTCTTCTGTATAACTTGTCGCAGCGTGTGTATGTGGTCTATGGTACTGTAGCCTTTTCGGAAACCGGCCTGTTCGGGAGGCTGGAAGTCATCAAACCTGCGGTCGAGACGGTTCGTGATGACCCTCGAAAACAACTTATAAACATGGCTCAAGAGCGAGATGGGTCTGTAATTCTTCAATAAAGTGTTGTCACTCTTCTTGAAGAATAGAACCACCACGCTCTTGTCTCCATGCTTCTGACGTTGTACCCTCGAGCAAGACGGAGTTGAAGAGCTTCTGAAGGACTTTAAGTAACGGTGTTCCAACCGCTTTCAGAAGCTCTGAAGTGATTCCGTCTTCACCCGGCGCCTTATTGTTTTTTAGCTGATTAAGGGCCATCCTAATCTCGTACAGGCTGATGTCCGGGATGTCTTCGGGTGTCGGGTCAGCTTGGCTCTTGTGTCTTTGGCCGCGCTGCTAACAGGTTTTGTGATCGAAGCGTAATAGCTGTCCATAGAATCTTTCGACCTCCTCCAAAACCTCTGCTTTGGTCGACGCTGACATATTTAGTCAACCCAAAATAAATAATGTTACCACCGTTTCACATTACGTTGAGCTTGATAAAGAATTTTACCAAAGTTTTGGATAAATCCTAGCCTCCATTTCAATGACTCTGCTCTGTATTTCCGATTCTTTTTGCGTTTAAATTAAATGAAGGAACATTTATGGGTCCTCAAATCAGGAGAATATTGGACAATACAATATTTGAGACCCTTTTAATCGAGGCAGAAAAGCAGCAGACGGGAACTCTTTCAGAAAAGTCGTTAACAAGTTTTTAGGCAATTAAAAGAGATATGTACATTTATGTATTGACTGGCCTGTTGGTCTAGTGGTTAGTGACCCTGACTGCTATGCCGGAGGTCGTGGGTTCGATTCCCACCCAGGACAAATGTTTGTGTGATGAGCACGATCATTTGTTCTGTGTCTGGGTGTAATTTATCTATAATATGTATGTATTTAGAAATATATAAGTATGTTTATCAGTTGTCTAGTACCCATAACACAAGCTCTGCTTAGCTTGGGACTAGATGGCGTTGTGTGATAGTTGTGGAATATTATTATGTCGTTTATTCATTTTACTTACATACAATTACATTTTTAAATATTTTACATAAAAAAACAAAACCATATAAAACATTTAAAAATATAAAAATAGTGTTCCGCCGGTGTGGGAGCAGGGTCCAAGCTACCGGTGGTTAGGGCTCCAGAGACAGGAACCTCCTCACAATGCGAGCCGTATCGAGGAGTACTGCCTTCTGAATCAGGCCCTTGATCCAACCCCCTAATGAGAGCCTCGAAAGATGTTCGTCGAGGCTCTTTGCCATCAGGCCATTGGCAGTAACGACAATCGGCACAATGATAGCCGAGCTCACATTCCACATGTCGACAACCTCGCGCGCTAGGTCGATATATTTGATTCGTTTATCTTTCTCAGCCTTCACGAGGTTCTCGTCATGTGGGATGGTAACATCGATTATCATTGCGCGGCGCGCTGATCTGTCTATCACTACTATGTCAGGCTTATTGGCGACAATAGTCCTGTCAGTAATGATAGGCAGATCCCAGTACAACGTGACATGGTCTTTCTCGAGAACTGGGTCGGGCACATACTTGTAATACGGTACCTCAGATTCCACAAGTTTGTATTTCAACGCAAGTTCCTGGTGGATGATTCTGGCTACTAGGTTGTGCCTGTGCAAGTATTCGCCGTTAGCAAGACGAGAACAACCAGAGATAATATGTCTAATGGATTCACCTGGACGATGGCATGCCCGACACACGTCAATCGTCCCATCCTTTATAATATGTCTCCGGTAGTTGTTCGTCAAGATAACTTCGTCCATAATCGCACAGACAAAACCTTCAGTTTCCCCGAAGAGGTCACCGAAACGTAGCCAGGACACGGACGCTAGAAAATCTACATCGGGCCCATGAAGGGCTCGATAAAAGCGTCCATGTAGCTCCTTGCTTTGCCATACCTCCTTGCGGTCTTCGGTACTGAGTATCACAGGTTTGTGCCAGTTCTCTTTAGCCATGGACAGCGGGGTGAGTCCCTTGTCCACTGTGACCACATCTCGGTGCATACCCACTTCCATTTTCAAAAAATATTCTCTGAGACTGTACACCTCACGGTTGTGGAGGGTCTTAGCATTTAAAAAGCCTCGACCCCCGCATTTCCGCGGGATGTACAGCCTCATCACCGATGATCGTGGGTGATGCATCCGATTTGCAGTCAACAGCGTACGGACTCGTCTATCCAAGGCGTCGAGTTCAGTTTGAGTCCATTTGAGTATGCCGAAAGAGTACATTAAAACCGGCATGACCCAACCGTTGAAGGCGCGCACCTTGTTTCCGCCTGAAAGAAGGCTATTTAAAACCTTTTTCAGGCGTCCAAAGAAGCGGTCCCTCAACGATTGTTTCACGTCCGGTACATTAATGCCTAACGCTTCCGACATACCCAAATACTTGTAGGTCTCGGATGAGGAAAGTGATCTAAGGTGTATGGAATCTGAAAGCTGAATCCCTTCAGATTCCATAATCTCCCCTCGCTTTACATGCATGACTGCACATTTGTCCACACCAAATTCCATCCTGATGGCACTACTAAAAGTTTCAGTTACCTTCAGTAGCTCCATCAGTCGCAATTTGTTGGGGGCAAAGAGTTTCAGATCGTCCATGTATAAGAGGTGAGATATGACCTGACTACCTCTCCTCAACCGATAGCCTAGACCTGAATCCTCCAGCAATGTGCTTAAAGGATTCAGAGCTAAGCAGAACCAAAGTGGACTCAAACTGTCGCCCTGGAATATTCCCCGCTTGATCCATACAGGTTCATCATTCGCCTGGATCTGTCGACATCCCGGATAGCGAAGGACTGTTCTCCATTGCGCCATACACGACTCAAGGAAGGTGCGTAGGGTTGCATCTATCTTGTACAACTCCAGCACCCTCATGAGCCATGTATGTGGCACCGAGTCGTAGGCCTTCTTATAATCTATCCAGCATGTGGACAGATCCTTGCGGGATCGACGAACCTGTTGGCTAATGGCCATGTCAATGAGGAGTAGCTCCTTAGTACCACGGGACCCGTTCCTACATCCATTTTGAGAGGCGGACATTATTGAGTTACTCTCAATATGTGCATTAATTTTCACTCTCAAAATGGATGTAAGAAGTTTATAAACCGTCGACAAACACGTGATCGGTCTATAATTTTTGGGTTCCGCGGTACTGGTAGTACCGCGGAACTCGCCTTATGGAGAAGGTGGGTAACCCCTGTTGTTAGAAACTGTGGTAGCGACCCAGACTCCAAGGAGGACTGGAATTGAGATGCCAGACAAGTGTGTGAACTACTCAACCATTTGAGCCAAAAGTTATGCAGTCCGTCCGGTCCTGGTGATTTCCAGTTTGGTAACGGACGGACTGCTCTTGCCACATCTGTTGGTGTAATGGAAATTGGTTCCATTTCAGGAATATTTTCACACACTCGTTCGACATGCATCCAGTCAGCCTCAGCATGACTGACGGGCACCGACCAGATGCTGCGCCAGAATGAACTCGTGGCGCTGTCATCTGGACGGCACAGGTCAGTCATGTTTTGTTCAGGTCGCTCCCAAGCTCTATATACCCAATTACTAAAAATCATTTTTTGTTTTCCCATTTGGATTTTTTCCAGAAAAACTTGGTAGTGTAAATTATAAACATGGTGAGCGATTTCACCAAGATTTAAAATCATTTCTGCATAAATATCAAGGTTTTTGGGACCAAAATATGCTAAGTAACTATTATTGGTCTGATGTGAGAGATATACATAGGTACAGATGAAAATATGTATTAAAAGAAGCATAAATCAACCATTTTTAACTGTCTATTGATTATAATTTAGATGTAGGTAGTTTTTTGTAAAAATCTTCTTAATTAATCTTTCAAAAACCTGACGTGCTGGTTTTTTTTATATTATTTCCGAAATGTAGATACCTACCTGAAGTAACGTAACCGTATTATATTTCAAGGACAAAAATCATGTTAACTAGTGTAATTATCATGATAAGGTTTGTGACAACTTTTCTCAGACCCACCAGATTTATCCATATTCAGGATTTTCTCGATTTTGTTATAAATTCAATGTATTTGCTTTATCGAAATACTTACCAAGTCGTCATTGTTAACCGTAACAGCCAAATAGTCCCTGAAAACAATATTTTTTTTAAATAAACCAGCATAAGACTTCTTTATTCCTCCTCCTTATTAAAGTTGGTTAAAATATAATGAAAAAAAAAATGGCTTACCCAGCCGATTCAGATTCTGCACATGTATCATCAACAGGCTCTTTCTTTTCTGTTTCCTGAAACACAAGTTTAATGGAGTTTTAATTATTCGTAACTTCAAAGAACTATGAGCATTAAAAATAGCTAGGTGATCATTTAGCGTGCTAGTCATTTTAATGTATGATGAATTTATTTATGCACGTTTTACACAAAATTAGTATTACAGGAAAATACATGCGAAAAATGCTCAAAGGAGTCTCGAGGCCGATTTTGACACACACTGTATTATTACGTGTGAAAGACCCTGTTTAATGATAATCATACATATCCACAATCATTATAAATATATCAAATATATAATGATTGTGGATACTTACTTGTATTTAATTTATTGGTTACCTATTTATTCTATCATAATTATAGTGATTTTTTAAAATGAAACTATCGATTTGATAATTTACCTGGTCCAGTGATGCAATTTCCTTTTTTATAATATTGCTATTATTCATAGACTTAGACATTTCTACACTATCAGTAGATATGGAACCCTGTAACAAAAATACTGTTCAATATAATGTTGTATAGAGTATGTGGCTAAGGGTAAACCATGTTGGGGTCGCGGGACTGGCTAAACAAGTAACTGTGACCCTGGAGCGTAAAGTGCATTCGAAGGTAGATCGTGGATTTTAATCAGTACGAGTCTGACAGTCCCATCCATTCCTCCCAGGGTTGGAGGACTCGTTTGATAATTTTACCATGATAAAAACAGGGTGACCATGTTTACATAATATATTTTAACATACCTGTTGTTCTAAGACATCAATGGCTTCCGCAGCTGCAGCAAGTAATTCTTGTTTATCACTTAGTTGCCTCCTCAATTCTTCCACTTCCACTTGAAGTCTTACATTGTGCTCCAGAAGACCCTTAAAACAACAGTTGAGATTTTTAAGTGTGAATTTTTTAGGTAATACTTTGCTATTATTTTCCAGCAAGATCAAGATCTTCTTTATATTTGAATGTACACATTAACATCTAATTTCTTTGGCAATTATAATTCCCAATTAGACTATATGCAAACTTGGAAAAATAAGTAAAATTTTCTGAAATATGACTCTCAGAAATCTTCTTACTTTACAGGTCGATATTAATTTAAATGGAAAATAAAATCTATGGCAACAAGATTTGAATATTATACTATGGATTAGGTCTAAAGACTGAATGGTAATCAAATAGATGCTTACTTGAACAGCTGGTGGCGATCCAGTACCCAATTTTTCTTCCAGAAAATATATCCTTAGTTTTAAATGAAAGTTTTCTTTTCTTAAACCATTGAGTTGTTCTTCATATTGTTTCATGCTTACACCACTGGCGGCGGTAACATCTGAAGAAAAAATGTGTACTTCGATGAACTCTAGCCCTATTATTTTAAGGTCACTGCTTTATCACTGTATTACACTTCGGTGGGTTACTGAATAGGAATCAGCTCTATTGGTTCAGTAGACAAATAAAGGAACAGATCTCTTGTATTTTCGTCTTGTCAGTACCTATATCTGTCTGTCCATTTTACTTTGCATAGAATAAAAGAAAGCATTGGAGAGAATTAAAAAAATCTGTTAGGTAAGACATTTCATTGGTTTTAAACAAAAAATACTTTGCTGATCATAGTTTTTACTGCGACTAATGAAATCAATACTGTGGGCGCCCAAACATTCATCTCCCTCGACTACGTGGTCTGACGAGTTAGGGTTGCAGATGGGTTGGGGACAAAAACATTTATGAACAAAAAGGGCATAAACTTGACATATTGGGCATATATGAGTAAAAGCCCATAGAAATGACCGGTCACTGGATTTAAAACCAGTAATTTTGTTTATATTATATTTCCATTACTAGTTAGGCTTATTTTTAAGAATTTCGGAATTAATAAAATAATTATGGACGCACCATGTCCTTCAGAAGAGGGTAACCCCATTTCTTGTAGTTTACGCGGGCTGGTACTGCAAATAAATCAGAAAAACATAATTATAGAGATAGAGAAAATAAACCACGCTAATTATTTAAAAAAGCAACTATTAAGAAGATACTCTGACAACGCCTTTAGCATTCTGGATAGAGCATCATAATAAAAAGGTAATTTTTCGTTCATACAATTTGTATGAAAGAATATTTTGTTTTGAAAAAAGATTTTTGTATGGAGGGTGGCCAGTATCAGTCACCCACCATTTTGATTTTTTTTCAGAATCGCGGTGCTCAGCCAAAGTTACATAATTATTTAGATATAGAACACTAAAGCCCCGTATTCATGGTAAACATTTGTTTAGCAACAGTTGATCAACGTTGTTGATGAACAGCGATAATGCTGCTGGAAACTTTGTTTAAATCAATATTCAAAGTTCAAAAAAAATCAAAATTCTTTATTTGGTTTTACAAATTTTGTATAGCCAAACTAGTTTTTGAAGCATCCATTTAGGCATGAAATACATGTAGTAGGATACTTCGCTCTTCAGTAACTTATTTACTAAATGTACATGCATTATACAGAACTAAACAAAAATGAGTTGTCCACACACAAAATGTTGCTCGAGGAAGTAGTGCACTAAGTAATAAAATCATATATCATTATTATTATTGCTCCACACTACCGCCATGTTTATAAACAGTTGCAAATACGTCACACACGTCAACATTTGTTGAAAAACTGATGTTTTCGCTCACCGGGCGTCAACTCCGCAACATGGCGTGATCAACTCCGCAACATATGTGTTGCCCGCAACATGTTGACAGCAACACGGCAACATGTTTATGCAACCATGTTGCTAAACAAAATGTTTACCATGAATACGAGGCTTTAGAGTTAGACAACCAAAAAGTATAATGTACATGTGCAATAATTTAATTTAATTAATTTTGATTTATTAACAAGTAACTTATGACTCAAAGTGTTAGTAACAATATTTCTTAATCACTATGTTAGTATTCCTAATCTACACATTTTACCAATGCAATGCAATATATGCAATGCCATAGTGTCAAGTTTCAGAGTTATACCTGCAGGGAAAAGACAAAAAAGTTATTTCTCAGGTTCAGTCTTTTTCGACTTACGAGTAGGTATATTTCGTTATCTCAAATTTTGTCCCTTATATTGTCTAGGTAAGTGTCCTACTCTATCTAAATAATAAAACTATAGTAATGCACAGCGATTTTGAAAAAAAAAATGGCGGGCGACCGATAGGACCAAAACTTTCAAAACCCTTTGACCAAATTCCGCCGCCCGTCCCGATTTTTTTATTTTGATGCAATGAAAAATGATCCTTACATGAAACAGAGTAAAACGGCATTGACACTACACTATAACTAAAGGTAAGGGCCTATGCACATCTCGTTTTTTAAACGCGCCGTCGACGCGTGTTTTAAAAACGCGCGTCGACGGCGCTCTTTTATCAAACAGAGCCAGTGGCGGCCTTAGGGGGGGGCGAACCGGGCAACCGCCCGGGGCCTCGCGCTTGCAGGGGGCCTCGCGCAACAAACCAAGCAAAAAAGAAAAAGTTATTTTTAATTTAAAGTTTTTGATTTTGACCCTAACTCCTTATCTATACATATAATAAATCTGTAGAAGGGTCAATTCTGTACATTGAAAATATTGAAAAAATAAATAGCGGGGGGTGTTGCTGGATCGATACCAAACCCAAATATGTGATAAAAAAATTTTTGTCTGTCTGTCTGTCTGTATGTGCAGGCATCACGTGAAAACTAACGGTTCGATTTCGATAAAACTTGGTATAATTATACCTTATTATCCTGGGAATAAAATAGGATACTTTTTATCCTGGTAAAATACGTAGAAAAAAAATCTTATTTTTCAGTTTTATTCATAGACGTTGTTCTGTAGAACCGCGAACACACGTTGCATTACCCGCAGTGGATTCAGCGCCGTAACCTGTAGCGCCGAAAGTCGGATTTGGCTTGAACCGTTTGCGGCACACGCGGGCCACGCCTCCCCGACTCCTATATAAGGAGCCGCGTTCCGCGCCGCGCGATGCATATAAATTCTGAATTTTGATGCGAGCGGACGTGTCCAGTGTGGCGGGCGGTCGTCCGTGGAATTAATATTGTATGCGTGTAATTTTAAACCGTGCTTTTCAGCGCGACCTTTTTGATTACTGTTCCGATCAGTTATTTGTAAATACAAGGTTGGAATTACTATGAAAAAAATACTTACTACAGAACGCGAGCTCAACAGCAGTAGCTCAATAGAGGGATCTCCTTAATTATTATAGGCTTAGCCGTATTTGGGTCCAATAGATATTTATAAGATGTCATTGTCAGAGTTACTCAAAATGGAGAAATAAACCATCCACGCGAAGACCGACATCCGCGCGGACGGAGTCGCGGGCGGAAGCTAGTTAAGACTATAACATAACAGTAAATTAAATAAGATTTTAGTTTCAGGACAAATCGTAAACATCGATTTTTTTAATCTTTTAATTATTACAATAATTTGATCGCCTGAACGTACGGGTTAGTTATCGTGTAGTTCAGATTTTTGGGGACTTGTCTGTTGTTGGCCCAGTGAATAATCCAAGTTTGAGACCTCAAGCACCGAACGTTACTTTATGAAAAAAATTAAAACACCGGTCTTTTGAAATTTTGCGTTTATTACGCTAAAGGACTAGTGTTGTTGATGCTAACTTCTTAGAACGGTTTTAAAGATGCCTTTTACTATAATATGAGATTCGAATTATATCTGTCGCCCAGTAGTTTCCAGACACAGCTTTTCAAAATTTATATTTTTTCGAACTTCGTAATAACTTGCAATATTTGAGACACCACTCGAGCTATTCTAGCGGTATCTCAAATCACGTATTTTTTTACAACATATGGAAAAGCAAAGCATCAGATATCATGTCATCAGTTGGGAAGTTTTCGAACTTTGTAACTTTTTTCGAAAAAAAAATAAAAATCTTTGAAGGGGTTTTTTATCTCGGAAACTATAGGTCTACAGAGGTATTTTTAGTCACTCTTCATCTTCATCGGCCTATAGTGTTCCCACGGCTCGAACACAGGCCTCCTCCCTGTAAGAGGGGGGGCATATCCCCCACGCGAGCCCAGTGCGGATTGGTAGATATCACATTTCTTTAAATTTTTGGTTCGAGGAGATGTTCCTCACGATGTTTTCTTTCACCGTTTTGAGAGCAGTGGTGATGAAATAAATATTATACAAAATAATGCGCCGGCCTGGGTTCGGACCCACGACCTAAAACTCGTACACACGACCACCGTCGACCCGTGTATGGTCCACAGTCAGACAGCGGGTCGCCCATTACTCGCCGTCCGCATGCGCGCGCCTACGGTGGCCGAAAGTCATCCCGCGACGATCGTAGCCGTGGGCGTCTTCCGAGGCGGCTGGGTCGTGAAGTGGATGCTGTTCTCTCCCACACGCATGACTGCTTTCCAGGAGGCGACAGCTTCCCATTCACTCTTGCCCCGCAGCATGGCTTCGACCAATGCCGGATGCGAGAGGTCGCCCCCTATCGCCGTCGTAAGGACACGGCGGTGTTTTGGCCAAGCGGTGCAGTCCTGCACCGTATGCTTTACTGTATCCTCCAGGCAATCCTTACACACAGTGGTGACACCCAAGCGTTTCTTCTTTCCCTATTCGACACAGGAACCTCCCGAAACTTCCATGTCCGGTGAGGACCTGCGTTAAGCGGAAGGTAAGGACGCCGTGGCGCCTATCCAGCCACTCCTCAAAGAGGGGTCTTACCGCCGTAATTGCGGCGTGCCCGAGCAAATTTAGTCTACTTTAGAAAAGAGATACGATAATAAGAGAAGATATCTTCTATCAAAAACTGGCCCTTTAGGGTTCGTATCGCCAAAGTCTAGATAGAGAAAAACCTCTGGTTCCAGTGGGGATTTTGAAGAAGCGATGTTGGAAGACATGACATCTGTTGCTTTGCCTCTTCCACATTGTTGTCCTCTTTAGACTTTTTAATACCTCTTTATACCTAATAGTTTCCGAGAGTAACACTATAATTTTTTTTATTTTTTTTCCAAATATTTACAACTAGTTCGAAAACATCTTTGTAAAATAAATAAAGTTGATTTGAGATACCGCTAGAGTTGCTCGAGAGGTGTTTAAACAATTGCCAGAAATTGCGAAGTTCGAAGAAATATGAATTTCGAAAAGCTCTATCTCGGAAGCTTTTAGGTCTACAGAAACCATTTTAGTCTCATATTGTAGTAAGTTTCATCAAAACTAGTCCTTTAGGGTTATAATCGTCAAAAATTCCAAAAATTTAAAATTACTTAAATGTTTAGTGTTTTATCGATTTTTGACTAAGTTGCGTTCGTTGCTCGACGTCTCAAACCGTAATTCTTTGGGCCAACATCATAAACAAGCCTGCAAAAAACTACTAGATTTAACACAAACACAGATGTTTAAAGTTTCTGTACCAAATTTAGAAATGGTTTAAAACTCTTTTATTTATTTAATTGTATAATTTAACATTTCTTCTCAAAAATGACAAATACCTAAACCAAACAACCAGACCTACTTTCGCATCACATACTTTTCATGAAGGAAAAGGGGCCTCGAAAAGACCTGTCGCCCGGGGCCTCGCAATGGGTAAAGCCGCCTCTGAACAGAGCAGTTTGTTGTCGTTTGTATCGCGTCAAACGCGACTTTGCATCGAGTCAGTATACGCTACACACGCGCGATACAAATATCGATTTAAACGCGTAATCTAATTTCAGGTGTGCAAAGGTCGGGCACGCCGCAATCGTGGCGGTATGACGTATTTGAGGAGTGGCTGGAGAGGCGTCACGGCGTCCTCACCTTCCGCTTGACACAGGTCCTCACCGGGCACGGATGTTTCGGGAGGTTCCTGTGTCGCATCGGAAAGGATGAAACGCCTGGGTGTCACCACTGTGAGCATCGCCCGGAGGACACGGTGGAGCATACGGTGCAGGACTGCCCCGCTTGGGCAGAGCACCGCCGTGTCCTCACGGAGGCGATAGGCGGCAACCTCTCGCGCCCGGCACTGCTCGAAGCCATGCTGCGGGGCGAGACGGAATGGGAAGCGGTCGCCTCCTTCTGCGAAACAGTCATGCTAGCAAAGGAGGAGGCGGGATGCGTGAGGAAGAGGACAGCGTCCACCTCACGGCCCAGCCGCCGCGGGAGACGCCCACGGCAACGGACGTCGCAAGACGGTCTCCGGCCACCGTAGGCGCGGGGATGCGGGCGGTGAGTTATGGCCTATGGGTGACTTGCGCCCAATCATGGACCATGCCTGGGTCGACGGCGCGTTGTGTTCCACGCGCGCCTCAAAGAGCTGTCAGCAATCTGACGAGGCCCCCTAAGAGGGCATAAGCCTGCCGGGGTCGCGGGACTGTCTCAACTGGTAACCGTGACCCTGGTACGTCAAGGGCTATTGAAGGATCACCGTAGATTTTATTCAGTACAAGTCTGACAGTCCCTCCCGCCCCACCCTGGGCGGGAGGACTCATTTGATGATTTTACCACGAAAAAAAAAGGTGTGCAAAGGTCTACAGCTGCTTCCGACTTGCGTGCGTATCGCGTATGTATCGCTACAAACGCGCATTTAAAGGCAACGGCGGCGCGTTTAAAATACGTAGTATGCATAGACCATAAAGGTTTCTTAGAAAGTTTTCCGTATCTCATAAGGATGCGGATACCCCCCGGTTGGCCAATTTAAAAGAAAGACCCTGTATAAGATCACGCTACGACTAATAGGAGCCGAGTAGCGGGTGATACCGCGGGAAACAGCTAGTAGAAGATATCCACTGCAGATATTAAGTTATGATTAGTTGCTAGCTAGCTAGTTTATTTAAAATAGTAAAAAACAAAACTGAAAAAGAAAACAGTCATTGTAGAATCCACACAACGAATGATTAGTGCAGTAAGTAAAAAACATGATATTTTAGGTGACAATCGCAAAAAAATTAGAAAGTCTTAATTGATTTTTTTATATTTTTGTGAAACACTATTTATAACAAAAAACATTTCTCTATACTGATTTTCATCTGGTATACATAAGCAGCCGATAACATTAATATTGAGCAATCCATTCAGACTTCAACACCCTTCATTTGTCGCTGTGCAACACGTTCTTGACTGTTTTTTTTTTTTGTCAGTAAAGAGACGCTTTGGCCTGCATAATTAGACCTACATTCGTCACGTTTAGACCCAACTCGTTTTTGGTCTTTATTTACTGAAATAGCGTTGCCTATAGTATCGCTGCGCAGTTATAACTATAGGCCCATTTCATTTCAGTAGTGGGGGATAATGTAAATTAGTTCAAAAATCCAGTATGTATTCTTTGTTATTATTTTGCAATTGACGTTTTTCGTCTACGTTTGATACCTATGTTCTCTTAAGCTATATGCTTACCTAAAGGGAGACGATACACCAGGCCCCTGTTTAGAGTTATGCATCCTAGGCAATGTTGCCATTTTAATGGAAGAAAATCTCGTTATATAACAACTACACTGATTTAAATATACATTTCACATATCAATCAACAACTATAAGTAGGTACCGAACAGAGTAAACAGAACACAACACGATGTTTAATGGATACAAATCGACGACGACTGGAAATTATTTCTGTCGATTAGGTACCACTACAACAGATAACGATTGTTGTTATGCGTATGAATCAGGAGTGCACATCAAAACACTACAAAATGTAACAGAATAACTTTACAAAATTGTAAATAAACAATGGCGTGATTAGTAAATCGCTTTGTATTTTATTTGACGTGGTACACGATAGGTTACTGAATTTAGGACGAATGAGATACGGGACTTCGAGTGGGATTCGGGAACGATCGCATATCATCGGGAGTCATTGTGTTACGCAGATAGCCAGCATTTTGGTTCATATTGAAGGGGGAATAGGAAAAAGAAAGAGATAGATGCTGCGTTGTTAGACAGAGATAAATGGACCGAAGGCGGATACTGTGAACTACACGGTAGACAGAAATAGAAGTGGTGGCGCCATTATGTATGCTCTGTTCCAAATTTTGAATGTATGCCATACTTCCTGCATCAACGCGTTTCACAAAAAGTTAGGCGACAATGTTTAATATTATTAAAAGATCATTACTTCATGTTACTGTTTACAATTTCGCAAAGGTCCTAAAATATAAACATTATATTACGTTATCGTTACAGCTGATCAATCTTGTTTTCGCAATACTAGCATTTCTGCTCACTCGTAACTTTAGCAATACTCAGCAGGCTGTCAATCTGCCTGATCTAGCAAAGCTCAGTGCGTCGCCTATACATATAAGTTCCTGCTAGAAGACTACCTGACGAATAATAGATCTTCAACCTTATACGCTTGAGAATAAAGTTGAAAATGTATTAATTACACTCTTCCGATCACTACTTCCGATTTTATTTATTGTCGCAAATAAAAAAAAAGGTCAAGGTCGCCAGTCACATGTATCCAGTCGCTAATCGTAAGTCTTAAATCGCAAGTTAAAATCGTAGTCGAAGTCGCATATAGCAAGTCGCTAGTCGCAAGACGCTAGTCGCAAATCGTTAGTCGCTATAGTCGCAAATCGTTAGTCGCAAGTCGCGTAAAATCATCAAATGAGTCCACCCAGGGCGGGACGGAAGGGACTGTCAGACTTGTACTGACTTAAAACCACGGTGATCCTTCAATAGTCCTTTACGTTCCAGGGTCACGGTTACCTGATGAGACAGTCCCACGACCCGGCAGGCTTTAGCCCTGTAAGGGGGGCCCGTAAGTTGCTGACAGCTCTTTGAGGCGCCGTCGACCGGGCATGGTCCATGAGGTACCTATAATAAATGTTATTTCTTTCTTTCTTTCTTATGATCGGACGGCGAATCACCCATTACTAGCCATCCGCATGCCCGCACCTACGGTGACCGGAAATTTCTTCGCGACGACCGTTGCCGTGGGCGTCTTCCTGGGCGGCTGGGACGTGAGGTGGAGGCTGCATGTCCTCTCACGCGTTCCGCCTTCTCCTTAGCTAGCATAACTGCTTCGCAGAAGGAGGCGACCGTTTCCCATTCCGTCTCTCGAGAGGACGCCGCCTCCAATAGCCTCCGTGAGTAAACAGATTCAGGAACCTTCCGAAACACCCCTGTCCGGTAAGGATCTGCGCCAGTTCAATTGTTTTTTGTAACTACCCCGGTCACCAGGGAGAGTGGTACCGGCGAGTAAAGTCGTGCGGTGTTCCACAGGGATCGGTTCCAGGGCCGCTCCTGTGGAACTTCGGTTACGACTGGGAGTTACGTAACCACATCCCTAGCGACGTTAGTGTAGTAGTGCGGTGCGGTGGGCTGCCTCAGTGGCTGGAGGGGGGCCACGGCGTCCTCACCTTCCACGTGACGTAGGTCGACGTTGTTGAACTGACGGGCCGTACAACACCGTGTCCGTGTGTCACGGACGCTATAGGCAGCTCTCTCGCGCCTGGCATAGAAAAGGAAACAAAATCCCCATTCAAAATGGGATCCCTTTTTTTCGCATATCATGATCTAATATACTTTTTTTTTTTTTGCGTGGTAAAATCGTCAAATGAGTCCTCCCACCCCCTTACTGTCAGACTTGTACTGACTAAAATCCACGGTGTCCTTCGATAGCCCTTTATGTTCCGGTGTCACGGTAATGAGATAAGTCCCGCGACCCCGGCAGGCTTTGGCCCTCTAGAGAGGGGGCCCCGTCATTATGCTGACGCTCTTTGAGGCGCGCGTGGAATACAACGCGCCGTCGACCCGGGGATGGTCCATGGCCGGGCGGCGAGTTGCCCTTTACTCGCCGCCCGCATGCCCGCGCCTACGGTGGCCGGAGATCGTCTTGCGACGTCCGTCGCCGTGGGTGTCCACCACCGCGGGTGGGGCGGAGGGAGGACATTGTCCTCTCCCTCACGCGGCCCGCCTCCTCCTTCGCGAGCATGACTGCTTCGCAGAAGGAGGCGGCCGCTTCCCACTCCGTCTCGCCCCGCAGCATGGCCGCGACCAATGCCGGGCGCAAGAGGTCTCCGCCTATCGCCGCCGTGAGGACACGTCGGTGCTCTGCCCAAGCGGGGCAGTCTTGCACCGTATGCTCTACCGTGTCCTCCGGGCGATCTTCGCAGTGGTGGCACCCAGGCGTTTCCTCCTTTCTCCTTAGACATAGGTACCTCCCGAAACTTCCGTGTCCGGTGAGGACCTGCGTCATGCGGTAGGTCAGGACGCCGATGATCTAATATACTTAGGCATAACTATTTTAGCATAATAATACGTAATTTATGTCGTCTTTTATTCTAATTTAATAAGTAATATTTATGTAGATACCGGCCAAGTGCGAGTTGGACTCGCCCATGAAGGGTTCCGTAGTAGCAAGCATAGATTAGGGATATAATTATATTGAGATTAGTAAGTAATATACACAAACAATAAAAATAACTTTGTTTTTCATAGTGTTTGTATGAATAGCAAAGTTATATTTGCGGTTTTTGAAAATGTACTATATCTCAAAAACTGCTAACTTTATCTCATCCAAACCAATTTTCGTTGGAAGTTTTTGTTAAGGTCTAGATTTTTTTTTGTTTTATCATTCTCTTATTTGGGGGACAAATTTTCCCACTTTGGAAGTGTCTCTCGTGCAAACTGTTCAGTTTAGATAAAAATGATATTAGTAACCTACCTAGATACCCCACGCGTATGGGTATGGTGAAAAAAAAATTGAGTTTCAATTTTAAGTATGGGGGGGGGCACCCCCAAAATTTGTTTTGTTTTTATTTTTGTGTGAAAATCCTAATGCGGTTCACATAATACATCTACCTACCAAGTTTCAACAGGATTGCTCATACACTTTCGACAAAAAGTGGCTGTGAGGGTCTATAAGGGTTCCGTTTTTGACATTTGGCTACGGAACCCTAAAAATGTTGAACGAGAAGAAGACGGTCGATGCCAAGGGCGGCGAACAAGGCTCAGGACTTGGGTCACCCGGACTCGGGCATGTTAGGTTCGAAGGGGAACCCAGTTCCCACGCACAGAAATAGAAGCCTCCTTGTCAGGTTATTTGGAGGACTTGACTAGGATTCACAGTAAAAGTATGTTATATTATGTTGTTAAAATTTTGTGCAAATGGATAGGGAACGTATTTATAATATGCTTCTATAATGATTTTGTTAAAGTAACATTGAGACCAGCTGTCCAATAACTTTTCTGGTTTCTTTTCTTTTCTGGTAGCTCTCTAAAATTTTAAGGTTTGGTTATTTGTAATCAGTATTTTGTGGTTGATATTACCCATGACCTACTGACAGTCTTGCTTGTTGTCAGTCTTGTCTTGTTAGACCAGCATTCATTTGAGAGTTTATGGGATGGTCATAACTTTTATAGATTTACACGTACTTATAAGTTTATATCCCCAGTCAACGTCAAACGGTCAGACGACCCACTGACCCGGTCATCGCTTCATCGGACCTAGACAAGCATATTAGTTAATTTAAATAATTACTCACATCACACCAACTTCCGCAGGCATTAATTCGGCCATTTGAATTTAAAGATTCAGCTTCTTTCACACGTAGATAGCAAATTCTGATAATAGATCTGGTCAGTGGGTCGTCTGATCTGGAAAAAATAGAACGATTATAAAGTGAGTGCCTTTCAAAACCGTTCAATGAAATTGATTATACAGAGCCCTTGCGATATTAAATAGAGTACTGTAAACACATCAGCTGCATCCTGATTATTTATAAAATATTGGAAAGCAGCTTTGTAAGTACTCTAATATACTTACTTTTTGGAGAGTAATTATGGAAAACCTGGATAAATAATAAAATTCTCCGTTGTTCAATACCTGTAAACTGTTCACTTTTCAACTTTTCAAAAAGACAACGAGACGTTACTTTGTAGCACAGATTATGAAAGCTTTGCTACAACTAGCTACTACTACTACTTAGCTTTGTACTTTGCTCTGTGAGCTTTGCAGTGTAAATATTTTAGTCGATTAATGCCGGTGGCACTCGCTGTGACACTGTATCAAGGTTTTTTTCAAAAGAAAATCTATTTCTAAAATGGCTTGTCCCGTAAAACTCACTTGACGTTACAAGGGCGATTTCAAGCTATTTTGAAGAATCTCGTGGCGAAATTAGAAAGGCCAAGTTATTAAACATTTTTTCAAAAATCAACATAGAAAAATTTTAACGCTGACCGGTGAACTCGAATTAACCACTATATTTCAGTTCAGCCAGCGTATTGGGCCAACGTGTACAGACCTACTTGGCGGTATATTGGTAGTTGACGGGAAAACTGGCCGGCAAACCGAATGTTGTCGGTTTTTTGTGCACTAATCAAAGGATCTTGGCGGGCTTCGCAAACAGTGTTCACGCGTATTATTCTGTTTGTTGTTATTTGTCAGCAAAGACAGTCGTGTCGCGTGAATAGATATACGTTTCCGAGTTAAGATGTCCTGCAGGGCTATTGGCTAACCGGTGGGAAACTGTGGCATAGTGGATGGTTACTGCGTTGCGATGCGTCTCGCGGCGCAGCGAGGCGCGTCGCGGCGCCGCGACGCGTAGCGCGGTGCAGCGTGAAACGACAGGCCTCTTCACGCATCGTCGCGTCGCTTCGCGTCTTGGTCTGTACTGACCCTAAGGGGATACAAAATGTGTTGTTTGTTTTAAATCGAGTTAAATCGCCTAACTCCATCACATGGTGTTTTTGTCATAAAGGCCTTGAAGCCATGATAGAAATATTACAAAAAAAAGTTTTATGTCAATGTCAAATTGAGACAGCTGTCACACATAAACAACTGATTGGAATTTTGAGGTTAAGAGTTCTGTTTGAAGAGAATTCAAATTTCAAATTGACCATTGGTGAATAAAACTAATACCTGTCGTTTATACTTGTGTTTTAAAATCGTCATGGCACTTTCATTTAACCTCCGCTCTTTACTCAGAAGATTAGTGCTATCTGATCTTCGGCCCTCTGTTCGTTTTTACTCTGATCAACCTGAGGGATCTAACGACGAACAAAAAGAAATTGATCCTGCCAAGGATAGAACTAAAATAATTCCAGTTGAAACTAGCATAAGATATATGCAGAGTAACGCTTATCAACAAACTTACGGAGAGAATACAGTTTGGGCCTTGTATCGGCGTAATCACAAGGGTGGTTTTGCCCCGAGGAAGACCAGAAAGTCCTGCGTCAGAAATGGTTTGATATCTACTGGGAATCCTTGTCCTATTTGCCGGGACGAATATTTAGTTTTGGATCATAGGAATACAAAACTTCTGGAACAGTTCATATCTGAGTACACTGGACAGGTAAGCATCCAAGCACCAATTACCATGTTTTATTAATTTTATCCTCACTAACCACGGCCAGTCGTAACCCACGGTTAGCAGATTGTAGGCAGGCATTGCTACTTGGCCAATCATACTTGTGTTGTACAAATAAGATTGTTCTGTGTTCCAATTCTTAAGAGCGCATATTCTGAAAGTTGGCAATGTCGCAAATAGTTGTCAAATATTAATAAGTTTTAATTAATTTAGCAATAAGAAATATGGCTCTGTAGTGCACTAAAAATTAACAAGTAATATAGTTATAGAGTATACAGTTTTAGATCTAAAAACAGTATTTGGAAACCTTCCAAATGCCTTTTTACACCTGAAACGGTGACAACATCAAATTCAGTGTTTTAATTGCATTCCTATATCAATATTTTAATGCACTACAGAGCCATATTTCTTATTTTTATACAATAAATTTACCAAATTAATTAAAATTTGTAAATATTTCACAGCTATTTGCAACATTGCCAACTTTCTGGTTATGCGCCCTTAATGAGCCTTTCCCAAAAGAAATAATTCTTTTGAATTACACTTATTATTATTGATTAAACCCTGAGATGACCCACTCAACAAATACTAGCAGTTGCACTTTTAATTTGATGTAAACCGTCTATATTTCTGTACTTATAATTATATATTATGGAGTATAAATATGTATGTTTGTATGTAGGGAGTAATCTACAGACAGAAGCTAGTAAATGGATAAAATATTTTTTTTATGACATTACAGATTCTTTAGTCTGTAATCTTCTATTCCATTTTCAAGAACTCATTTGTAAATGTACACCAATAGCAATCTGCTATTCTTCAATTTTCAGGATGGCATAAAGTTACTCTTCTAGTGTTGTGTACATTACAAGACTTGTGTATTAATATTTCAATAGAAACAGTAAAAATAATTTGTTGTTTTTTTTTTAATTCCAGATACTGGATGCTTTCAAAACTGGTCTTTGCCAAAAGAAACATAAGGAGTTACTAGTTGCTATTGAAAGAGCTTGGGACCATGGCTACCTCACCTACGATGTGCCATTCAGGGAATATGATTACTCATTATACAATAAAAATGCCAATTCTGTTTAAACCGGTCTATTAGTTTTAGTTTCGTAAATATAGATATATAGTTGATTCTGTATTTTCATTGCACAAATATTTTATTAGGAAGCCCTAAACTTATAGCACTATTTTAAATTTAGTTAATCATTTTATTTGTTGTAAAAAAATAATTTATTATTCATATTTTATAAAAGCTATGTAGAACATCTGTTAATTAATATATTTTTTTAACTCGCTTTTTGATAAATTAATTTGTTGTGTTTATGTTGTTAGTGAGCATTTTGAGTAGTTTTAGTTCACTAGTGTATCACAAACCAATGTGGAAATACTGTTATTGTTATAATAATATCGGTAAAGTAATCATAAACAAAGAAATTCCTTTGTAAATCAAAGGATCTTCAAATCTTAGCTGTATTTCCACGTTAGTCTCATAAACAGTTTTCTGTAGTGCACATACTCCTTGCTATAGTCGTTAAATGTTAGTTTGTATGGCACAATAATATTGTTATTCATCATCATCACTCGGAAGACATCCACTGCTGTTATTATGTTTTCATAATATCTATGCACAACCTGCTTAGGGGGAAAATAGTGGATTGTTATGATACTACATCAATATTAATAATTTTCCCAAAGATGCTCAAAGTTGATTCATAAAAAAATTGCTATTCATTAAACCAATAATCTTCTAAAGTTTGTGTATAAACTGTTACTTTAGAGAAAACTAAACCCCTTTTGAAGTGACGTCACTACCAAAGGGGGTAAGTTTTCTCTGAAGCTTAACTGTACAAACATGTTTTTTTAATTTACTTAGTAATTTCGAATGAGCTTCTTTGGAAAAGTTGTTCCTGTCAAGGATTTCATCCTTTTTGAGTTACGTAAAAGTATCTATTAATTTCGATCTGTTTCTTTGAAGCAACAGCTCTCTTATTAGTGCCGATTTTTCTCGTTCCAAAACGGTAATTCTCTCATTTTTTCTGTTGACTTCCTGAAAAAGAAACAAATTTTATTAAAACATAAAATATGTCTACAATTGCACGTGATGTTTAAGTATCAAGACTCATTTAGACAAAGAACGAACTTGCAAGTTAATCTACATTGCCGTATTTCATTGTCGTTGATGATCAACTGAATTCCTTCTTGTTTGTTTTTTTTTTAAAACATTGCCCCACTCTAGAAATTTCTCCTGTCGTGGGTGCGTTAACAAACATAATTATAAAGTCACATACACAAACCAAACGCCCAGACCCGGAACAACTAGGTACTTGTGATTATACAAAGACTTGCTCCGTGCGGGAATCGAACCAGCTACACATAGCGCAGCAGTCCAATCGCTCAGCCACTGAGCTAACCGTGTCACTTAGCGAAGCCGCAACTCGCATGTAATTTCTGGCATCATATCATCATAATGTTGTGGCTTAGTAAGGTTTGTTCTTCTGCACATTCCCATTTGGTTAGTACTAAATATTGTCATGTAAGATGATCTTCTGTTAGCTGAATCATTACGCGTCCGTTCGATTCATATGTTCCCTCACTTAATTCATTCAACCACCCAGTCTGAGTCATCCACTGAACTTTACAGGCTTTGCTCACAAGGAGGATAATCTGCACAGGATAATCAAGGGCGAAATAATTATAAACCTACAAATGTGTCGGTAAAACCTGGTTTGCCCATATCATGAGTCAAGGTTCAGCGTCAAACCAACGGCTTTTTTTTATCGTGGTAAAATCTTCAAATGAGTCCTCCCACCCAGGGCAAGGCGGGAGGGAGTGTCAGACTTTTACTGACTAAAATCCACGGTGTCCTTCAATAGCCCTTTACGTTCCAGTGTCACGGTAATTGGATAACCCCGCGACCCCGGCCTGCCGAGCCCCCCCGGGCGGCATTATGCTGACACTCTTTGAGACGCGCGTGGAGCACAACGCGCCGTCGACCCGGGCATGATCCATGGTCGGGCAACGAGTCGCCCATTATTCGCCGTCCACATGCCCGCGCCTACGGTGACCGGAGATCATCTGCCGACGTCCGTCGCGTCGCCGTGTCAAACCAACGGCTTAGCAAAAATAAACTCTAATATCGTAGTCTATTCATTTATGCACATACCTCTGCAAGCATACGATTTTGGGATCGAAGTACTGCCGCGTTGTTTGGCGTGGCGGAAGTTCCGGTCGCTGACAGCGATGACGCGGGTAACGCCAAGTTCATATGCAGCGACAGCTGCCCATGCCGCCAACCGGCCGCTAACGCTCCCAATTGTCGATTGAGTTCCAACACTCGCGCTTTTAGTAATTCAAGTCGCTCTTGATGTGCCTCACTCCACGGCTCCTGAAAGATAAATATGGATATTTTTACGTCTCCAGTTTGAGTTCACAGAAAAGAAAAGTTCCCAGTTCAAAGAAAATGGCTATTGCGTTACACTTTTTTGCGGGTTTCCAATTCGATTATTGCATGGAGTCCGTTTCTTTTGAACTCTGCTTAATATAATACACTGTTGAAAATCATGCCCTTCTCCACGCATTCCGGCCTCAATTTCGAGTCTCAGCTTATTTATCTGGAGCGGGAATCGAACCCACGACACGTATGTACCACAAGCAACATTTCTGTGATTCCCGTACAACCTGTAGCTATTGTATGAACTAATGAAAATGGCATAAATTGTTGCTATGTTACCTAACTAATTAACTATTTTTTTAAATTCATTCGAGAATGTGACACTAGATAATATGTAGGAGGTAGGTAAGCAAAAAACTTGTTTGGCCATGACCCGGAAACTTGCCTAGGCAATACTTATGCTACGGCTTAAAACTTGCTAGGTAATAATACTGCTTTGTATGTAATAATACAATATTGTTTGAATCGGAATTGGCTGACAAACACAAAATACCTAATGCCGTAGAAAAAATAAGTTGAACGGATTGTTAAATAAAATAGTGATTAATGTCTAGACATTTACGAGTATATTCAAACTAAATCGACGTAGAAAAAAAAATTATTTTCTAGGTACGTCGATTTAGTTGAGTATATGTCTGTTGAACGATATGAATAAGTAGGTATAGGTTTATTTATTCAATATCGTTCAACAGATATACTCTCTGTAGATTTCTACTCCAAAGCTACGATAAAACAAATTTTCACAGATTTTGTTAACCACATATTTAATAATTACCACATATGCACCCATCCTGCCGGCGTACCGCATTTTTTCTTGAACCTCTGCTAATTGCTTTAAGTACCACTCCCGGGCTTCTTCCACTGCCGATAAGCCTTGCAGTAAGACATCCTTCTCCTGTTCTATCTGTTTCATGCGTTTCAAAAGGTTGTAGTCCACACCGTTGTGTAAGGTGTGACGGCGAGGTTCCCGGCGGCGGGAAACGCGACGCAATTGTGATTGCGTCTCGTTCGCTGACCTGCCATCGCCAAGACCTCTACTCTGTTCTTCTACGGCTCGGGACATTTCTTCAAAATCTATTTTGTCCACCGATATTTCTTCAGTATCAAACACAGTTTCTTCTTCCGATTTGTAGCTTGATTTTGATGTTTCATTTCTTTCTGTAGATTGCTTTTCAAGTCTTGGCGGTTTTGGAGGGCCATAAACTCTCCGAGAACCATCATGCTTAGAAATAGACACCGTGCCGAGGTGACGAGGCTCTTGAACCAAAGCATCCTTGCGGCCTATTAACTGAGGCATACTTATAGTTCTGTGCTGTGATGAGCTTTCAGAGCTTTTTAAAACCAGCCAATTTCGATCTATATTTTGTGTATCGTCAACATCCAACAACGGTGCAGAAGGTGGTCGATGAGTTTGAGTAACCATTTGAGTATGTAATGCTGCACTATCGACATCGTCACTAAATCGATCCTCTTTACCAGAAGAGCCTTCAACTTGATTACGTAACAGGCATATCTTAAGACCGGTACAGAACCTTTCGAATGTTAGCAGACCATCGTGAGACGCCACCTTCTGTAAGCTTTCAATCACGCCGCGAGGCAATCCTCTGGTGCGATCGTCCCTCCAACGATTTTCTATATCCGTAAGTTTTACATATCCGGTGTGTTTATCGTCCATAATATCAAACAAAGTTCGCATCGCCGAAACAAATTGTTTCGGTAAAGATTCCATATTTCTGGAAGATACACGATTCATAATGTTATCTTTAGCAGTCTTGTCTGATTTCACTATATCACAGCAAATAAATATTTCTCAAACTGCATAAATTTAACGTCACACTCAACTCTCGGAATGAAAACATAGCGAATATTTATAATATTGAAATCCGATTCTATTGAGTTTAATTATTACTGTAAGTTTAATATTATGTTACCTATTTGTAAATCGATACGCAAAAACGGAAAATTATTCTAAGGGTTTGACTAACCAGCCACTTTAACGTGTAGCGCACGGAACTACATCACCGTTTGTTGTTTAGCCACATGAGGACAAAA
The DNA here is from genome assembly GCA_950005045.1 of Agrotis exclamationis. Classification (NCBI taxonomy): domain Eukaryota; kingdom Metazoa; phylum Arthropoda; class Insecta; order Lepidoptera; family Noctuidae; genus Agrotis; species Agrotis exclamationis. The sequence continues at coordinate 10,746,474 of OX465421.1, forward strand.
ATCTGACCGTTTGACAAACGGTACGTGTATGGTGGGCGCACCAATCGGCCGCTGGGAGGGAATTTGCGAGAGATAATAGCCGACGAGTGCGAGCAGGAGAACCGGTCAAACTACATTTCCGTCACTTCGGCACCGAGCAGGCAGGTAAGCTTGGCATAGGATAGCGCGTGTAGGTCTGTTGTTGTAGTCTGAGCCTACTTCACGAAAATAATTATTATAAATAAGATATCAATTGTATGAAACTGACTTCTTTTAATACAGAAAACACTATAACATAAGTAATATTTATGTAGATACAATATAAAAAAAGGTGCTACTCGTGCTGCTATTGTAATGTAGGTATTATATTATAGGTACCTATGTATGTTAACCGAAATGACGTGCTTATTTATAAGTACATACTTACTAGGTCGGTGAGTTTACATACAAGTGTCCATCGAGGACATTGACCTAGGCAAAAGTCTTACGTGTTTTGCATAAACACCTACACCTGCCTAAGTACGTTTGTGGTACCGAAAGAGTATGTTGTAATTTTTTGTGAAAATGCATTGGGGAGTAAGTATAACAAAGACGTTAGTTTCCGTATGCTATTACTTCCTAGAATTTGATCCTTGTTAGCCACACTATACCTGATCGTTTAATAATACCTACAGCCTATGTTTTTTTTTGCCAAACTCAGCGGGTTCGATTCCTGGCCAAGCAAGAGGATTGATTTTTCAAAAATCTAATGATGCCGTTTTGGTTTCCGTCAAAATCGGCCTCGAAACTCCTATATCAGCATTTTTAGATATTCTTCATAGATTTGGATATAACTACTTAGCCATCCATGCCCAATTGAAAAATTCATCCTGTATTTACACTTTAAATTAAGTAATAATTATTTATTTCACAAAACAAAAAAAACGGTTTTTATTTGACTTCTTTCTAGGTACGGAACCATTCGTGCGCGAGTCCGACTCGCACTTAGCTGGTTTTTTTCTCATACATTACGATCGTACGTAGATACCTACTCAAAAATGTACAGACGCCAGCACATCAACCTACCTCAATCTGTCAAAATTTAATAGTTTTTCAACCTTATCACAATAGGTAGTGGAACTCGGTTAATGATCGATTGGTAAAATTGAAATAATATATGACAGATTCGGGTAGGTTGACCCGTATGAAGTAGTTAAGAAGTGCAGTATGAAGGTAAGTTTCGTTGGATTCGTCGTCGCAAGCGGGACTAGGACTACTGCATGTAGTGCTATTCTAAAGATTCAGCGCTGCGGCAGCGATGAAACTATGGTTTGTCTTTATAGTCCGCACCTCCACTGACCGGAAAATTCGTGGTACAGGAGGTAGGTACTACATTTTTTTATGCAATTTGACGTCAGACACTGTCACCGCATCAAAAGGTCATGAGTGAGGCGCGGACCCCAGTGGATGTTAAACGTAGAGGACCAATAACAGTTTTTTGGGTTCCGTAGCCAAATGGCAAAAACGGAACCGTTATAAATTCGTCATGTCTGTCTGTCTGTCCGTCCCTCAGAATGTCCGTCCGTATGTCATAGCCACTTTTTGTCGAAAGCTTAGATAAAGAAACCCTACATTCATGTTTGGCGTAGCCACATGAGATAGAGAATGTTGACGTCACAAATGGGGAGTGTTGTCATACTGCAAACTTTTACCCAACTAGCGGGTACATTATTATCGCGCGTGATCGTTAATGGTCGATATGGGTAATAATAATTATGTCAAAAGGATAACCTGTTTAACAGACCTATTGCCTTTCGGTGAAGGAAAACATCATTGCATGTGACTTTTTCCCTTAATCTGCCTAATTAAGTACAGAGAAGAATTTAATGGCGTAAGTTTGTGTAACCTGCTAAGCCATACAGTCAACATTATGCAAGGTGGAGTATGATGTGACTCCACTCCTTGAATGTTAGTAATATATCAAGGTTGAAAAATAAACAGTTTTTTATTAGTTTAAACAGTATTTTTTTTGCTCTTTTTAGTTCGACCTAATATTTCATTTCCAGACATCTAGCTCTTTTTAAAATGGCCATTGTAAACTCTAATCAATATTCTTGTAGTAATATCAGCAATTCTAATGTTGATTTTAATATTGAGCGATATAGGGAATTTCCTATCGGGTCCGTCGATCGAGGAATTACCTATGAACTATGAATAGGGGAAACACCAATACAAATTATCTCACTCATTTTCGCGGACAAATAAAAACACAAAAAAAATACATCGAGAAAGAGCTGAAGTCTCCTACCAATTTATTTTTATATCTGTTACTAGCGGCCCGCCCCGTGCTTCGCTACGTGTTACAAAAAAAAAAGTAATAAATGAAGAACCGCTCGTCCGATTTTGTGCAAACTTCACATAAAGCAAGCATCTATAGTTCGAACAAAGCCTAAACATTTGGTTTGGATAGGTGACCCCGTTCTTGACTTATAACATTACAACGAAAAGTGGCATTGATTTTTATATATTACATTACGGATTCAAATTCCTGTATCCTGTATAACATGTAGAATGTTTGTTAAAAAATAATTATCAATTTTCATATATTATCGTACAGACCGAATTGTTCGGGAAATATATTACCCGAATCTGGTATCCCTAAAATCCGCGAAATGTTGTGTCTGGCCTTGAAAAAACAGGGTACGCGCTGAGAGATGGAGATAGCTATGCTCTGTCCCTTTTCTTCTTATGCGATTTGTCGAATGGGGAAGGCAAGTGTCAAAGTGAAAAGTGACATCTGTGTCCCAAAAGAACTGTCAAATCAAAGGAATTTTCTGAAAAAAAGCGTTTTATTGATGTAAAATGACTAGATGTTGTGTAAAAGGCTGTAAAAATGATGGAACATACAAATTTCCGACAATTCACACTATCAAGAAATAATGGGGAGCTGCTGAGACTGCTGTGAGAACAAAAATTGTATTATCACTAAGGAAAAGCTATACAATAAACAAAAATCTACCCTTGCGAAGCCGGGACAGGCCGTTAGTTGAATTTATTGATGAAATTCTATGATTATACCATAACTAAACAATCGAATACACCTTTGAAAATAATATCTACTTTTCTATTGGAGGTTAAGTATTGCATCGCTCTTTATATCATGAAATGGTTCGTCTGGTGGAAGAATTATCACCGGGACCGAGATTTGTGATAGTTGTGGTGTTAGAAAGTTAAAATTCTTATCATATTGCTCCAATCTATAAAATAGATGTAAAATTAGATGAAGAAGACAAACACAAAACTTGATGACATTTTTCTCAATATAGAATATCAGAAGCAGTACTATATTCTTTGTAGAGGCTAGCACATGTAATACCTACATGTGCAAAATACAATTTTAAATCCTAACTACAAGTAAATGTGTGTTTAATGTAGTAGAATCAAATTTCTAGCCTCTCAACTAAATCACTTATTTTTCCTCTTGTAGATGCACCGCGGCGTCTTAGTTCTTGTTTTAGTGTATGCGCTTGCATTGACGAATAATTTTCCAAATTTGTTTTTTAAAATAAACTCAATTTTTATAACAAAATACGTGTTTGTTTTTTGAACAAGCTATACAGCAATCTGACATATGGGACAACGATCGCAGCGACATCTACGAATAGCTTTGAGTTGCCATCCCCATTGTTTTTCTTTCTTGAGGGAAAGAGAAGGAAGTATAACGAGTTCTATACTTTTTCTCTTTCTACGGAATGGGGATGGCAACTCAAAGCTATTCGTAGATGTCGCTGCGATCGTTGTCTCATATGAAAGATTACTGTATAGGTTGTACAAAAAACAAACACGTATTTTGTTGTAAAAATTTATTCTAAAAAACAAATATGGGAAATTATTCGTCAATGCAAGTGCATACACTAAACAAGAACTAAGAAGCCGCGGTGCATTTAAAGAGGAAAAAAAAGTGATTTAGTTGAGAGGCTAGAAATTTGATTCTACTACATTAAACACACATTTACTTGTAGTTAGGATTTAAAATTGTATTTATTAAGTAGGTATTACATGGGGTGCTAAGACAGGAAACCTCCACGTGCGCCCGTGGACTGGAGTTCCCTCTCGGATACGTCCGGGGGTAAGACCAATTTTTCGGGCCGGTGCACCCTGGGATGCGGGCAAAAACTCTCCTTAGGCACTGTGTGCCTAAGGGGTTTCTTTGCCCGTATGCAAATAGCCTGTCGGGTGGACGCTCCAACGCGTGTCCCTCTGAACAGCAGAGGGCACAGCGGCGGAGCGGGCTTGCGGACGGTGAGTAATGGGTACGCTCGCCGTCCGACCAAGGACCAAGCCCGGGTCGGTGGCGCGTCGTGTTTCACGCGTCACCGACGGGGCCCCTTATGGGGCCAAATGCCTGCCGGGGTCGCGGATTTTTCTTTTTTTTTTTTTTTTTTTTTTGGGACAAACCCACCACACTATTCCCAAACCACTGCAACTCCTGAGAGCCAGAATCAACAGTGGCAACCACCAGAAAAGCGCCAAGACAATGAAGCTCGACGTGTCCCGGAGAATGAATTTACCTGTCTTGGATCCTGCACGAAATTAATCAGAAAAGAATAGTGGAGGAGTAGGAAAAATATGTTTCCACTTCCCTCCATGCAAGCAGGAGACAGAACAAAGCAAGGCCAATAGGCACAAAGGGACATTACAACTGGGAGAAGCCCAGTTGCCTTGCACCACGGGTAAAAATGACTACTAATATTAATGGGTCCTAAATTGTGAGCTGCTATATTTGATTCCAATAATAGGTATGGCAAAAACGCTTGAACGCACGGAAGTTTGTTCGAGTTTCCACAAGGTCCGTATAATAAATGACTCCAGATGTAGTCTGAACAGTATCCAACATAATATTGCGTTCGTTCTGCCAAAGAATACACTCCCAAAGAATATGATGTGCTGATTGTTCATATTCACAGTCAGGTGACGAACATTGACAAAAAGGCGAGGGAACAAGCTTAAAGGAAAACAATTTACTTTTAAAGTTACCATGTCCCGTGAGAAATTGGGCAACACAGTGATCCACCTCCAACCACGTCCTAGCCAGCCGCTCACGAAATTTTTTTCGTGCGCGTCCGCACGCGGATTTTTCTTAATCCAGGATACCGTGGCCCTGGAACGTAAAGGGCATCCGACGGAACACGGGTGGATTTTAGTCAGCAAGAGTCTGACAGTCCCTCCCGCCCCACCCAGGGCGGGAGGACTCATTTGATGATTTTGCCAACCTAAAAAAAAAAAAAAAGTAGGTATTACATGTGCTAGCCTCTACAAAGAATATAGTACTGCTTTTGACATTCTATATTGAGAAAAATGACATCAAGTTTTGTGTTTGTCTTCTTCATCTAATTTTACATCTATTTTATAGATTGGAGCAATATGATAGGAATTTTAACTTTCTAACACAACAACTATCACAAATCTCGGTCCCGGTGATAATTCTTCCACCAGAAAAACCATTTCATGATATAAAGACCGATGCAATAGTTAACCTCCAATAGAAAAGTAGATATTATTTTCAAAGGTGTATTCGATCGTTTAGTTACGGTATAATCATAGAATTTCATCAATAAATTCAACTAACGGCCTGTCCCGGCTTCGCAAGGGTAGATTTTTGTTTATTGTATAGCTTTTCCTTAGTGATAATACAATTTTTGTTCTCACAGCAGTCTCAGCAGCTACCCATTATTTCTTGATAGTGTGAATTGTCGGAAATTTGCATGTTCCATCATTATTACAGCCTTTTACACAACATCTAGTCATTTTACATCAATAAAACGCTTTTTTTCAGAAAATTCCTTTGATTTGACAGTTCTTTTGGGACACAGATGTCAAATTTCACTTTGACACTTGCCTTCCCCATTCGAATGTGTTTTGTCCATAGACATCATATAGGCACCATAGCCATTGAGATAAAGTTATATGGAGATGGCCCGATGTTCTATACATACATTTTGCTTATACAAATATGAGTCAAACATGAGACAGAGAGTGAAATATTGGTTTATCTCTTTCTTTCTAATGCAGTAATCATATTTGACAAAAGAGACAACAATATTTCGGTTGTTGCTAAAAATGGAATATTTTGGTTGGGATTTTTCCCACAGTTACAGAAACGTGCCCATTTCGCCATTTTATGTGCCGAGTTTCGTGGTAGTTCTGCTGTCAAACAGTTGTTTACTTTGTGTTGAATTTAGATTTTTGAGTAAATTACGGAGTGTTTTCTTTTAAAAGTGCGTGTTACCATTAAGAAACAGTAATTCAACATGCCTGGATGTTCCATTGTGTCTTGTCATGCCAGAAAAAAGAAAAATCAGCCTGAATTGACTTTGTACAGGTTAGTAACAGGTTAGTAACAATTTCGGTAAAGAAATCGCTATGTGACCTTGTTTTCATGGTTAGAGAATTAATATTTGGGTTTATTTCCGTCCTACAGACAATATTTTTCATTTCTTATTTTCGTTCGTTTGTTTACAATAATAATAGTGTTGTACCGTTGTTGTAATAGTTCCCGATACTAGTCCTTCGTTACACTGAAACTGTTACCAAATGATATATTGATAAAAAATACTAATCATTTATAGGTTTCCCAAAAATGAAAGATTGAAGAAAAAATGGTTGGACTCTATCGGTGACGAAAAAATTTGTCCTCGAAGTAAAGACTGGCTTATGTGTTCACTTCACTTTGAAAAAAAAATGTTTTAACAGAACACTTGATGTTATTAGGTTAGATGAGAACTCTGTACCTACAATATTTTCGGTAAGTGTGTATTAAAATGATTGTTAAATAACAGCCTGGTTTTTTAGCCTAAGTTATATGGATAGTAATGCATATTTCATAATTTTTTTCAAACATCCAACAAAAAACAACTTCCAGAGTCATTTGTATTCTGTGAAACAAGCAACACTCAAGAATCTGATGTTTCTTGTACATCTACTGTAATAAAGGAACCATCTACCGTAATAGATGAACCATCTAGTGTAATGGAGGCACCATTGCAGTTGACCCATCAATTTGTGGGAACCAAAGAGGTATGTAGATGTTGAATTTTTAACCGTTTTCTGACAAACAGACGGCAGCACATCAAGCGCCGCAATCTGTCAAAGACTTGTCAACTGTCACTTGAAAATAACTTTTAGCAATAAAATGCAATATGCAAATTATTTTTTAACAGTGCATAATTAAGTTATTGGTTAATAGTGCTGATACATTTGGCATGTGAAAAGGCGCTGTCAGATGGGACTGGTCATCTCTTAGCTGCCACGGTGTATTTTAATTTTCATTATTTTTTTTTTAATATTAACTGTACACTTAACTTGCTATGTTGAGTGCAGTGCCTGTAATTATTGGCCTAGTTGAAATAAATTTGATTTGATTTAACTATTTATCTTTTCTATTACAGGTTTTACAAACTGGAAAAATTAAAGCCTTTAAAGAAAAATACGTCAATCAACAGAAAACAATTAAACGCCTCAATGAAAGAATACGAAGGAAAAAAAAATTGCTGATTTGAAGGCTGTTGTGATAGAAGACTTGGCGGGACCAAAAGACTTTTTAAAAAGACAAATTAACAAGTCCAAAGGTTTACCTGTACAATCCAAATTAATCGTCAAATTTTAAATTAACGCTAACACATAAATATATGTATAATATTTAATTACAAGCAATAGCGCAAATGTGAAAATTTACATTTTTTTTACGTAACTACATGGATTATAATTCAATCATGGTATCTAGTCTTAATACTATTATGTAATCCTAAAAGTACTAGGGATACTAGTATCCATACTCGTTACAGTAACACTATGTTTCTTGATTGGCACAACCCTAGCATTGGCCGCCATTTTATGTGCCCGGCGAACTTGTAGGTATCCACGTTTTTGGTGTAGGTATTTCCAGTCCATAGGATTATAATGTCTATGACCATAGCACAGACCATAGATAAGTCATACGCCAAATGACATAATGACATCGACATGTCATGAAATCTGTTCACCCATCCGTCTTTTGTACAAGTTTTTCGATTCCATTCCAATTTCATTCCAAAAATCTAATAAAAAGTTTTGTAAATGTAATTCCACCATAAGTACAAGAACACGGCAGTTCACTTTATTTGTTTTCAGGTTGATTATTGTATAGATACTACCGTTGTACACAATTAGAGTCAACGAAATAAATAAAAATATGAGTAGTTCAGAGATAAAAAGTGAATTAACTGAAGTTAACGAATTAAATGGAAACGTACATCAAGATAAAGTACGTAAAGGATGGGTAAAATTCGACGACGAATCTCCAAAAACCACAGAAAATGAAATATTATCAAGCGTTATACCCCCAGCGGGAGCGAGTACATCTGCACCAACTGAATCTGCCGCTGTTCTAAAAACTGAAACAGTCCATATTAATTTGGAAAGAGGTGACAAAAATGTTGAGCCTATAACATTAGGAACACTCTCTAAAAATGTTGAGTTTGTCAATGTGCGTCAAGGTTTCTGTAAGTATTGTGCATGTGACCAGAATATAATTACGACATGCTCTGACGCTAACTGATCTATACTAATAAATAAATTATAATCCTTTCAGCTAATGGTGACATTATTGTTACTCTGCTACCTGTAAATACAAAATGGCCCTGGGTGACCGCAGCACACTTTCGACCAGAACTTGTACCAGAAGAGTTAATGGCGCAAGGTTTAACAGTGAGTTGTTGGTTTCTAGTTTTGCAAAGCTAACAATAGTCAATGTTTTGGCATGATCAAAAACTTTGTTTAATTTCAGCTCACAGTTGAGGAGTATGTTCATGCGATGGAACTGCTTATTAACGATGCTCGTTTTACATTGTACAACATATGCTACAAGCGTGTGCTTGTTTGTTGGATAACTCTTGCATTCCTTGTGCTGTTGGCACTTTTGTTTTCCGGCCTGACTGGCCTTGTGTTATTTTCACTGGGTGTATTATGGCTGATTCTTAATGCAGCTGCAATATTTTTATGCATGTGGATAAAGTTGAGATTATCAAAAGGACTGGAACAATGTCTGGCAAGAGTTAACAAGTTGCTCAGTAAACATAAATTGATTCTAGCTCTTGATGATAGAGGAAAAATCTCATGTCATAAAGTGAACCTGTGTTTTATTTACTTTGATGCTGGACCTTGTATTGCCCACATACAACAGTTCATTGAAAGTGAAGAGGGTAAAACAATAATGCAGGGCTGGGAACAGAGACTAGATGTACCAACAAATGATATAGTGATTCAAGGAAGCCAGTCAACCAGATTATCCAGAAAACAGGTATGTAATGGTAGTTAACCATTTCATAAGTTTCATTCATATAAATACATAAATGTCCCATTGAACACTACAGTTCTTATAACCTGACTGCACTAGAAGAAGGGTTTTTGAACTGTGGCATTCAGCTTCTAACAAAAATATTGGTGGTACACAATATAGTTACTAGAACTTTTGTGAATTGGGTACTTATCTGTAAACTAAACATAGTTAAAAGTAAATTTTGCCATACCTAAGCATTCTAATGCTATGAATTCATTTAGCTACATTCAACACTATTTTATTAACAGTACTTATAAAAAATTAATTAAAATACTCATAGAAACATAACATGATTTTTGGGAACTGTTATGTCATTAACACTGTCAAATTCTCATAGAACATGTTGTCTGATAGAATAATAACTAAGAGAAGAGAGACAGTCAGAGAAATAGAGTTATCAACATGATTTTATGTGAATGACTTGACAATTAACCTTTTAAGCGATTTTCGAACACCGCGTGTACAGTCACGAGCAATAATATGTATACACTAAGCAGTATTCAAAAGCGATTTTCTGCTACCATATTGATTAAACTTTTGCCTTTTCATTATACATCTATTTTGGAAGCCATACTATTACGAAATAGGTCTTATTTCAAAGTGGAATCCAGTATTTCACAAGTAATTTGCCTTTGAATTTTGTTAAGTGTATACATGTTATTGCTTGTGACTGTACATAGAGAAAAGTGAAGAGAGAGGAGCTATTATTTCACCGATTCTTAGCCGGGTGCTAGGGGCACAGCAATTGATATTTAGGCTATTTTAGCCAATCGCTTAAGAGGTTAAAACACACAGTCATGCATGTTTTCTTGAAATGCTGGTTACACTAATTTTTTATTATTATTTTTATTATTTTGAATTTAATGCTTAACCAAAATTATTTTATGTATTTAATAACCTAGGCTTAATCAAATCAAAAGGTTTATTGATGCACTCAGGTGTAAGAATTCTTAAACCATGGTTTCAGGGATAAAGTATTTTTACATCTTCCTTCAAAACTGCAATAAAAATAATGAATCGGACTGACTCATAAGAAACAAAGAAAACAAGTTTGCTAACCCTAAAGGCGCGTTTCCAGTATCCAAGTCTTGCATACAAGTATGACGTCACATTTACATCTATGTAGCTTGAATTGGAAACATGTTTTCGAGGGTGCGAAATATGCATCCATGTTTTACTTGCATTGTTCCCAATTGAGTAGGTTGACAGTTAAGTCGCGTTTCCAATAGGCGCTGGCCACACAGAAAAGACGTAAGACTCAGAAGGGGCCGAGACATTTGTGTCTACAGCGTCTTTTCCATACAAAATGTATAGAAGCGTCGCGACTCAAAACATACAGAAAGAGTCGCGTGGCGGGCGCAACACTGGTACATCTGCGCCTGTCCGCGACGCGTCCTAGTCATAGGCTACTTTTCCACCAGAGATGCGCTATGCTACGTTGCTGCGGATGCGTTTGATATTCACCAATCATATTCATTAGGTGCGTCCCCACAGAGCGCGCAGCCTCGCGAGGCATTTTCCGCGCGAAGGAGCTCGGTTGGCGTGGACGTGTCTCGGGCGAGGCAAGTGACAGCGTGGCCGCGGTCGAGCGACCGAGCGCCCGAGCCATCCAGTGTCGGCTTTTGTTTTGCTCGCGTATATTGATTCGTGCCTCAGTCGAAAAACAATAGACGCGTCCACACAGAGTGAGCAGCCTCGCTTGTCAGTTTCCTTGCGCAGCAAATGCCTCGCGAGGCTGCGCATCTTCGTAGCGCTGCTACGCATCTTCGTAGCTCAGCTACGCATCTTCGTATCGCAGCTACGCATCTTCGTAGCGCAGCTACGCATCCGTAGCGCAGCTACCTATCTTGATCGCACATCTTACTCGCACAGCTTCATAGCGTAGCATCAGTGGAAATGGTCACACAGTTTCGTAGCTCAGCTTTTACATCCTGGCAGCACAGCTGCTGCATAGCAAATCTCTGGTGGAAAGGCACCAGTACGTCTCTTCTGTGTGGCCTGCGCTATAGGCAAGTCTTGCATACAATACACAAAAACAGTATGACGTCACATTGGTAAACTAATTGCTTTTGAAAAAAAAACACAATCTACAGTTCAAATTTCGTACTTGCAACTGGTAACTTGTATGCAGGTTTGTTCAATTTGTACATGCAACTTGTTTATTGAAAACGCGCCTTAAATAAATAAAAAATATATGATTCTTGTGCTGAATCGTGAATCATCAGTGTGACGATTGTCATTTTGTTAGACCAATTCTTATTTTGATCTCTTACTACGGTCAGGAACAAAAGACAATAATTATCTTAATTATTGACAGTACTAATGGCCTAAGAGCTACTTGAAATTTTGGAAAAGTGCTTGAGCCACGCTGAATATTTGTTCAATACTTCTTCAATTATCTCTAAACACAGAAAAGCAGACCTGGCTGAGAGAAACTGGTTTTGAACGATGCCAGACGTGTTTAGATGCGATTTTTTTGGTCCCAAAAAAGTATTTGAGGCATTTCGAAACCTTTATACCAGGGGTCACCAAATGGCGGACCGCGGTCCGCATCCGGACCGCTGACCCATTTTGTGCGGACCGCGAGAACACCGCAACTTGCACAACAGCGTACGAGATTTTCAAGAAAAGACAAACATCCGGAAGTTTCAAAAAAAAAAAAAATTACACTTTTCTCATAAATGTGAAAAAATACCTTTGTTATTATTTATACCTTTAAAATTGATTATTTAAAGAGTGGAAAATTAATAAGCCAGATCATAGTTGCGATTTACTAATAAAATATGTAAAAAAGTCAGTTTCCTACCATTATTTTCATGGCAACTGGTGGCGCCCGTGTGTTATACTGGTAAACAATAAAGTTGGTACCAGGCGCTAAACGTCGGGCACGCCGCAATCGCGGCGGTAAGACCCCAGAGTTGAGGAGTGGCTGGAAAGTCGTCACGGCGTCCTGGGGCCTTACCACGAGCTCTTAACGCGATCCTGTTTTGGCTGTGGGAAAGAGACAGAGCTATACAAGTCGTCTAGCGCCATCTCGAAATTCGAATGGAATGGAAACAAAATCGGAATCGAATCAGTTTCGGGAGTAAGGTTCCTGTGTCTGATAGGGAGAGAAGAAACGCCTGGGTGTCACCACTGCGAAGATCGACCGGAGGACACGGTGGAGCATACGGTGCAGGACTGCCCCGCTTGGGCAGAGCACCGCCGTGTCCTCTCGGCGGCGATAGGCGGAGACCTATCGCGCCCGGCATTGGTCGAGGCCATGCTGCGGGGCGAGACGCCCACGGCGTCGGACGTCGGCAGACGATCTCCGGCCACCGTAGGCGCGGCCAGCGAGTAATGGGCGACTCGCTTTCCGACCATGGACCATGCCTGGGTCGACGGCGCGTTGTGTTCCACGCGCGCCTCAAAGAGTGTCAGCTTGATGACGAGGCCTCTAGAGGGCCAAAGCCTGCCGGGATCGCGGGACTTATCTCAATTACCGTGACCCCGGAACACAAAGGGCTATTGAAGGACACCGTGGATTTTAGTCAGTACGAGTCTGACAGTCCCTCCCGCCCTGCCCTGGGTGGGAGGACTCATTTGATGATTTTACCACCCAAAAAAAAAGGTGCTAAACGTAGCGCCTGAGTACTTCACTATTGTTTAAATGTTAACCACATACACAGTTTTACACTCATTATAATATTGTTTACTAGTCTGGGGCCAAAAAATCGATCTTTATAATTATATGTCTGGCTTCGTTCAAAAACAGTTTCTCTCAGCCCTGCATCTCTGTGTTTAGGGATAATTGAAGAAGTTAGTATTGAGCTAGTTTTCAGCGTGTCTCTCCTCTTTAAAAATCCTACCAGCGATAATGCGGGGGCCTCACTAATGGGACATAAAATGTTCGTTTATGCCTTCAACATCACGATAATTAGCGGCATTTCCCGTTAGTGTGGCCCCAGCATAATATTCACAAAGTTCCTAATGTAATAACACATTGTTTTTTGCATCTTTCGAGTATTGTCAATCGACTTTAGTTGCTGACTGTACCTACTAAGTAAGGTTTTAAGGTCATAAGGTGCTATCTAATTATAATCTTATATTTTTGCATGTGTACATATTTGATTTGGGGGAGGAAATTATCTTTGCTTTGCTCTGCTAGTCCCAAAAGTTAAAGAATAATTTCCATTATCTTATATTCATTGATTTCCTTGCCATAAAAGGGAAGGATCCAGCTCTGCAATAGTTTGTTAAAACGTTTTATTGCACAGACAATAGCTACGAATTATTGATATCTCTCAGTGTAACAGTTGCCAATAAAACTTACTAATGTGCGGGGCATTAGGCAGCCGGGTCGCTCTGGCTAACTAATACTTCCGTGACTGTAACTACGCATTATGCGGCCAGCAGCCGTACGACCTAACACCCTAGGCCTAGCTCATGACGCGAATTTGCAATTTCTACTAACTGTAACTTAAAATCGTTCTTGCTGCTACGACAGAATAATGCAATTCGACTGTCATGCGTCGTCGTGGCAAGCCTGTTTTAAAATAAATCATTTTTAAGTTTCTGGTAGACCTGCCTTAGCGAAGCGTGCAACACGTTTTTAATCTATACATATAATAAAACTGTAGAAAAGGAGTTTTTGTACATTAAAAAAAAAAAAAAAATATAGCCAGGGTGTTAAAGGACAACCAATAGAACCGATTTCCAGCATTTTTAGAATTTTTGTCTGTTTGTCTGTTTGTATGTTTGGTTATTCGGGCATCACGTAAAATGTACGAAATCAATGTAGATAACTTTTATACACAACGATTAAGCGTAGCTTGAAGTAACATTTAGTTTTTGTTTCATTGCAATCGGTTCAGTCCATCAAAAGATATTTGAATTTAAAGTGATTCAGAAGTAAAATATTACGGTCAGTTCACACCGCGACGCGCAGTTCAGTAGCGCGATCTAGCTTCGAATAGAAAAACTACATATTTAAATAATTCATCTTAACCAACGATAACACGGTAGATGGCATTAAAAAAAACCTGGAATAGAGCTGTTAAATTGAAGTAACATTAAGTTTTTTATTTCATCGTAATAATCAGTTTACACCTTACAAACAAAAAATGTAAATTAATTAAAGCGTTTTAAAGGAATCGTAGGATGGGATAGGATGGAATAGGATGGGATAGGATGGGATAGGATGGGATAGGATGGGATAGGATGGGATAGGATGGGATAGGATGGGATAGGATGGGATAGGATGGGATAGGATGGGATAGGATGGGATACGATGGGATACGACGGGATATGATTGGATACGATGGAATACGATGGGTCACGCATAGGTACGACCTGTTTCCTTGAAAGAATGACTTTCGCCCATGTCTGCTTACGTCCTGGGGCTGCCAGCGCCGGTAAAGGCAGGAACGGGCAGGCTCCGGAGTCCGCCCATACTACTTCTTCTCTTGCTCGAGCATGCGGGCGGCGAGTATGCCTGGGTCGACGGCGCGTTGTGTTCAACACGCGCCTCAATGTGTCATCACAATGACGGGCTATCGAATTACCTTGACCCCGGAACGTAAAGGCTTATTATAGGATTTATAGGACACCATGGATTTTAATCAGTACAAGTCTGACAGTCCCTCTTACCCTGCCCTGGGTGGGAGGACTCATTTGATGATTTACATAGGTACGCATATTTATGTATGCTCCAGAATGATGGTTTACAGCTTATGTTGTTAATAAAGAAGCACTAAAAAATACATTGTTAAGTTCCGACATCCACGCGAACGAAGTCGCGGGCACAGCTAGTAATTAATAAGACATTACGCATGTAGCCAATGTTTGATGCGTAATTTAGGTATTTGTGGCATTTTGTAATTAGTGTTATGATCACTATCAAAGTATTTAGACAACTTTTACCGTTGTACCTCCCTCCATTCTAAATGCGGGTATGGCACATTAATTTTTCAAGAACTTTTGTACATAGCAGTGACACAGTAACGGTCCTGACATATACGGGCTGAATGGTTCGATGGCGTGGCCGCGTGGCGCCATCACCTCTTGATGATCTACCTACATCGTTTTATTGGATTTATAAGCACATTCACTCCCAAAGAGAAGGCTTCTTTCGCAATTATCTTGTTTTATTGCAACCGAAATTAGTAACATGGAATATTCTATTTTATTGCTCAAGCAATAGAGTATAAATATTAAAGAACAATTTTGATAACATTGTTATTTGCAATGTTGATAAAGTGACGATTTTTGACCGCTGTGTCCCAGCAGTGGTATCATTATAGGCAGACTACCTATGCAAGCTGTCTGGTGCTGTGCTAATTCTACAAGTTATTTACGTGCAGTTTTCCACAGTTATTCTACTCATCTGTATACATAATTGATTGCATTGTGAAAGTCTGCTATTCGCACAACACACCCGTTTTAAAAACAATGAGCCTGTTGTTTATATTTTTGTTATATTTCTTTCGTTGGATCTTTCCCTTTTTAAAGAGCTTTCTTATTACTACGAGTATTAGTATGTATCTTAAGAATCTATTTTTAACACATTCCTTAAAAGGTTGGTAGACACTTTTGTAGTTTTTGGTGGGTAAGCAAGGCATACGAATGTGCAGGGTATGGCAGAGCAAGTGTACCTCCGGTACCTGCAACGGTGGGGGAAAGACTTCCTGCGCCGCCGGCTCGACTGGACTCTAGACGAGGAAGGCGGCAACCCCGCCGCCCCGCGGCATTTAACACAGGCGCTCTGCCCTTGTCAATATGTTGAGGAAGTATTGCGGAACAAAGAGCCCAGAGACACACGCGCTTGTTGTCCGCTCTGCAACGATTGGCTCAGGCGTCGCGGTCTTGATTGACCAGATGTCTTCACTTTTGGCAAGTCTTCAGATTTGTAATTGTATACGAAACCATTAATTAGTTTTATTTACCTTTAATCATCTTATATTGGATTTCATCTTTTACAGGAAAGGGGTGCTCTTCTATATTTACGGTATGCAGGACGTTGGGGATCACAGGCTGTTAAAAATCGACTTAACCTGAGCAGCCTCGTGCCTGGACGTCATGGTGAGAAATATGTTTGTCCTTGTCAGTTCATAGAAGAGCACCTAAAGGTAAAACCTCCCGCGGGCATTGCAAAATATTTTACACTTCCTAACCAGAATAATATTCAAGTATATTAATCAATTTCGTCGGTATTATTGAAATGTATTTATCCAAATTATATTTATGCAACTTTTCCGTCCTTATAATAAGTTACATATCATTATAATTAGCAATAACGGTAGCCAGAGTATGAACTTTAAGTGAACTGAAGGCATAACAAATAAAAAAGCAAATCTTTGACACTCTTTCCGATTCGATCGATTCATACAACCATATACAAAACTTGTCTAACAATATCAAGATTACCCTAAAAGATTTCACTAGTTCTCTCTTTTAGTGTATACACAGTATTCTTTGATACGCGCCACACACAGTTTTCCTAAGAAATCGTGTCGTGATAATACTGAAACGAAAATAGAAAATCTTTCTTTTTTGTCTCGTTTACTCTTCCTACTAAATTGACTATCTGTCATTTTTAAACTATTAAATTAATTGAGTGATTTGTCTTTGCTCATACTCTGTCTACCACAACAACTAAGAACGTACTTAAATACATATTAATAATTTTAGTTGATAAGATTAATTTGTAAGTATGTGCATTATGTGCACGGTGTGGTCGTGCAGATTACAAGGAAGACCAATATCTACTCTCGTCACTCATTTCATTTTAAAAATTGAGCCTTAAAAGTATTCATTAAGAATTTGATAGCCGGAGTAAAATTAAACAAGATTTTAAATATGGCTCATTATTTCCATCATCACAGCTGATGAAAATATGTATAAACATGATAAGATTGATAAGCAATGGGCTAAGTGTATTTAATATCTGTCTAAAATTAAGAAATCTCAAATTAAAAAAGCATCAAGGAATACACCTGTTTTATGTATGATATTATGTAGTTAAGTGAGTAATGTTTCATAGAGTATTTATGTCGAGTGGCCATACCATTAAGTTTTTACTGTTGTACAGATGTAAGTAATTTTATTGGAGTATATTTTAGTTTCGTGAAAATCATTACATCTTGTAGGGCTTGTTTTTATTATTACTTTTAATGAAGAATATTTATTATTATACTTCAATATATTGTACTGTTTTTTTAATAAACTCAGACTTAGTACTGTTTATGGCAGAAGTTTAAAATATAGATATCACGAATCTAAACCAAGGGCGCCTTCAAATTATTGGTGCCCTTATTGGTCAAAAATATTGTTCAGCTTATTATTAAATTAATGTCATCACTCTGAAATGTATGGCTAATGCATTTTAAGAATATGTTATCTGAAAACAATGGAATCACAATCAAACAGACTAGTCATCTTCAGTAGCTTTCCTGCACACATACTATCAGTGTGCTGTAATGATTTCTTAGTAAAACCAAAGCTCAAAGTGTGGAATTGTTTCAGAACTATTTATTTTCAAATGATTATTTTTATTATTTATCCAATACTTAATCATTTCAAAATAATATAGCCTTAATTAAGATTAAAGATTACCTATCATATAATTTTAATATAATTAGGGATAATGTTACCTAAAGCATTATACTATTTTAAAAAGCAATATGTGTAATGTACCTACTATACATTCCCGATAAAATATTATGTCTAAAAATAAGTACATATGAAATAATTATAAAAATGCATTATGTGCCACTCATTTATCTGAAATGAAAAAAATGTTTATTGTTTTTTTTTTTCAAGTTTTCTTACGCTACGAAACAGTCATTAAAAAAAGAGGGAGAAATGATTGTCGGAAAACCTTATCTGTAAGCACCCGAAAAGTTTTATATTATGTTTAATTTTGTTAATAGGTACCAATAGGGAATATGCAAGTTGTTCGTTTTTTTTTAATATGTATCCTATTAGACCACATAATATGAATCAACTCTTATACTAAACGAACGAAATGTGTATCTTTTCGTGTAGAAAATGAAAGTTATATTTTGCATGGCTCTTTAAGGCCGCTGCCTCGAATCTTGCGGGCAGCGGGGCGGCAGAATGTTATGCGTATAATGAAATGGACCGACCGGCGACCTTCGGGACCGACCCTCGAAAACAGCGCGGCGCGGCAGCACGGCAGGAGCGGGCAGCGAGCGGTGTACTAGTCAAGCGGTGACCGCCCGCGCGCCTGCGTTGTAGTGTTTGCCCACAATAAATCGAGCGTTAGGAATTAATTTGAATCAAAAAGATGTTGCTGCCATTGTTCAGACATTTCGTTCGCGAATAAAAACAAATATCTCGACGACACAATCACGAAAACAACATTACGCGGCTATAGTGACGCACGATCTGCCCGCTAGTTTCAAGGTCTGCGACGGCCGCGCCGCTCCCGCGCCGCCGCCGCCCCCGCCGCTGCCGCCCCGCTGCCCGCAAGATTCGAGGCAGAAGCCTAAAAGTATGCGCGCAGCGTCACGTCTCGGTGTGAGCTGATCCTTAAAGTAAAAAGTATAAATAGGGGCGATTAAGAGCGTGAGCGTGAATTTCTTGAGTTTCCTGTCCTGTATGTTATTGATTTAAGAAAAAAATACATGCATATTCCCTATTAGTACTTAAAACCAGTCCAGAAATTAATAATTTAATATTTGAGACATCCGTTGAAGATAATGACACCCGATCTTTTACTACTAGTGTAACCATCCACTGACAAAAAACAAAAATATAAATTATTTAATTACATCTTACTTAAATGAAACTAAAATAATTTATATTTTTGTTTTTTGTCAGTGGATGGTTGCACTAGTAGTAAAAGATCGGGCGTCATTATCCTCAACGGATGTCTCAAATATTGAAGATTAGGCTTTATACTTAAATAAATACAGGTCATGGGACACCCTAATTTATTACTTTAAGGTGTTATTTTAATTTTATAACAGTAATTACAAGTAGACTATGAAAATACCGCCTTGAATCTCTTGGCACAACACAATTTAAATGAAAAGTGGGTGGTACTGCTATTAACTCATAATAAAATATGTCTAACATCTTACGTTTCCTCTCTCTTCTTCAGATCACAATACATACACTTTTCTGAAAATTTTTAATTTCTTCAAATAAGTAATGTATTCCTATTAGTTACATTTTACGTAATGGAGTATGGAGAAAAGGATGATATGTTTGTTATCTTGTCTTTAAAAATAGCAGCCTGCCTTATACAGGGTGGAATTTTTAATGCCACCTGGAGGGAAGTAGGTACTCTTAATACTGCAGATAGAAAATTTTACTCTAAGGAAACATTCCTTTATTTTTGAATAGAAAGCAAACTGCTTTAAAGATTTTCGAAAATTCTCTTCTCCCACACCCGGGAATCGAACCGGCTAAAATTTAAATTAAGGAAATTTAAGATTTCCTGGTTTTCCTTTCATTTAATTTATCATGTTTGTTTCATCCTTATAATTAACCCTAACAATCGATGCAATAAAAGTACACGGTACCTATATTTTTTCAGATTTTAGCCGGTTCGATTCCCGGGTGTGGGAGAAGAGAATTTTCGAAAATCTTTGAATGCAGTTTGCTTTCTATTCAAAAATTAAGGAATGTTTCCTTTTAGTAAAATTTTATATCTGCAGTATTAAGAGTACTTTCCCTCCAGGTGGCATTACAAAATTCCACCCTGTATAATTATTTAAGCACTGGATAAAGTATGACGTAGAAATGAGGTGGACATCAATAAGCAGGAGGGCGCGTCGGCCTTTTCATGTCTACGTTGCTGTATGTTGTTTCATTGAAAATCCTGTGCTCTACTCTCCTTATTCGTCTGAATGCCCGACAAAAGAGACCGGAGAAATACAGACAATACTTAAGTTTTTTTAAATCAAAATCAAAACTAGGGAATATAAATCTTTTCATTGAAAAGTGTTTGTACTGAATTTGATAAATATAATTATAGGTAACTGTGAAAATAAAAAGGAAACGTTACGCATCCTGTTCATTACCCAATTTGGTAACAAATTAATGTTTTAGTAAAAAAATAAGAAAGTATTCGTAACGTTGTGATTAATGTAAACATATTCCGTCCTGAATATTATAGGTACTTAGTCGTAAAAATCAGTATACCTACCTTTACTTACATATTTTTATGTAACAACGTTAAATAATATAATATATACATATTTTTAATGGTTGTTTTAATTGTAGTGTCCGTTTTAAATCTACTTCACTATATAGTATAAAACAAAGTCGCTTCCCGATTCCTGTCCCTATGTATGCTTAGATCTTTAAAACTGCGCAACGGATTTTGTTGCGGTTTTTTTATAGACAGAGTGATTCAAGAGGAAGGTTTATATGTATAATATAGTAGACAAACACTGATAATTTTAGAGGTTTTAATGTAAGGTCGTAAATAAACACTTTTTTTGGCTTACATTGGAAACGCTGGCTAAACCCTAAAGCCGGAAACGCACAGGCCGACCGGGCTTGCTTAGCGCCTAGAGCCTAAACGAGTCACGCGAACAATCTAAAATGTTCTTGAACGGCACTTGACGACTAGCTAGGTGTCAAGCGCGCAATGCGGCCGTTCACGAACATTTTCCGAACCGTTCACCGGCCGTTCACGAACGTTCGTTTTACTAAGGCCAGAAACGCACAGGCCGGTGGCTTGCTTAGCGCCTAGAGCCTAGCGAGTCACGAACAATCGAAAATGTTCGTGAACGGCACTTGACGACTAGCTAGGTGTCAAGCGCGCAATGCGGCCGTTCACGAACATTTTCGAACGTTCGTTATATTTAGGTGACTCGCTAGGCTCTAGACGCTAAGCAAGCCACCGGCCTGTGCGTTTCCGGCTTAAGGTGACTCGCTAGGCTCTAGGCACTAAGCAAGCCACCGGCCTGTGCGTTTCCGGCCTACGAGTTAGATCAAAATAATGTACTACAATATCATCGTTGACTACAATATTATACACCTTAAAAAGGTCTTCAATAAAGTCCGCGATGGTATATGTCTATCTCTTACGGATAACCCACAATACAAAAAAAATCCTTTATTTTACTAAAATAATGGCCTATAGGAAAAGCGATTTTAAGCAATACAGCATTAATCCTTCCTTATCCAATTAAGTACCTACCTTAAATACATTGTTGTGAGGAATATTATTGTTACGTAGCAACACTGTTGCTAGGGTGTTTAGTCTATGACACCGAGGTCTCCCTACGCTCTGGACTGGCAAAATTCATGGAACAACGACTCACTGTATTAAGTTGTAAAGTTTATAATAAAATGATATATACAAATGAAGATGTCTTTAATTACATAAAGATAGATACATCTTACATGGCGCTGAGACAACTTCAGGAAAGAATCGACGCTGAACAAAGTAAAAAGAGAAGAGATGGATCAACTACAACCGCCGCCGCCATTATCCTTGGTTGGGTCGAAATCGAAAAAGAGAAGTTTCGAGAACTGGAAACAGCGGTTTGACCTATATTTTCTCGCCAGTGGAGCAGATACACGTCTAAATGACGAACAAAAGAAAGCTCTTTTATTGCACTGCATCGGTGAAGAGGGATTGCTAATATTTAATAGTTTCGAGGACAAGGCGACCATAACCTTCGGTGAGATAATCATACGTCTGGAGAAACACTGTAGTCCACCCACAAATGAAACGTATAACAGGTACCTATTCTTCTCAAGAAAGCAGAAAACAGGCGAACAATACGAAGAATACCACACTGCACTAAAATCTCTCAGTTTGGATTGTAACTTTGGAAACCTAAAGGATAGTCTTATTAAAGATCAAATAGTACTTGGTATCACGGATAATAATATCAGAGAAAAATTACTAAGAATACCGGACTTGACTCTTGACAAGTGCATGAGTATATGTAAAGCCGCACAAGTGGCTCAGAGTCAAATAGAAACGTTAAATAGTGAATCGTCAAATGAAGTAGGTGCAATAAACAAAGGAACATGCAGTCGACCATCAGCAGGTAAACAAGAGCCAAAACACAGGGGTCGTAGCAGAACTCCAGGTCAAGCAAGATATGGTGAGAGAAGAACTTCCAGTGGCAGACAATCAAATTATCAAGAAAGGTCAGGTGAGCACAATAAAAGAGATATTAGTACTTCAAGACCATGCAGAAAATGCAACAAGTTTCATGGTTATGCGAAATGCCCAGCATATGGTAAAAAATGTGTAAAATGTAATAAATTTAATCATTTTGCTTCATGTTGTACTTATAAATGTTCAGTAGTCAACAGTGAAAATATAGAAACATTTAGAATAGATACAGTTTATGCAGTAAACTCAGTAAACAAGGAGTGGTATATCAATATCCAAGTAAATAACAAATATGTAAAATTTAAAATTGATACAGGATCTCAAGTAGATATCATAAATAGAAATACAATGATTCAATTAAAATTGCAATTGTACAAATGTAGGAATATAAGATTGACTAATTTTGATGGATCTGACATCAAAATACTTGGAACTTGTGATGCAAAATTAAGACATAACAACAGTGACTGTATATGTAAACTCTTTGTAGTGAATTTTGACACACCCAGTATTTTAAGTTACTCAACGGCAGTAAAGCTTGGTATTATTAATAGGGTGAGTCTGGTAAATAAAAGGGACATTGTGTCAGAATATAGTGATTTATTCAGTGGATTAGGTGAGTTAAAATATGAATATGATATTAAATTAAAGGAAAATTGTGTGCCTATTGTAGAAAGACCTAGAAAAATTCCATTTAAATTACAAGAACAAATTAAAAGTGAATTAGATAAATTGGTGAGGTTAGGTGTCATTAGAAAAGTAAATGAGCCTACGGAATGGGTTAATTCTATGGTTGTAGCGAAAAAGAATGATGGTTCTATCAGACTTTGTTTAGATCCACAGAATTTGAACAAATGTATAATTAGAGAGAGATTTAAATTGAGTACTTTTGAGGAATTAGTCGCTAGAATGCCCAATGCTAAGTATTTTTCGGTGCTAGACGCCTCTAAAGGATTTTACATGATTAAATTATCAGAAAAAAGTCAACTATATACAACATTTAATGCTGGTGAATTTGGTAGGTATTGTTATAAACGATTACCTTTTGGTTTAAACTCAGCACCGGAAGTTTTTAGTAAATGTTTTCATGACATATTTTGTGACATTAAGGGGGTAGAACAATATGTTGACGAATTGTTAATATGGGGGGAAACTAAAGAATCCCATGATAATAGATTAAAACAAGTGTTGGACAGGGCTAAACAAGCAGGAGTAAAATTCAACAAAGATAAGTGTCAGTTTGGGGTAACTGAGGTCAAATATGTAGGCCATATATTGAGTAGCACAGGTATTAGACCTGATACAGAGAAAATTAGAGCTATTGTTAATATGAAAGAGCCCACAAATAAAAAAGAGTTACAAACATTTTTAGGAATCATAACTTATGTGTCTAAATTTATACCTAACTTATCAGATATTACAAATTCTTTGAGAGAATTAGTGAAAAAAGATTCTGTATTTGTTTGGGGTGAAAAACAAAAGGAAGATTTCAATAAACTAAAACAAATCTTAACTACAGAACCGGTATTAATTTTTTTTGAGATGAACAGTCCTATTACATTTTCGGTTGATAGTAGTAGTACAGGGTTAGGAGCAGTTTTATTGCAACATAATGCACCAGTAGCATATGCTTCTAAAGCATTAACTGAGTCGCAGAAATCATGGGCACAAATTGAGAAGGAATTATTAGCAATTGTATATGCATGTGAAAAGTTCCATCAATACATATATGGCAAACAGGTTACAGTAGAAACTGATCATAAACCACTTGAACAGATATTTAAAAAATCAATGAATGAAACACCTTTAAGATTGCAAAAATTAAGAATGCGCATACAGGGTTATGACTTAGATATTAAATATAAACCTGGAAAGGAACTTTTAGTGGCTGATGCGTTATCTAGGGCTTATGTACAAGATAACATATGTAATCAGGATATTGATGAAAAGATAGAAATGCATGTCTGTATGATTATAGAAAATTTAAATATTAGTGAACAAAAATTAAAAATATTTCAAGAACAAACAGCTAAAGATGAAAACTTGATATTGCTTATTAATTATATTCAAAATGATTGGCCTAAATATTCAGAGATTCCATTTCAATTAAAGTTTTATCATTCTATTAAAGAAAGCTTATATGTAGCAAATGGTTTAATATTCAAAGACTCCGCTTTGTTAGTACCAAAATCATTACGTTCTGACATGTTAAAGCAAATTCATTACAATCATATGGGTTATGAAAAGTGTAAAAATAGAATAAAAGGATTGTTATATTGGCCTCATATGTATAAAGAAATAGAAGATATGATTAAAAATTGTGACATCTGCTTACAGTATCAAAAAAGTCATAGTTATGAGCCATTAAAATTAAGAGAAGTTCCTGATAAACCATGGAGTACCATAGGAGCTGATATGTTTTTCTTTAATAATAAAATATTTTTATTAATAGTAGACTATCTCACTAAGTATATAGAGATTAGTGAATTAAAAAATCAATCAGCTGAGGAGCATATAAAAGCTTTACAAAAATCATTCTCTAGATGGGGAATACCTGAATTATTATATACAGATGATGGAGCTCAATACAGAAGTTCTGTATTTGTAGATTTCTGTCAGCAATTTGGTTTTAAACATAAGACATCAACTCCTTATTATGCTAGGTCTAATGGGATGGTTGAACGCCACATTCAAACAGTTAAAAAGATGTTAAAAAAATGTTTAATAGAAAAAAAAAATATAGATTTAGCTATGTTAGAATACAGGAATATGCCTATCGATAACGAGTTAAAGTCTCCAAATGAGATGATGATTGGTAGACAAGTAGCTTCTTTGTTACCTGTGAATAGACATGGTTATGAAACAAAGTATAAGAAAATAAAAAACTATGTACAAAAGAAAAATGAAAGTTATAAAATGTATCATGATAAGAAATTTAAAGGTAAAGGTATGATATTCTATAATGGACAAAATGTTTACATCAGGGATAGAAATAAGAATAAGTTAATCCCAGGTAAAATTGTAAAAGAAGGGGATAAATATAGATCCTATGTAGTATTATTGGAAAATGGTCAGAAAGTTCTGAGAAACAGATATAATATATTTAAAGGTTCAAAATATAGAAAATTTCATGTAAAAAATACATATGATTATGATGATGAGGATCTAGAATGTATAATACAAAATAATACATCAAATGAAAGATGTTATGATAATGTAACTAATAATGACTTTGTCGACAATTTAGCTTTTAGAGATATAGACTTTAATAATTGTAGTAAAGACAATATAAATGACACTGTAGAAAATAATGATAGTTTAAATTTTGAATATGATGATTGTGATATGGATAACTTTGTAGATTGTCCGGATGAACAGACTGTTCTTGGAGATAATAATGACTTAGTAAATAGTAAAGCTAAGAAGACTGTTACATTTAATTTTGACAATATTGTTGTTGAAAATAAAAAGACTAGAAGTGGTCGAATTGTTAAGAAACCAAATTATTTGCATGATTATTGTAATGACTAACTATTTAAAATTGAAAAGAGAAGGGATGTGAGGAATATTATTGTTACGTAGCAACACTGTTGCTAGGGTGTTTAGTCTATGACACCGAGGTCTCCCTACGCTCTGGACTGGCAAAATTCATGGAACAACGACTCACTGTATTAAGTTGTAAAGTTTATAATAAAATGATATATACAAATGAAGATGTCTTTAATTACATAAAGATAGATACATCTTACAATTGTGCATGTAATATAGATCAATATGGTCGTTTACAGCATGTAATTTAATTGAATATTTTCGAAGATATTACAGATTCAAAAAAAAAATTAAACGGCAAGTCGATGGCTTTGTTTTTTTTTATTTCGTTGTCTTTTATGCCACCGACTTCCGAAAGAAAAGTTATTTTGTAGGTTATTTTACCCTTTTTTGTGGTTGTTTTTGAAGGCGGAAAGGCGGTTACATTTTATTTTAAAAAGTTTTTTTTTTAATTCTTTTTAGTTTAAATATTCAACCCAAATTCTTGTCAAATACATCATTTTCTTATATGTGCACTAGAATTTGGTAATCCTTAGCACCGGTATTAACATCGCTCGTGTACACAATAAGCTAATAAAATTCCCTATCAAAAACTGCTGAACCGATTTTGATGAAACTTGAAGTGTTCCCTTAAGTGAACTCTATTCCTCGTACAACAAAAAAAGAATTTTGAAAATCGGTCCACAAATTGGCGGAGTAATCGCGTAACAAACTCAAAAAAAGTAAAGATCATCACATCATCCATCAATAAAAATGTTCACAAAATAAAAAGTACTGAACCCAATTGGATGAAATTTTTATGGAACCAATGGGAAAATGAAGATCTGGAACACCTGTTGTGGAATTCCAAGCGCCCAGCGACACTAATGACATAATTATATGAATGACGACGTCTTTTTTTTTAGCTTAGTAAAATCATTAAATGAGTCCTCCCACCCAGGGCAAAGCGGGAGGGACTGTCAGACTCGTACTGGCTAAAATCCACGGTGGCCTTCAATAGCCCTTTACGTTCCGGGGTCACGGTAATTAATTAATCCCGCGACCCCGGCAGGCTTTGGCCCTCTAAGGGGGGCCCCGTCATAATGCTGACACGCTTTGAGGCGCGTGTGGAACACAATGCGCCGTCGACCCGGGCTTGGTCCATGGTCGGCCAGCGACTCACCCATTACTCGCCGCCCGCATGATCGCGCCTACAATGGCCGGAGATCGTCAAGCGACGTCCGTCGCCGACGGTGTTTACCACTGTTTCACAGAAGGAGGCGACCGCTTCTCATTCCGTCTCGCCCCGCAGCATGGCCTCGACCAATGCCGGGCGCGAGAGATCTCCGCCTATCACCGTCGGCGTCGTGAATCTTGAGGACACGGCAGTGCTCTGCCCAAGCGGGGCAGTCTTAGCAAAAGTTGTTTAGTCTGATAGGCATTTCCTGTTCGCTTACAAAGATGAGAGATCTGGAACGTCTCGAATCGTCTTACACATCCCGTTGTTTCCCCGTCCCCGGGCTATAAGAATTCGACATCAGGCGTTTCAGATCTTCGATTTTGACGACCCCGTTGTCGCTGGCGTAAGCAACAGGATACGCGTACGAAGTCGCGGGCAGGAGCTAGTACTATTATAAAGCTAAAGAGTTTGTTTGGTTAAACGCGCTTACCTCAGGACCTAGGTACTGGTTTCGAGTCGAAAAAATCGTTTTGTGCTGGATAGTCAATTTATAGAGGCTCTATAACATCACGCTACGACCAATAAGAGCCGAGCAGCGGGAGTGAAACCACGGCGAACAGCTAGTGTTCCAAGACAATAAAATTAATGGATAGTGGAAAAACAAATTAACTAGACAGGTAGTTAAATAAAAAACTGCCTAGAATCAAGATATTTATTTAATTGATCACAATGTTTTACAAGAAAAGAAAAATTATATTCTTCATCCTTGATTATTGAAAACAGTAAATTACAGAATTCCTTTGAGGAATGATGGAAGCAGGCGTAGCGAGGATGATTGAGGTCGAATTTCAAAGGAATGACTCTAGTGATCCTCAAGTCTGTTAGTGGCATAAGCGAGAAAACTTTCGAGTGATTGCAAAGCGTAATCGTGTGTAAGCCTATGCTTTGGTGATGGGGCTACACAGGATACAAAGTCAAATAAAATTAGCTGCCGATACTTCATAGTCGTGGTACCTAGCTTTCTATGTCCCATGATAATCGTGATAAAACATAATACCTTTTTAACAAAAAAATCAAACCGACGAAAGATCGAACTGTAAAGCAAAAAATAATTTTGAGGCGGCGCCAAACACACATTATACCTAAATTAATTATTTGAAGCGAAGAATAATTTTATTGTGGCTATTATAGGTTGATTGTTTCTTTGGCACCGCCTCAAAATTATTTTTTGCTTTACAGTTCGATCTTTCGTCGGTTTGATTTTTTTGTTAAAAAGGTATTATTTTTAGCTTTTCAGTTGTATACCATGATTACACATGGAAAAACCCGTCTTCACTTTTGTCATTGCAACGTAATCGTCACAGTAATTATCGCATTAACTGTTGAGGACCTGTAACTTGCAACTAAAAATTCCACTCTCCGACTGTCAACGACTGTTAAATCCCAACTATGTTTAAAGTTCTTATCATGATGAATTAAATGAGCCCAAATACGATATAGTTGCTGATAACTGTTGAGGATCTCTTGCTATTGCCTTCTATCACCATCTTCAGACCCTCGGTGGCAATTATATTACAGCTAGGTCGAAAGTTTTCATCAAGACTAGTGAAATGAGCCCGAACACGATATAGGTGCTGTTAACTGTTGAGGACCTGTTGCCCCTGCTTTCCATCACCATCCTCAGACCCTCGATGGCAATGATACCTCAGCTGGGTCTAAAGTTCTCATCAAGCTGAGTTAAATGAGCCCAAATACGATATAGCTGTTGTTAACTGTTGAGGAACTCTTGGGACTGACTTAACAACATAACAGGGATCTTGAGTTGATCTGATAATGGTCACGTCATCATGTTATCTTCTCCACATCTCTGCTATATAGTTATGTCCTCAGAACTACATAATGTTAACTTTATTTCAACAGAAACGGTTCACAAATGAAAATTCTGTAGAAATATCGACAGTTAATTCCTTTTTTTCTACCCTTGGAGGCCGATTTTAGTTTTGAAATTAAAATGGGACCAACTTTGAGACACACTCTTTCCAACAAAAAAAGAATTTTTGAAATCGGACCACGTTAGGAAAAGTTATGCGTGGTCATACATAGAAAAAAAAAATAAAAAAAATAAAAAAATATACATGTCGAATTGAGAACCTCCTCCTTTTTTTTCGTCGGTTAAAAATTAATATTATGCAGATAGCTCTAGTAAGCTATGCTAATAATGTTGAAATGCCAAAAGATAGGGTGTAGGTATCAGCGAAAATTCGTCAATATTAAACATACGTTACGTGGTACGTCGATGCATTTTAGATCCGCAGCGGGTCTAAAACCGCCATTTTAAACAATATCACTATAAGAAAATAAAGTGTGAAGACCGTGATCGTGAAAATGAACTAGACTACTGGGTTTTCTAAAGCGTTTTCATATATCAAGCTATGTCTAAGATTGGATAATATTGTTGAGAATAGATGAATTAATAACACTCGTTCCTAAACAGAGCAAATCTCAATCAACCTGTGGTATACCTACCTAATAGAGTTAAGAAGTACCTTCTAACCTTTTGATGACTGTATTGTCCATTGTCCATCTGTCCACGACTTTGCTCGTCGCTGGACCAGCAATAATACTTACTCGTAAAGTAGTATAATAAGCAATAATAATATTTAAATATTTTCGTACTCTATGTGGATTGTAAGCACCTTTAAAGGCGCTCCCTCACCGGGAGCATTCGCGTGTAATGTAATGTAACATTATATATTCGACTTTGAGCATTACATTACAATACTACCTCCCTGACTGACGAGCATTCGCGTACATTTAGTATAGACTAGCTGTGCCCGCGACTTCGTTCGCGTGGATGTCGGAACTTAACAATGTATTTTTTAGTGCTTCTTTATTAACAACATAAGCTGTAAACCATCATTCTGGAGCAAACATAAATATGCGTACCTACGTAAATCATCAAATGAGTCCTCCCACCCAGGGCAGGGTAAGAGGGACTGTCAGACTTGTACTGATTAAAATCCACGGTGTCCTATAAATCCTATACGCCACGCCTTTACGTTCCGGGGTCAAGGTAATTCGATAGCCCGTCATTGTGATGACACATTGAGGCGCGTGTTGAACACAACGCGCCGTCGACCCAGGCATACTCGCCGCCCGCATGCTCGAGGAACAGAAGAAGTAGTATGGGCGGACTCCGGAGCCTGCCCGTTCCTGCCTTTACCGGCGCTGGCAGTCCCAGGACGTAAGCAGACATGGGCGAGAGTCATTCTTTCAAGGAAACAGGTCGTACCTATGCGTGACCCATCGTATTCCATCGTATCCCATCGTATTCCATCCTATCCCGTCCTATCCCATCCTATCCCATCTTATCCCATCCTATCCCATCCTATCCCATCCTATCCTATCCTACGATTCCTTTAAAACGCTTTAATTAATTTACATTTTTTGTTTGTAAGGTGTAAACTGATTATTACGATGAAATAAAAAACTTAATGTTACTTCAATTTAACAGCTCTATTCCAGGTTTTTTTTAATGCCATCTACCGTGTTATCGTTGGTTTAGATGAATTATTTAAATATGTAGTTTTTCTATTCGAAGCTAGATCGCGCTACTGAACTGCGCGTCGCGGTGTGAACTGACCGTAATATTTTACTTCTGAATCACTTTAAATTCAAATATCTTTTGATGGACTGAACCGATTGCAATGAAACAAAAACTAAATTTTACTTCAAGCTACGCTTAATCGTTGTGTATAAAAGTTATCTACATTGATTTCGTACATTTTACGTGATGCCCGAATAACCAAACATACAAACAGACAAAAATTCTAAAAATGCTGGAAATCGGTTCTATTGGTTGTCCTTTAACACCCTGGCTATATTTTTTTATTTTTTTTTTAATGTACAAAAACTTCTTTTCTACAGTTTTATTATATGTATAGATTGGATACAAGGTTGCGCATTGCGCATTGTGATGCTCGATTGTCTTCCGTCACTGATGAAATGTTCTAATCTTTAACGTTACATTACAGGTGAATGCTCGCGGTGAGGGAGCGCCTTAGGGTCAGGACGACACACCTTTATAGCATGGATCAGTCCATGCTATAAAGGTGTATCTAAACCGTTCCTAGCCAAATGTCAAATATGTTTATTTTATTCTCTAATAACTTACTACATATAGTGAATGGCTATGACTGGACTGGTACATTTTTCTAGTATGATCTTTGCATTAGCAGTAAGCTCTAAAAACCTAAAAAAATGATACTATTTTTTTTTTGTAATCAAATAGAATCCAAAATGTTTTAAACCTACTTAAACCGGTACCTTGTTGACGGATCTTCTAAATCCTTCGCACAGACATGTTACAAAAAATAAGATTTAATACAGAAGTAGAGTAGTAAGTAATACAGAGCTAGACAAGTACAATTTATTTAAAAATAAGTAAATGGAATACATTTTCAAAAGCAAATAAAAAACCATTTCTTGAATCACAGACACAATTTATTTCACAATAAAGTTTAAGAAAATATAAGGCAAGGCAACACATTGAGATGTACAATGCCTAGTGGGTATTATAAAAATATATTAAAATATTATCATAACATGACATGTGACATCCACCAACCCGCACTGGGTGTACACACACCCGCGTGGTGGATTATGGCCCACTCCGTCTCTCAGAGAGGAGGCCTGTGTCCCAGCAGTGGGAACATTTATAGGCTGATGATGAATTATCATAACATTGGTCATGGTTAACATAACATTACTTTTTCGGTTGACTTATCGATTTTACAAATAAAAATATCACAGATGACTAAAAAATCAATTGGTGAAACTGTAGCACGATATTTTCAGTTTGTAATTTAATGCATAGCATTCAACTATGTTGATTTTAAAAATATTATGGATCACTAACTATTTCACATAGAATTTATTCTACATTTAAATATTTTATAGTTATGATTGCATTGAATAAGTAATTCTTTTCGGCAACGCGATCGCTGGGTACAATTTAAATTTTTCAGTAAACATTTTGTTGGATTTCTAAATAAAAGCTGTTATTCCGGCTTGGTTTTATACAAAATCGAGAGCAAATATTAAATCAGATTTTTACCTCTTAAATTCACTCTGTATTTTGTAGTTATCTACACAAGATCAAAATAAGAATACCTAATTGAGAAGATGAAGCTTTGGCTCACAGGGTTATCTCTGCTTTGGATTTACGCAATATTAAAAAAAATACGGTCGAATTGAGAACCTCCTCCTTTTTTGAAGTCGGTTCAAAATAATTTACTACTATAATAAAATAAAAAAATAAATTCGTAATTGTTAACACAAACATTCGTTGGCCAGAACAGAGCTGGAGAATCACCTATTAAAACAATCCATAAATAATGGGTGCTTTGTATAAGATATATGCGTAGATAATAATAATTATAAATGTTTAAAACAAATAATTTGAATATTAATATGAATTTTACTTTTAAAATAAAATGTATGAATGAAAGGCCATGACGAACGTGTTATTTAGCATTTCACCGACATTTGAGCAAATCAATAAAACTTGGGACTGCGCTTTTGGTTTTTTTATAATTAAAAAATACTAATGCCTCCTTTTCTTAGTGGGGTTTTGTGAAGCTTCCTTGCATATGTCCATATAGAGACCTTTGAAGATATTAGGTTGATCTTTCACTTGGGACTCCTTATCGACTGGCTCAATGTCTTCATCGAACACATGTTTATCAGGACATGCAAGCGACGCCAGTGAAGTGGCAGTTGATCGGTTTTGTATTATTTCACGAACGGCGAGATTAAGGAATGGTTTCTTTTCCTCTTCCTCGAAACAGACACTTTCCTCTGATGTGGAGGGCTTGACAGAAACGCCATCTTGAAGAGAGATCTCGGTAGCAGCCTGCTGCATGAGATCACGCTGCGACTCACGCGCTTCCATCAGGAATATGCTCTCCTGTTTAGTGCCACGACAAAATTAATACATCGTTAAAAAAATAGATAGAGGAAGTCGGTCTGGAGCACTCCGGGGATTCACTATGCATCAAGGTTTAAAGGCTTATAAATTAAGTGTACTACAGCTAATGCTGCCCAAAAATGACAATCAACTTTGGGGAAATAATTATAACCTCTTTAATCGAATACCTACCACAAATATTAATTACGAGAGAACGAAATTCAGCAATCGGTATTAATTATAAAAAAGGCAAGCATTATATACATAAGGATTAAATCATTTGACTAAGGGCAATTATGTGTGAAGTATTATTTTGTTAAAAGTTTTTGCTACTTACCACATTATGGAAAACAAACGCGAAATAATTGGATCAGATTTGTTAAACTGTTAGTTGTCTAAGACTATTTGATCAAATTATGGTCCATGAGAATTATTTTATGGTGATTGTTACTATTAGATGTTATTTCCAAATGATAATGACTCGGTAGTCATCTAGCAGTGAGACATAAAACGACCATATTGGTGAATCTCACCAGTTTTTTTTCTTTTTATAATATCCTCCAAAACCTATGATTAGTGTTTGTTTGTAAAGGTGAGTTATTTACCTTTACTTCTTTGGTGGTATATTGGTCCAGTTTATCATAGATAACTGCATGAAGTCCCATCTCTTTGAGCTTCATTACGACGCTTTTATTGTCGATGTCATCGCCCCAACAGAATATGACTAGACCAGCATCTTTTGCCAGTTGCACCTGTTGAGAAAGAGTAGTTATAATATCGTGTCATTATTATTCCTATCTACCGAGGTAACAGGTTACCGCGGCCCTGAAACGCAAAGGGCAACTGAAGGAACAAGAAAGTTTTAAGTCAGACATGTCTGACAGTCTCTTACGCTCCATTCTTGAATGCTGAGGACTTATTTGATGATATCCCATTGTTCCCAAACTAAAAAAAAGCCCGAATTAATACGTTTTGATAAGTGAACCGAATTATTTGTAGTCTGTGTCCCATATCAAATGCTATTCTATTATATTTGTTATACGTGGGTTCGTGGGAAGGGATGAGGGCGTTCTGCCGTGCATTACGACTGGATTGAATATAAAGGTCAAATCTAGTACAGATAATCCGGAAGAAACTAGTTTTTGTACCTATTTATTCTTAATTTCGTAAATGAGAGTATACACATATGACATTATGAAGGTCTCTTGGGTCTCTTAACTGTTTTTCAATAGCGTCAACGTTTACCTTCTCGATAAAGTCATTTGCGATGTAGGTCTCTTGGATTCAAAGGTATTCGCATTTTATTGTACCTACTCGTACATGGCCAAGTTCAGCCGTTTGGAATAGGGTTTTTTTAAGCAGGTTTGTCGATAAAAAAAAAGTATTTAACGCCCTCTTAAAGTATCGGTAATCGGAAACGAAACACCCTGTATAAGGGTGGGGGTCCTTGGAGTCAATACACACCGAGACGCGACGCTGCGAGCACATTCCAATAGAGATACTCAAATTTTAACTTTATTTACTACGCGAAAAGATACACATTTCCAGTAACGTCGCGTCTAGGTGTGTGTTGATCCTTAGTGTCTAAACACACTATGCCGAAGTTACGCGACCGAAGTTCAGCACAATGACGCCTGCTGCAATGCTATTTGAATTACTGACGACACACTATGCCAAAATTACGTCGCGTCATAACGTACAACCTAACTTCGGTCGGGCGTAACTTCAGCGGCAACTTATTCTGTGACCACACATTATACGCGACCGAAGTTCGGTTCGATTACCGACGAAGATCCGGGGGCGGGGAGCAGCAGGGAGCCGCCCGCGCCGAATTTCTGCAGCGTAAGTTCGGCACTTATGGTGTGTCATATCAGCCAAATACGTCGGAACGTGAAATCAGCCGCCGAACTTCGGTCGCGTAACTTCGGCATAGTGTGTTTAGACACTTACAGTATAGGTAATCGGAAACCAAACATACTGTATAAAAATTCCCTTTTTCTAGATGCAGCCGATCCAAAAGAAAACTTGGAACCACGAATCCACGATGTCATTGTAAGGGCCGTGAATATAGGGCAAAACAAGCAAATGGGTATACTCAAAACAGTGTACCATTTCAATGTGTATACTAAGTTCGTACTGGGCCTTTTATTAAGAAGTATTTTCCTTTAATTTAGTAATATTGTTGCTGATTAAAAATATGGCCAATAAAGAGTTTCCTCCATTTTGGCGTGAAAGTGTATAAGTATTTAAATATTGACAAAGATTGCAGGGACGCAGCGCGCCGCTAGACTGGTCAGTTACGATATTCCTGTCGCAATTTTAAAACATGCTTCATTGACGAAGATGAATATATTTACATAAATATCCTACTAATATTATAAACGTGGAAGTTTGTGAGGATGAATGGATGTTTTTTACTTTTCATGCAAAAACTACAGAATGGATTTGGATAAAATTCGGTGCATGGATAGTTTTAATCCGGATTTTATGTTCCTGTGGGACAAATTTCTAGTTGTAGCGGGACAACAGCTAGTTATACATATTTATCAAGACTGCCGTAATCTACTAAAGCACAAGTATTAATAATAACAGTTATTATTAATACTTGTGCTTTCTATTAAGGGGTTCAATAAGTGAGAACATTGTGTGTTTGAACATGTGTTTGTGACGCTGGTAAATAATCGTTCTGAGAATACAGACATCAGGCGACGACATGCGAGTGGTCACGTGAACGAGTCAATTTATAAACAGATCTGATATGGATCGAGGTCGCTACTGTATTGTACTGGGCAAATTTTATCTCAGTATTGATCTAAAACGTGCTACCTAATCATTATCTTTACTTCAAAGTACGTGATAAATACCTAATTCAATATTAAATGTTTGCACAGCCATGAATACCTCATTTTGGAAATGGCTCTTAGTAACAAGATAAAATAAAAATCCATTTATATACCTACATCATAGTTCTCGCTCGCCGATTTGCTCGCATTATTATTGATTTTATCAGCCAAATAATATTTCTGCTGTTTTTTAGCAATTCCAACGACTTAATAAGATACCAAACCATACCAAATTATTCGCCTTCATTTTCTTTTAATGCAAGACGAAACTATAACAGTCACTATCCCATCTATTTATGTATCAAATAAGTGTAGCGGTTTTGGCATGAAAGCGTCACAAATGAAGTGTTTCGCATTTCCAATGACAATAGCTAATTATCATTATAATATTGAATATGATAGACATGTCGCAATAAGATAGATAAAGCCGTAACATAGTTATATCCCTAGGGATATAATTATATACCGTAACATAGTTATACGGTTGTAGAAACGATTGGGGGCACCCCGACTCGGACAGGTTAGGTTAGAAGGGGATGGCGGGGTCTGCAAGACCCCGCCATCCCCTTCGTGGTTATTTTTTTTTAAACCACCCAGAAGTAGGAGCACCGCGAAGCGGTGCTCCGTCGACACAGGTATAACTATGTTACGGTATATAATTATATCCCTAGGGATATAACTATGTTACGGTTTTTGTCTATCTTACTGCGACAGACACATTACCTGAGAGGGATCTCTAAGTAAATCTTCTGTGTGTACAACAATCCCCAATATTTCTGTACTGACTGCGCTCTGTACAGCTAACGGAATGGAGGAACATCTTGGATCACGATATGGCTCGTACTTTTTCGTTACGCCCTAAAAATATAACTCTTTCATTAATTTGCTAGTCATTGACTACCAACATTTAAATACTTAAACTTAACTTTTTAGTCACAGTATACTTACAATAGTTAAGAACATGACAGGATACTTATTTTGCTTCTTTCTGACCATTGTGCAAATATCAGGATTGAAACAAGAAAATACGATGCGGCGGTCACCAGCATGCTTCAAAACAGTTTCTAAAACCTGCAAGTAAGAATGAACTTGTTTACTGAACTGGTTACAAACATTGGGTTCTTGGTATGCCAGTCATACTTTAAACAATATAACATTATCAAGACAATGCACATTGGTTCAATGACAACATAATCTGTGTCTTACCTTATCAACATAAGTATTCATATCAAAGGGGTTGTACAGTTCAAATGTACCATCTTTCAACTCCATGGTCCACTTCAGCTCAATGTTGAAACCAACATGTGGGTCTATTTTTTTCAGTGTTTCTTTCAAAGTAGGAAATGGTTGATGTTCCTCTAAGTCATCATCGAAAAATAGTGTTTCCCGATTGCGACCTTCAACTAAATGATAAACCTACAAACAGAACAATAATAGGTAAAGATAATGCCAAACATCTAATGATCTACCTGAAAACAATTGTCAGATGGCCGGGCCTAAAATGGCTACAAGTATAAATATTTTATAAAATGTATTGGGATAATATTCATAGAATGGAATATTCTATTCTATTGTTGTAACAATATGGTGTAGATAAGTAATTGATAAAGTACAATTTTACCAAAATTGATATACTCAATGCTGCCTGGTCCGGTGTTGTGATTTTTGCATAAAGTAAGTAATGCTCGGGCACGCCGCAATCGCGGCGGTAAGACCCCTCTTTGAGGAGTGGCTGGATAGGCGTCACGGCGTCCTGACCTACCGCATGACGCAGGTCCTCACCGGACACGGAAGTTTCGGGAGGTACCTGTGTCTAAGGAAAAAGGAGGAAACGCCTGGGTGTCACCACTGCGAAGATCGCCCGGAGGACACAGTAGATCATACGGTGCAAGACTGCCCCGCTTGGGCAGAGCACCGACGTGTCCTCACGGCGGCGATAGGCGGAGACCTCTCGCGCCCGGCATTGGTCGCGGCCATGCTGCGGGGCGAGACGGAGTGGGAAGCGGTCGCCTCCTTCTGCGAAGCAGTCATGCTCGCGAAGGAGGAGGCGGGCCGCGTGAGAGAGAGGACAGTGTCCTCCCTCCGCCCCACCCGCAGTGGTGGACGCCCACGGCGACGGACGTCGCAAGACGATCTCCAGCCACCGTAGGCGCGGGCATGCGGGCGGCGAGTAAAGGGCAACTCGCTGCCCGACCATGGACCATGCCCGGGTCGACGGCGCGTTGTGTTCCACGCGCGCCTCAAAGAGCGTCAGCATAATGACGGGGCCCCCTCTCTAGAGGGCCAAAGCCTGCCGGGGTCGCGGGACTTATCTCATTACCGTGACCCCGGAACATAAAGGGCTATTGAAGGACACCGTGGATTTTAGTCAGTACAAGTCTGACAGTCCCTCCCGCCCTGCCCGGGGTGGGAGGACTCATTTGATGATTTTACCACGCAAAAAAAAAAAAAAAAGTAAGTAAATATGCTGGTATCAAAAAAATTAACCTGAAATGGGTCTATATAAAAAAAAGAAATAGTTTTTTTTTTCACTATATTTCACTCTGCACTTAAGGGCTATCGCCCACGGCGACTTTTTGTAGCGATGCAGTCGCGCGTTTAGCAAATGCGCGACAGCATCTCTTGTAACGCGTGTTAGTCGCATTTGCAACGCGCTACAATAGCGATGCCAACGAGCTAATATCGCGCTACTGCATCGTGATTGTATCGATACAAACGCGCGACTGCGTCATATCGCGCTACTGCATCGCGATTGTATCGATACAAACGCGCGACAGCGTCGGACGATATCGGAGAGAGAACAGAGGGGGGGTGGGGGGAGTGTGGCGCGGCGCGTGAGTGGGAACTGAACATTAGTGCAACACAGACAGAAATCAATCGAACCATTAATTAATCATCGTTGTTTGAATAAGAATTATCGTAACTGCATCGCGACCGAATCGCGTTTGCATCGTGACTGAATCTGGTCTCGTGGGCGAGGGCACACAGCTAGCGACCGCTTCGCGTCTGTATCGATGCTACGCGCGACAGCATCGCTACAAAAAGTCGCCCGTGGGCGAGGAGCCTTAGACAACCCACTGATCACATTAGTACTTGCTTGCAGGTAGGGTTACCATTTAGAAATTTGAAAAGTCCGGACTAAAGCCTGGCATTTCAATAAAAGTCC
Organism: Agrotis exclamationis; assembly: GCA_950005045.1. NCBI lineage: Eukaryota > Metazoa > Arthropoda > Insecta > Lepidoptera > Noctuidae > Agrotis > Agrotis exclamationis. Next base: position 10,785,583 of record OX465421.1, read on the forward strand.
GGACATTTTAGTCACAAAATCCAAATATTACCCACTTATTTACAGTGGTATGGTAGGCACGATAGCAGACGCTCGCGAGGGGTGGGAGGGTGCGGGGACCGCCCGCCACGCGCGGCCCGTTGTCCCGTTGCCCGTCGTCTGTCGGCGCAGCGACTATTTGGTATTACTTCTACAAGTTTTATTATTCGTATTCCATCTAAGCCAGAAAATCCGGACAAATTAAAGAGCCGGACAAAGTCTGGACAAAAGTCTAGAAGTCCGGACATGTCCGGACAAATCCGGACGGATGGTAACCCTACTTGCAGGGTTTGAAGCCACAACCTTGCATGTAGGGCTTGGATATCGGACGTTTTTTCAATTCCGGTATTGGGTTTCGATATTCGGTTTTTCAATTCCGGAATTCCGGAATACCGGAACTGAAAAGTGGCTTTGTATCCACTAGTGATAGTTTAAATTTTTATTAACTCATAACTGTAAAAAAATTGCAAAAGGTCCTAATTTTTGGTAATAAATAAATGTAATCTAATGGAATTCTTTTTTAGTTAGTATCAGAAACGCTGAAAGGTTAGGACACCTCCGCCGCGAAACTAACTAGGTGAAACCGCAATGCGCGTTCCGCAGCAAAACCTAGCCAGACACTTACGCTAGTGACAAACTTGTGTTCAAATAGCGATTATCGTCTACGATAAAAAAAGACGAGATTTTGCTCTAGTCTAAACTATGAATAGACAAACATATTGAGTATATGAAATTATACTGAAACGAGGCAAAAGTCCTGTTATTTTTGTAGTCTGGATGACTTAATAAATAAATTTTACATCTATTTTGAACGAATATCTTCAATTAAGTTTCTGTAAATTCAACTGATTTAGTGTCATTTTTCAATAAAATCATTAGTTTTGCCTCCAAAACTTGTACATTCGATCCAGACTTTGCTATGGTTTTGTTTCGCGCGCCCTACAAATGACAGATCGGGTGGATGGTTCAGCGGTTTCGCTACTATAGTTTTGATTTGATTGCAAAAATAACTGACCGAAGAAAAGCTCATTCTGCTTCTACACTCGTTGCTGGTATTGTTTTTGAATATTGAAAACAATTTTCCAAGTATGGTCCTCCACCGCGTTTTCCATTTTAAATAAAGCCAAAATGCAAGGGTGTGTTATTAATCGCGTATAGATAAAAAAGTGACTTCTAGTCACTTTTTAACTAATGTCTTCCAATACATACAAGAGTAGTGCGCAAATACTTGTGTGTACTTCGTGGTAATCTAATCAACTACCGGTCAAACGCTGCAACTTTGCCATGATGCCCAACTTTGACTCCTTTGTTTCAACGCGCGAGGTTTATCGGTGATAACGCGGTGGTGGTTTATAGGTGGACGCCGCGTTATCAAGGCAAAGTTGCAACGTACCTGGCTCCGTCAGTGCCAGTACGCATACGAATTAATCCTGTATGGTTTGGAATAAGCGCGCAAAACTCTAGATTCCATTCTATACGCGAGCAGTTCAGTTGCATGCTCGTCATTATACGGTCTTTGCCATGAATGACTATGGGTCTACTCTAAACTTTGCAACATACTTCGGCAGAAGCCATATAAGCCCAATGTTTTACGCTTATTAACCCGAAGATAGTCAACGCAAGAGGCACCCCAAGGATCGGTTTGGTTAGGTTCCTATAAACCTTGTAGTCGGAAATAGGAGCAAAGCCCCGCTGAGCGGGGCTAAAATTTAACCTTGAAATTAAAATTCGACTATAATTTGTCTTACAACGAAGTCTCCGCCTCAGACGTACTACACTCCTACAATTATTTCAATAAACTTTATCAAGTCATAATTATATCACTAAACTCCCTGGGCTCCTATTTCTGTTTGTAGGGCTTAAAGGAACCAAACCGAACCAAACCTCGGGGTGCCCCTGACGTCGGCCGTCTTACCGTTAAAAGGCATAAAAACAATGATTTTTGTCAGACGTAAGTGATGTAGTATAGTTTGTATTATAAGAGTAGAGACCTACTCTTATAATATATAAATTCAAAACTATAGTTTCCCTTCTACTTCATGTTGTGGTAATTTGTTGCGCATCAAGCTGCAAAAAAAATATTATTTTCTTCAATATCGAAACTCCGGTATTGGTCTCGCCAATTCCGGAATTGGAAGCGATATTGAAAAGCTTCGGAATTCCGGAATTATACCGGTTCCGGAATTCCGGAGGCCAAGCCCTACTTGCATGCATGAAAGGTAAGCCTTTGGCACTGTCGCCAACACATCCATCTACCCCAATGTGTCAAATTTCTTTATTAGATTTTCAACCTTATCACAATACTAGAAGGTTAATTTTCAATTGGTAAAATTTGACAGATTCATGGAGGTTGACCTGCTGGCATCTACATCGTAACATCACAAACAATATTTAAATTACTAGCTTCTGCCCGCGACTTCGTACGCGGATCTTGCTGCTTATGCCAGCGACATTGGGGTCGTCAAAATCGAAGATCTAAAACGTCTGATGCCTAGAGCCCGGGTAAAAAAAAAAACAGGAGTTTTGGCCCGTATAGTCAAATTTTTATGGTTCCGTCGTCAACAAGGAACCCTTATAGTTTCGCCATGTCCGTCCGTCTGTCCGCAGCTTAGCTCAGAGACGCCCAGTACTAGAAAGCTGATTTTGGTGTAAATATACGGATTTGTTGCGCCGAAAAAGTGGTAAAATAAAATCTTGTAAAATATATTTTTTTAGGGTACCTCCTGTACACGTAAAGTGGGGATGTTTTTTTTTTCTCGCGTAGCCCTTAGTGTGGGGTATCATTAAACAGGCCTATAAAAAATATTGATAGTTTCCATTAACAATTTTTTGATAAAAAAATTCTTTTGTGAAATATTAAGCTTTAAAGTACTAATTTTTGCTCGACTCGAGTGTCCCCCCTCTACCAGCTAAACGGTTATGTTTGGGGGTGTGAAAAAATTCACAATAGTAGTATATATAACGAAGTTTAAAAGAAAATTATCATGACTAAGTAGGCTTTACAAGTTTACGAGTAATAGTCGACCAACTTATAAAACGTACTTGGATAACATATGTATTTTCCTAAACAAAATGTATCAGAGAACATGTTCTTCAACTGCAAATGTAAGTTTGTCAACTTTATTTTTACAGCTATAATAGGTGGGTATGTTTTGGGGATAGGTAGGTTTTTATTGTCAACTATTTTTAACTAGCTTCAAAAAAAGGAGGAGGTTCTCAATTCGTCGTAATCTTTTTTTTATGTATTTTCCCCGATTTCTCAAAGACGCCTGGACCGATTTTGAAAATTCTTCTTTTGATTGAAAGAGTACATCTTCCAATTGGTCCCATGATCATCAAGTCAGGATCTGATGATGGGATCCTGGAGAAATCGTGGGAACTCTTTAAATTTTAAATCATTCTTGAAGCGATTTGATAACAACTCAATCCCGTCGAGTACAACATCTTTTCCAACTTTACCTGTGAAGTTGGTTTTTATAACTCCTTCTACAGTTACCATCGTCCTATGTGGGCCCGTTTTTAGACGTTATGAGTTGGCTACTGAATCACTTAGGTACCTACCTAATAAATGTTAATGTACGTAAATTTAATTTTGATGGGCAACTACGGAACCCTACACTGTGCGTGGCCCGACACGCACTTGGCCGGTTTTATTCATATAATCGTCGTCATCGAAAATCAGTCCTAAACTGTAACCGCTTTCACTGGTACTCCCAGCTAATGCTAATTACACAGTGAAATAAGTGATAGCTTTGATTTCCACAGGTGTTCCAGATCTTTAATTTTTTTTACGTCAACAGTATATTAGTGCTCATCAGGTTGAACAACTCTTGCTAAGACGTCATTCCTATACAGGGTGTCCAGTAATGAATGGATAACCTTGGAATGGGTCATAGTAGAAATAAGGCGATTCAGAAAAAAATACAAAAAAATATCAATACGGAGTATTTCCTAAGATAATATGTCACTTTTAAGAATATTGATAATTTTTGGTACCCTACTTTACATACTTGCACACCACGACTACAAATTGATGAATTCCATCGCTTTTTAGGGTTCCGTAGCCAAGGCAAAACGGAACCCTTATAGATTCGTCATGTCTGTCTGTCTGTCTGTCCGTCCGTGTGTCACAGCCACTTTTTGTCGAAAGTATAAGAGCTATCCTGTTGAAACTTGGTAGGTAGATGTATTATGTGAACCGCATTAGGATTTTCACACAAAAATAAAATAAAACAAATTTTGGGGGTGCCCCCCATACTTAGAATTGAAACTCAAAATTTTTTTTTTTCACCAAACCCATACGTGTGGGGTATCTATGGATAGGTCTTTAAAAATTATATTGAGGTTACTATTATCATTTTTTTCTAAACTTAACAGTTTGCACGAGAAACACTTCCAAAGTGGTAAAATGTGTGTCCCCCCCCTGTAACTTCTAAAATAAGAGAATTATAAAACTAAAAAAAATATATCAATGTAGACTCGGCTCGGACGACGCGATCCGATGCGAATGGCATTAGCAATACCCTTATTACGTTGACATAAAGGTTTTCTTGACCGGCTTAAGCCGATTCCGCGTCGATAAATGTGGGAGCACCCTTATATTGTAGCTGAGCTCTTGGAGTTCCACATTAAGTTTTCCAGATCTCGAAATTTTTTCTGTCAGCAGAAAATGCTCATCACGTGGAACAGTTTTTGCTATGGCACCATTTTTGCATCTCTTATAGTTTAGCTGGTCTGTTGCGGTTTTGCAACAGTTGTTCAAGTTACCAAGATAAATTATAGCCTAATGTAGGCCAGACTTAATAGGTACCTATACAGCGATAAAAAAAAAATTCAAATCCGTCCAGTACTTTTTGAGTTTATCAAAAATCACGCGTTCCAACTGCTCCCCATTCCCCTCGCCTTCCAGCGAATCCCTGAGGTACCTCCCGCAACAACCGTAACCGGGAGGACTTGCGTCAGGTTGAAGAAGGTGAGGACGCCGCAGCGCATCTCCGACCACTTCTCAAAGAGGGATCTTACCGCCGCAATTATGACACGACCACTTGACCAGGCAGTCATTGGTTATTAATTTTGTTGTGGTATTATTTTGAAACTATGATATCTCCTAAGATATTCATTGAAATCAAACAATGCCAAGGGCAATTTTGTTCAAAATTAAATGCTTGTGATGATTAAGGTATTTATTTTGGTAAGGATTTACCTATATCGTGTTAATGAAAATACCTTCGCAAATTAAGCATTACTTTAAAACCAATTTGATTTCCACAAAAATGGTTATAGTGACTTAACCTTAAAAGATAGATAGATACCCTCGCGGACTTTATTTTAGAACTTCTTATGAAGAATAATTCCGTAGAACATAATTTTTGCGTATCTTTAACCGTTTACGCAGCACACGCAACAGAAGCTCTCGAAGAGGAATAAATTTTCCCGATTTTTGAAACATTTCTCATTGCTGCTCTGCTCCTATTGGTGATAGCGTGATGTTATATAACCTTTCTCGATAAATGGTCTATTCAACACAAAAATAATTTTTCAATTCGAACCAGTAGTTCCTGAGATTAGCGCGTTCAAACAAACAAACTCTTCAGCTTTAAATTATTAGTATAGATTTGATAGCATACCTTAAGTTTCTGTAGGTGTTCCAAAGTCAAATCCTTCACAGGTACTTCTAACATTTCCAATTCATCTACTTCCTTCTTTCTCTTCAATGATATACATACATAAAAATCATGATAAATAACAGGTACCATATCTTTGCTTAGCTGAACATCAAATTCTAGCAAGTCTGCACCACTGGCAGCGGCTTTTTTAAGAGATGCTATGGTATTTTCACGAATGAAATCCCTGAAAATTATCACTATTATATAATTTGAAGTTAATGGTACAGAATGGAACAAGATTATGCCTCATATTTGATTTTCATACAAGTACAAAGTAAAAACTTCTTACCCTTTGGTTTTAAAACTTGCACCTAGTCCTCGATGTCCAACCTCCAGACCAGTCCAAGATGGATTCCAATACTTTGCAAAAGACTCCTTAAGGTTACTAAGCTGCTCTTTCATGGGCTTCACAATTAAATAGCCAATATTCACTGTCCCTAAAGGGCGATGTTTTACACTGCAAGTCACAGGCAGATCCAATGTACCCTCAGATGACTTGAACATATTAGGCAGCACATAGGTATAGCCTACATGGCATGGAGGATCATCAGGTACAGCACGACTGCTGGAGCAATAGAAATCCACAAGATATGCAAGGGATTTTATATCTGGAGCTGTAACATTTATCAGTAACACATCATCTGGATTGTAATCTCTTCCAAATTGCTCCTGTGGTGACATTCCACAAACAGAAGGATCATTACTCAGCGTAGAAACATCTACAAGCACTCCTGATGCTGCTCCACTTATATCCATACTATGGGATGAATCATCAGCATGCATTTCTGTACCAAAAGATAACTTAACAGGTGTAACCTTTATACTCATAATTCTCTTGGCTAGACAACTCCTAAGTTTTAATGGATTATTCATAAATTGGAACTGCAGCAATGTTGTTACTGTGAGCCAACCAGATGACACCAACTGGAGGCCATTATGATTCCCATATGTATCAACATAAGGGTGTAGTATTGTTTCTTGCAGAATTCGTGGTTGTTGATGAGTCTCCCACTGGTAAATAGTGATATCCTTTGGGTACGCCTCATTCACAATACATCTGCCATAACGGTACAATATGTCACAGGTGTTTGGAACCCTAATTGTTTTCCACCACAAATCTGTTCCTTCTTCACGGTCTAGCATCACAATTTTGTCATAGTTCCATTCACCAAGCTCTGGAATATTTCCTGTGATGAACATTGTCTCTCTGGGTCCAACCCCAGGAGCGCATACTGTGAATTTCCATTCTTGTGATGTCACTATCCCTTCAGATTCTGGTTTTTTCTCAGCCATTTTCTTTGGTGGTTTGTATTTCGGCTTTTTCGGGTCCTCTAAAAAAAACCAGCGTTGCATCTTGTTACGAACGTATGATAAATTCTTTGTTTTGTTTTATGACATTGCAAATTTAATAATAATTATGTAGTAACCATATGAAAATAAATAAACATTGTTTCCTAATCTATTTGGTCTTTCTTACTCAGCTTCGATCGAGACGCAGCTGGAAGCAGCGACAGCGGCCCGACCCAGCCAGCCACTTCAGCCAGCTAGCAGCTGTCCAGCTCAGCTGCTCAGCTTTCAACAGTTCACCAAAAGACCCATGGAAAAGACCGTACGGGTACGGTACGACCATAGACATATTATAATAATCTACACCACGTTCTTCATGTTTTTTGCCACACAAAAATGAATCTTATTTCTCACAGATTAGATTTCCTTTTTTGTCTGGCAAAACTAACGAGAGAAATGAGAGGTTAACTTTGAAGGTCGCTATCTCTTTTCCACAATTGCCAGGAGATAAGCATTGGTAGAAATGGTAGAAAATTTTATAGTTTGGGGCTTACTTATTTTATTTGTAATTTATGTTATTTTTAAGCTACAAGTATATTTTACTTGTAGCTTAAAAATAACATTTTTGCCGCCACAAACACTTTTGTGACGGTATTAAAAATTAGTATGATCCAACCATAGCCAACGTTTAAACGTCGAAATGCCCGCAAATCGTGTTCAAAAATTATGCAAATAACCACCGAAACACCGATATTTTCGAAGGCTTATCTTTTTTCTTTTTAGTGTTTTTCATTAAATAAAAACGAGTTTAAATAGTAAAATAATTCAAAATACTAACGCAAGGTATGTTTGGCTAATGTTTGCTACAACGCCAACTATTGTAACAAACATTGACATAATGTGTTCTGAGCATTGAAATGTGATTCCAGGGTTTCCAGGAACTTCGTCCTGTACCAAAATAGTGTAAGCATATAATTGTTAACACAGTGTTTTGAGCCTTATTGTTTAGAGCTCAAGTTTCATTTTAGAATGAGTATTTTTGTACTAATGACATTATTTTCAATGAACATTTTTAAATTGTTAACGTTAAACCTTTCTCGGATGAAAAGACTTAAGTAAATATATTTTGCAATGGTAATTAAACTGTCCATGAGTTTCCGGTTTAGCGACAAAGGAAGTTCTCCCTTCATCAGGTCTTTCATGGACCAAAAGCTCGTCCAGACGTTTTCGGTCCGACGTAGAATTTCCTTATCTTGCCTCGCCTGGAATGAGACTGTTTGGCCCAAATATACGCATTCATGGACGTAGTCCACCCTAACACCCTCGTCGTAAAGATGGCGTTTTGTGCTGTTGGTCATAAGTTTGGTCTTTGACATGTTCATTTCCAGTCCGACCTCGCGGCTTGCAGCGTTTAACTGTTCAAGCGTCTGTCCGAGCTCCGAAACCGAAGAGGAGAACAAGACTATGTCATCGGCGAAACGAAGATTCGTTAGTCTTCTCTCTCCGACAACAACGCCCTTCTCGCTCCAGCTAGCTCCAAGCGTTTTGAAGACCTCTTCTAGGACGGATGTGAAGAGTTTAGGCGAAAGTGGATCTCCTTGTTTGACGCCTTTATTGATTCGGAAAGACGGACCAACGGTTTCTATTTTTATGGCGGCTGTACTGTTTATGTAGATATGCTTCAAAAGGCTGATATAAGTTATGTGGATGTGATGTGAATTTAAACTTTCGAATATCGATTTATGCTATCAAATGCTTTGGAGTAGTCTACGAAGGCTAAATATTGTAGCATGTTGAATTCGTAGTGTTTCTCAATAATTTGGTTCAGAGAATGGAGGTGGTCTGTGGTGGAGAAGCCTCGTCTAAAACCTGCCTGTTCCACTGGTGTTAATCGAGTGGTTCTGTTATTCCGTTCTCTATAACTTTGATTAAAACTTTATACATATGGGACACGAGGCTGATGGGTCGGTAGTTCTGAAGGTCGGCTTTATCGCCTTTTTTGTGAAACAAGATTATATTGGCATGACAGAAACTTTTTGGAATTTTTCCGGTTTGTAAAATTAGGTTGAGTAAGTCGATTCTCCAATCTTGAGGGCTTCGGTGGTGATACCATCTTGACCGGCACTTTTACCGTATTTCATGCTAGATAGAGCTCGATGGTCCTCATATCCTGTTATAGGTGGTATGTCTGGAGAGCGTGAATAGGTATCGAGGTTTAGCGAAACTGAACTGTCAGAATATAGAGTTTTATAAAATTCAGTACTGATCTCAATTATTTTTCGTCTATCTCTCTGCTTTGTTCCGTTTGAATCTCTCAGGCCTGTTATCCAAGATTTGCCCTTTTCTAAACCTCTTCTCGCCGCTCTTAATGATCTGTTGTTTTCTAATGTGGTTTGGATTAAGTTGACATTATACACACATCAAAAGTGTCTAGGGATCAAGCATTTTTATGCGGATTTCTTGAGATTGAGATGTGGCTTTGTAATAAATTTATGATTTTATAAATTTATATGGATCCTTTTTGGTGCATTTCATAATTTGAATCAGGAACTGTGAATCAAATTCGAGTAAAAGATGAAAATCAGCTGTCAATATTTTCCCTATAAAAACATACAACGCATTGAAGACATTATTAGTGCTACTGTTTCCCTACTACTGATTAAAACCAACGTTATTATGGAGCGGCGACGTCATTTAAGCAGGGAAGAAATGCTCAGAGCCGTGGGAATGATAGAAGCTGGTTCCCGGCAACGTACTGTGGCTTTAGCTCTGAATACAAGTCAGAGTGTTATCAGTCGACTTTGGACACGTTACCGAAGCACTGGTACCGTGGCTGAGCGCCATGGAGGACGGTATCGCTGCACCACACGGAGACAAGACCGATACATTCAAATCTTAACTCGAAGAGCTCCAACAATAACCGCCATGATGTTAGCCGTGAGCCTGAAATTTTGTACACGCTTTGAGTTCTGATGACAATACATGACTAGCTAAGAAACGTCATAACAAATCCAATATGGCGGCCTCCCCAAGATGGCGGACTGGCTGTTTGAAACCCACCCCCATGATATGGGTATCAAATGAAAGAGTTTGCTGTCAGGAATACGAAAAAAATAGTCACGGGACTTAAATCCAATATGGCGAAAGTCCAAGATGGCAGACAGGCTGTTTGAAATCCACCCCCGTGATATGGGTATCAAATGAAAGGGTTTGCTGTCAGGAATACGAAAAAAATAGTCATGTGGCTTATGCTAGGCTAGGCTATTAATCCAATATGGCGGACGTCCAAGATGGCGGACAGGCTTTGAGGCACTTCCCGATAAGCTAGCAGGCTGAAATTTTCAGGGTAGCTTCAAACCCGATGAACAATGATAAAAATAATAAAATAATTAATAGATTTAAAAAATCTAAAAACCCACGTTTTTAAATGTCCTAAAAAGAAGAAAATAACCCTACGGGGCTGAGAGGGGGGCCACTCAAAACGTGGGGGCGTATCTTTGCAAGTTACACCTACGATCTCACGTCATGTAAATATATCCCATAAATAATCCCTTATATAATATACGCCCCCATGTTTTGAGTGGCCCCTCTCTCAGCCCCGTAGGGTTATTTTCTTCTTTTTAGGACATTTAAAAACGTGGGTTTTTAGATTTTTTAAATCTATTTTTTTGTTCCTGATACTTAATCTAGAGCTATTAATGATCGAAGCATATCTACTTATTCTTTCATGACTTTGCGATGAAAACCTTAGTTTTCATCGAAAATATGGAAAATATAATTTGAACCTACGAGTAATTATCACATTATTGCAATAGTTTATAGATTAGTTTAATTTTTTAGTTGGATGTATTATAACAATCTGGATTGAGTACTCATGCCGAAAAACGTGCCAGCTAAGAGAGCTAATTTGGAGGTAACCGTTTCTTTCTAGTAGGGTGACCATAAGATTCTGGAACAAGATTTTTCCCGCTATAACTTGGCTGAAATTTTTTGTTATTTTTGTGACAGGACTCACTGTGTTGGAGATTTAAACAAAAGAAAGAAAAAAAATAATAAAAGAAGAAAAATATACTATTGCAATTGAAGTCAAGTCAACTGGAGATCCAGTAACTTGACTGTGAGTCTCAAGATCGTGAACCTGAAATCTAAAGTCACTTGACCTTGACCATAATTTCCACTCGACCTTGACCTTCGAGGTATATAAATAATGCCCTCGGAATCATTTGATTTTAATTTCAAAGTCATTTTACCATAACTCTAAGGACATTTGACCTTGACCTTAACGTTACTAACTCCACGAGAATCGCGGATCATGAGTTCATGACTTTCGGATTTGACTTTTACCTCAAGATCAATGACCCCATGATGTTTCAGGGTCAATCTTCAATATTTGAGACATCCGTTGAGGATAATGACGCCCAATCTTTTACTACTAGTGCAACCATCCACTGACAAAAAACAGAAATATAAATTATTTTAATTTCATGTAAGTTAGATTCAATTAAAATAATTTATATTTTTGCTATTTGTCAGTGGATGGTTGTACTAGTACTAAAAGATCGGGCGTCATTATCCTCAACGGATGTCTCAAATATTGAAGATTGACCCTTCACCACCCTACTATTCGAACATCCCACAGGATCCTGAAGGTTTGATTAGGTGATTATTGATTAAAGTAGAGAATTTATTAAAGTATTTTCATTGTACCCAGTTTAGTACCCACAGACCCTTAAATATTTGCTTTAATTTAATTATTTATATTTATAGAGAATAAATAACTCAATACTTTGTGGATAAGTATTTGAAACGTCTACTTGTTGCCGTTATCGAGTAAACAAGAGCAAAAAACTCTGGGCCCTCTTTTTTTTCGTCGTAAATTCATCAAATGGGTTCTACCATCCCAGGCGGGACGTGAAGAGGCTCTCAGACTTGTACTGACTAAAATCCATGGTGTTCCTTCAATAGCCCTTTACGTTCCGGGTCAACTGATAAGACAGTCCCGCAACTCCGGCAGGCAAATGCTCTGTAAGAGGGGCCACGTCAGATTGCTGACAGCTGTTTGAGGCGCGTATGGACCACGCCGTGCTGTCGACCCAGGCATGATCCATGCGGTCGGGCGCAGGTATTAGAGCCCCCTTAAATATATTTTTTTTCTAAAAATGAATCATCTGTGAAAATTTCAACTGTCTAACTATCACAGTTCATAAATACAGCTTGGTGACAGACAGACAGACGGACAGCGAAGTCTAACTGATAGAGTTTCGCTTGACTTGAAATGGAGTCTCCACACAATATTTTTTGTCACGTCCAACTAAAAAATTAAACTAATCTATAAACTACTAGCAAACCCGGCGAACTCCGTTTCGCCACCAGATGGCTTCGTTTTATGTAACATTTGTTTTTTTTTTCCTAAATTTTCTTTGCTTTTACAGCAAAGAAAATTTCCTTTCCTCACGGAGCCCAAGACCTTTCCAACGAATGCAACACCGTGGAAATCGGTTCGTGCGTTCTGGAGTTATAGCGTCAGGAAGGAAAACCCGACTTATTTTTATATAGTAGAGATTGCAATAATGTGATAATTACTCGTAGGTTCAAATTATATTTTCCATATTTTCCTTAGTTTTCATCGCAAAGTCATGAAAGAATAATTAGATTTGTCTTCAAAACTTCTGAAGTATTGTCACACTAATCAACGTTAGGTAACAAAATCTTAAATATTCCTTACCTGTGAAATGATATCCCACAACCAATATTATGAATCACTTCTATATGTCTTAATATATCATATTTTACTATTTTCACAATAAAAATAGAAGATACCTGTAGTTAAAACGTATTTTCATTTATGGTTTACAAAAAAGCCGCCATTTATAATTCATACGTCAAATTCAGTGTTGTCAGAATAATTACGTAATTACTACCACATAGTCATAACAATGAATATAACTTTACAAAAAAATAATGATTACTATTTTCTATGTATTACAAAAATATGGTAAAATACATTTTTAAGCAATCTCACAAACTTATTTTACTTGTAGCTTAAAAATAACATAAATCTATATATATAAAAGAAAGTCGTGTTAGTTACACTATTTATAACTCAAGAACGGCTGAACCGATTTGGCTGAAAATTGGTGGGGAGGTAGCTTAGAACCAGGAGAAACATATAGGATACTTTTTACAGTTTTTTTTTTTGTTTTTTCCCGTTTCCGTGGGACGTGACATAAAATGTGCTATAATAAAACGCAACTGACATGGAATGACAGCAAAATGAAAAATGTATCAATCAAAACATCAATTGACCGGTCGATGTGTTTGTATTGAATTTCTAAGCTGATTGTGCCGATATTATCATAATTATCAATGCCAATGCCGCCACCAAGACGATCAAATTTTTATCCTGTTTCCGTGAGACGTGCATAATAGTAACATGTTCACCAAGGTGTTGGTGCCGAAATTGAATAAGGGATCCTGAACAAAAAGTACTAGGAAAACATGAAGAATACCTAATTATGTTCATGCCGCCCAGCGCCCACCGTACTTCAATGCTAAAAAAGTATTTCGGTGAATACTGAATACCCAAAAAATGTACTAGAATTGCATAAATTCAATACAACCATACGACGAAGAAACGCCTGGGTGTCGCCACTGCGAGGATCGCCCGGAGGACACGGTGGAGCATACGGTGCAGGACAGCCCCGCTGTTAGCAGAGCACCGCCGTGTCCTCACGGCGGCGATAGACGGAGACCTCTCGCGCCCGGCATTGGTCGAGGTCATGCTGCGGGGTGAGACGGAGTGGGAAGCGGTCGCCTCCTTCTGCGAAGCAGTCATGCTATGGAAGGAGGAGGCGCACCGCGTGAGGGAGAGGTCACCGTCCTCCCTCCACCCCAGCCGCAGTGGTAGACGCCTACGGTGACGGACGTCGGCAGACGATCTCCAGCCACCGTAGGCTCGGGCATGCGGGTGGCGAGTAATGGGTGATGTCCAACCTTGGACCATGCCCGGGTCGACGGCGCGTTGTGTTCCACGCGCGCCTCAAAGAGTGTCAGCATTATGACGGGGCCCCCCTTAAGAGGGCAAAAACCTGCCGCGGTCGTGGGACTTACGATTTACCGTGACCTCGGAACGTAAAGGGCTATTGAAGGAACCGTGGATTTTAGTCAGTACGAATCTGAAAGTCCCTCCCGCTCTGCCCTGGGTGGGAGTCATGGAAGTTTCGAATTGTCTCCCACATCCAGTGGTTTTCCCGTAGAATTTGACATCAGACGTTTCAGATCTTCGATTTTGGCGACCGCGTTGTCGCTGGCATAAGCAACAGGATCCGTGTACGAAGTCGCGGGCAGAAGCTAGTTACAAATAAAATAAGTAAGCCCCAAACTATAAAATTTTCTACCATTTCTACCAATGCTTATCTCCTGGCAATTGTGGAAAAGAGATAGCGACCTTCAAAGTTAACCTCTCGTTTCTCTCGTTAGTTTTAAACGTAAAGGAAATCTAAATCGTGAGAAATAAGATTCATTTTTGTATGGCAAAAAACTTGAAGAACTTAATCTAGATTGTTATAATTAAAACCGTCTTCAAATAACCTCCTTTTTTTTGAAGTCGGTAAAAAAGGAGGAGGTTCTCAATTCTATGTACACCGATTACTCAGAGGTTTCTAGTCCGATTAGTGTAATTCTTTTTTCGTTCGATGCAGTATATTTTCCCATTGGTCCCATAAAAATTTCATCCAATTTGGTTCAGTACTTTTTATTTTGTGAGCATTTTTATTGATGGATGATGTGATGATTTTTACTTTTTACCCGACTGCGCGAGGCAAAGTAGGGTTATGTGTTTATCAGTCTATGTATGTATGTATGTATGTTTGTTTCTATGTGGCGTTCTAGAGACCAAATGCGTAGGCCGATTTCGATAATTCTTACGTCAATCGATTCGTCTTAACCTCAGGTCTTAACCTTGCGAGTGTCACTAAAGACATGACAGTAATCAAAATTCACCACAGCGACAACCAGACGCCATATTGTCAAAATGAAAAAAAAAAGTTGATGAAATATGTCAAGTGGGGTGTCGTTGATTAGGTATTTTTTTTAAATCATCTTTTGGTTTCTTTTATCATTTTTCAGGGCGCGCCAAAGTTCACCTAAAATTTAAACTCTGATCATTGGAAACCCGAAAATTGTATTCCTAACATTTTTAATCCTAATGATCACAACTCCTAATTGCTCTGTCACTAATGTTCATAATTCCGAATCATTCGACTTCATAATGTCAGTACTTAGCAATAAATATCTAATATACTATTATTTGTTTTCCTATATTTTCTCAATATAACCATCTTTTACACTATTATTTATTCAAAGTCATATCTTCTTGCACCGACGTGTCCTCACGGCGGCGATAGGCGGAGACCTCTCGCGCCCAGCATTGGTCGCGGCCATGCTGCGGGGCGAGACGGAGTGGGAAGCGGTCGCCTCCTTCTGCGAAGCAGTCATGCTCGCGAAGGAGGAGGCGGGCCGCGTGAGAGAGAGGACAGTGTCCTCCCTCCGCCCCACCCGCAGTGGTGGACGCCCACGGCGACGGACGTCGCAAGACGATCTCCGGCCACCGTAGGCGCGGGCATGCGGGCAGCGAGTAAAGGGCAACTCGCTGCCCGACCATGGACCATGCCCGGGTCGACGGCGCGTTGTGTTCCACGCGCGCCTCAAAGAGCGTCAGCATAATGACGGGGCCCCCTCTCTAGAGGGCCAAAGCCTGCCGGGGTCGCGGGACTTATACCATTACCGTGACCCCGGAACATAAAGGGCTATTGAAGGACACCGTGGATTTTAGTCAGTACAAGTCTGACAGTCCCTCCCGCCCTGCCCGGGGTGGGAGGACTCATTTGATGATTTTACCACGCAAAAAAAAAAAAAAAAAAAAAAAGTCATATCTTCTTTGTTTAGATAAAAAAGGATACAAGAGCGAGCGAAGCGAGCTCGGGACTTGGGGCACCTCGACTCGGACAGGTTAGGTTCGGTTCAGGTGTAAGGTTACTTTAAACCTTGCAAACAGAAACAGGAGTTACCTTAGTAGGTGGTAGTCGGCAATTTGACTAAGGAAGGATGCAAGGGCGAGCGTATATTATTGATTACCACCTACCAAGGTAGCTCGACGCAAGTTTAGGGATAAACGCGATATGAAAGAAAACAGTAGGAGTATAAATATATTTTCAACTAGCTTCCGCCCGCGACCCCGTCCGCGCGGATGTCGGACTTCGCGTGGATGGTTTATTTCTCCATTTTGAGTAACTCTGACAATGACATCTTATAAATATCTATTGGACCCAAATACGGCTAAGCCTATAATAATTAAGGAGATCTATTGAGCCACTGCTGTTGAGCTCGCGTTCTGTAGTAAGTATTTTTTTCATAGTAATTCCGACCTTGTATTTACAAATAACTGATCGGAACAGTAATCAAAAAGGTCGCGCTGAAAAGCACGGTGTGAAATTACACGCATACAATATTAATTCCACGGACGACCGCTCGCCACACTGGACATGTCCGCTCGCATCAAAATTCAGAATTTATATGGAATAGGAAAATAATAAAGTCGCGGTAGTCATTAACTCTCGGAGAATCTTAACACCGCGATTCAGAAATGCTCGTCATAGGCACAACGCCATCTAGTGGTGAGTGGTGGAACCTTTTTAGAAACCAAGGGAGGCAGGCGTGGCGTAATGTTCTACTTGATAATAGGTGTCGCCAGTGGTTCAATAATAAGGTTTGTTACAGATTTTTTTTTCTACGTATTTTTCCAGGATAAAAAGTATCCTATTTTATGCCCAGGATAATAAGGTATAATTATACTAAGTTTCATCGAAATCGAACAGTTAGTTTTCACGTGCTGCCTGCATATACAGACAGACAGACAAAAATTTTTTTAATCACATATTTGGGTTTGGTATCGATCCAGCAACACCCCCCGCTATTTATTTTTTCAATATTTTCAATGTACAGAATTGACCCTTCTACAGGTTTATTATAATGTATATGTAGATATAGATAATGATATTATTAATTACAAATTTCGGAAACATGAGTGTTATGAACATCGCCGGTAGCATTACAAAATGTATGAATGAAAACTTTAGTCTGAAAAATTTTAGGAAGAGTGATCATTCGGATTACAAATCGTTAGGAAGAACAATTTCGGGTAAACAACTTTATGTGAGCCAATATGGACCCCATTTTTCATTTTAATTAATAGTTTAGGGTAGGTATATAACGATTTAAAGTTGTTTAACAAAACAATCATTCTCGCTAATTTTCTTACATAGTGATTTAAGTTTTTATTTCAAGTATAAATGATATACAAACAAAAATAAAAAAAAAACAGTGAACAATGAATCGTAACTCAAAAGACCAAAATAAAAAAAACCGGCCAAGTGCGAGTTGGACTCGCCCATGAAGGGTTCCGTAATAGCAAACATAGATTAGGGATATAATTATATTGAGATTAGTAAGTAATATACACAAACAATTTAAATAACTTTGTTTTTCATAGTGTTTGTATGGATGGCAAAGTTATATTTGCGGTTTTTGTAAATGTACTATATCTCAAAAACTGCTAACTGTATCTCATCCAATAGTCTGGGCAACGAATGATTGTGGTTGGAAAAGTTGAAAGCAGAAAATCTGACTTATGAACTTTGTTTGGACTAGTTAGAAGATAAACATATTAAAAGTCCTGACCCCTCCGAGGTGAGCCCGAGGGAGGGAGGGGCAAAGAAGGTCCCGTTTTTTGTTTTTTTGCTTATATCTTCTTCATATCTCAGACTTCTCTTAATATCTATCTCGGAAAGGTCTTGTCCAAGCCAAGCCTGGACCTGATGGTAAGTACGGAAAAAATGCTCCATCGCTGCTCCCTCAGTTGGTGGTAGGGAGGAAATGTCTGGTTTGACATTTGATACTGACTGGAGGAAACGCTGGTAGCGATAGTTATTAAGAGAAGTCTCCTTCTGTTTTGCTCCATACCACCTTAAAAGCATAAGTTTCCATTTTTTCTTATGTCATCATGCGATGAAGAGGGGTTTGAAAACACTTCTGCGAACGAAAAAAACGAAAGAACGAGACAGAAAATTTAACACATTTTTGAAAATAGGTCATTTTTCGGAGCTCACAGCTATGCAAATATTGGAGATAGATAAAAAGTGTGACAAACAAAGTTGTAGAGAATTTTATGAGGTTTTATTATGTAGTACCTACAACAAAATTTTATACGACGCATCGTTTTCGAGATATAAGCAAAAAACCAAAAAACGGGACCTTCTTTGCCCCCCCCCCTCCCTCGGGCTCACCTCGGAGGGGTCAGGACTTTTAATATGTTTATCTTCTAACTAGTCCAAACAAAGTTCATAAGTCAGATTTTCTGCTTTCGACTTTTCCAACCACACACCCCTTTTGAGCACTCATTTACCAGACTACAAACCAATTTTCTTTGGCAGTTTTTGTTGAGGTCTACATTATATATTTTTTTTAGTTTTAATATTCTCTTATTTTAGAATCGAATAGAATATCTGAAGTTACAGGGGGGGACACACACATTTTACCACTTTGAAAGTGTCTCTCGTGCAAACTGTTCAGTTTAGAAAAAAATGATATTAGTAACCTCAATATAATTTTTAAAGACCTATCCATAGATATCCCACACGTATGGGTTTGGTTAAAAAAAAAAATTTTGAGTTTCCATTCTAAATATGGGGGGTACCCCCAAAATTGGTTTTGTTTTTATTTTTGTGTAAAATCCTAATGCTGTTCACATAATACATTTACTTACCAAGTTTCAACAGGATAGCTCTCATACTTTCGAAGAAAAGTGGCTGTGACATACGGACGGACAGACAGACAGACAGACAGACATGACGAATCTATAAGGGTTCCGTTTTTGCCATTTGGCTACGGAACCCTAAAAAAAATAATAATGAAAAATAAAAAACCCGACTGCGTAGAAACTAATTTTAAAAGGCGTGATAAAATCTATACATATAATAAATTTGTAGAAAAGTGGTGTCTGTACAATATAAATATTTTAAAAAAAGTAGCAGGTGTTGTTATTTTATCGATGCCGAATCCGAAATTGTAATTAAAACTTTTTTTGTCTGTTTGTCTGTGTGTTTGTGCACGCTAATCTTCGGAACTACTGGACGGATTTGAATGATTTTTTTTTGTTGTGTAGGTATTAAGTCCGATTAACATATAGGCTAATTTATCTTGGGAACTTGAACACCTGATGCAGAACCGCAACAGACCTACTAAACTATATGAGATACAAAAATGGTGCCATAGCAAATATTGTTCCACGTGATGATCATTTTCTGCTGAGAGAATAAATTTGAAGATCTGGGACACCTGGTGTGGAACTCCAAGAGCCCAGCTTAACTGTAACATACGAGTTTAGAGGAATGACGTCTTAGCAACAGTGACGGATTAAGACTACTTGATGCCCTAAGCAATTGAAGCCTTTGGTGCCCCCCTATCCACGAGTTTTTTGAATCATTAAATGAGTCTCAGCCCAGGGCGGGACGGGAGGGACTATCAGACTTGTACTGACTAAAATCCACGGTGATCCTTCAATAGCCCTTTACGTTCCAGGATTACGGTTACTTGATGAGATAGGCCCACGACCCCGCCAGTCATTGGCTCTCTAAAGGGGGGCACAATCAGTTTGCTGTCAGCTCTTTGAGGTTCGCGTGGAATACGACGCGCCGTCGACCCGGGAACGGTCCATGCGAGTCACCCATTACTCGCTATCCGCATGCCCTCGCCTACGATATCCGGAAATGCCTCGCGACGTCCGTTGCCGTGAGCGTCTCCGACCTATCCACGGTAGTGTCTGCCTTTAATTTTTTTTAACGTAATCATTGATGACCACCCAGGGCAGGGCGGGGGGGACTGTCAGACTCGTACTGACTAAAATCCACGGTGTCCGTCAATAGCCCTTTACGTTCCAGGGTCCCGGTAATTTGATAAGTCCCTCAACCCCGGCAGGCTTTGGCCCTCCAGAGGGGGGGCCCGTCATCATGTTGATATTACTCTTTGAGGCGCGCGTGTAACACGACGCGCCGTCGACCTGGGCATGGTCCGTGGGCGGACAGCGAGTCGCCCATTACTCGCCGCCCGCATGTCCCGCGCTTACTGTGGCCAGAGATCGTCTGCGGACGTCAGCCGCCGTGGGCGTCTACCACTGCAGCTGGGATGGAGGGAGGACGCTGCCCTCTCTCGCTCACCTGGCCTAGCTAGCCCAGCAGCTGCCTCCCCCTTCGCGAGCATGACTGCTTCGCAGAAGGAGGCGACCGATCCCCACTCCGTCTCGCCCCGCATCATGGCCTCGATCAATGCCAGGCGCGAGAGTTTTCCGCTTATCGCCGTCGTGAGGACACCGGCGCTGCTCTACCACGCGCGGGGCAGTCCTGTACCGTATGCTCCACCGAGTCCTCCGGGCGATCCTCGCAGTGGTGACACCCAGGCGTTTCTCAGACACAGGTACCTCCCGAAACTTCCGTGCCCGGTGAGGATCTGCGTCATGCAGTAGGTCAGGACACCGTGACGCCTATCCTGCCACTCCTCCTGCGGCGTGCCCGAACCTCGGTTGTGACAGTCGTTCCCTCCATACTGCCCTGAGCGCCTGCGCCGGAGCTCTTCCCGCCGCGCCTCCAACTGTCGATGCAGTGGGGATTCGCCCCGGCCGGCGCTGCGCCTCCACCTGCCACTCATAGACATGCTTGAGGGCAGTCGCCTCCAGATCCCAGGGCAGCAATCCGAAAAATTCAGAAAAATATGTATCCTGTATAATTAATTATAAAATAATATAAACTGGGAGTACCTCCACGCGGTGAAGGCGGTAAGACTTGGACTGATTTTCGATGACGATGGTATATCATTAAAAATCTGAGGTGAAAAATTAAACTGACTAAAATTTAATCCGCTCCATTCACGATCGTCCGCTGGTATATAAGTTTTCGCCTGACTACGATTTTTAGCAAGCTTTTTGCTTTTTGGTGACAGAAAATATAGTCCCCTAAGTCCCCTATAAAATATAATTTCCTGTCGGCGACTGCTAATATGGCTGACTAGAGACATGACATCATAACATCGACTTTACTTTTCATAGGTCGTTATCAATTTACTTTGTAATTAATTGTGAATATCCTACATCGACACCCTGACGGCACCATTGGCGACGACTGTTGCGCAGCGTGTCGCGGGCTTGATCCCCGCACGGAGCAAATATTTGAATGATTTACAAGTAGTCGTTCCGGATCTGGGTGTTTGTGTGTTTGTTAACGCACCCACGATAGAGGAGAAATTCCTAGTGTGGGGCTAGAAAGTTGCATACCTACCTGACCTACACACCGTATTTATGATATTCTGAATATTGCTTCAAGTCTCATTAAAATATCGTGTCTGGTGTCTGCTATGCATTTTTTTAAGGTCAAACTTGAAGCGCCAAAACAAAGGTGGTGTACCTACATAGGAGTTTCTATTTTATTATCTCTCAGTCCGAAGTGAAACGCTATTCGAGCGAGCATTTATCTAGGTACAACATTATTTTTAGTATCATGTGAAACCTGAATATAGTTTGTTCAGAATCAGTAACTGATATGATTCCAATAATTATTACACGATGTTATATTTTTTTTTCAAAAATATTTTAATTACATTTTATTACCAGTTAATTACAATACAATCACCGTACGGTTAGGTACCTATTGCCAAACTATTAGTATTATCACGAGTGTATAACACAGGAGACGCGGTTTACGCGGGTGTACCGCGAAATGAGCATGTTTTTGAACGGACAACCGGGTAATATACAAGCTTATAACTTTGTGATTTTTTATATATACGAGTACTTACGGTTTTAAAATTTTGTACATGTCTTCACACAAAAATACTAGACGGGTGTATCGGCTTTCGCATAAACAAAAAAATAATGTTATGTACTATACTAATAGGATGCCACAGAAAGACTCGGTATGCGGTGTGTTTGTGGTTGAAAACTATAATAATTGTACTTCCAGCTCCATGGTTACAGGTTCGTATTGTGAATCACGGGGACAACGGGCATACACCAAAATAAACAAACGTACTCAAGTGGATGAAATTGTATTTCGTATAAACGCTTAAAAGTATTTTTACAAATATATACACTTTTTAAACAACTACCTATTACTTAACTATTTATATACATTAACCAGTCTTTTTGAGTGTCTAACTCTAAATCAAGCCTGTGCTTATAAATTTTAACGCAGAGCGGCAAGAAGTTTTGAATAGCTGATTCAGTTACAATCCTTCTCTATCTATTCTTGCCGTCGCTGAGTTAATGAAGCCCAGAAATTATAATAATGACTAATTTTTTTTTACAACTTTATACCGCTATGTACGTATTATTCTTAAAATGGACAATTGACGCCGGGATGTAAAAACGTACAATTATCACCTTGTCTACACGATCCTTTGCGCTGGAAATAAATACAAACTGCTTTGCGGCCACCACGACCACCACCTCTACCCCGCGGAGGGCCATCCCAGTTTCCAGCATTTTTACCACGCCAATGTCCGCCACCGCCACGGCCTCGAATAGCTCCTCGAAAATTACCCATACCAGGGAATCCATCAGGGCCTGGTGGACCTTGAGGTCCTGACATGTTGAAATCCATTGGAAACATATTTTGCTGCATATTAAAACCTTCTGGTGGACCAGGAAACATCGGATTCGGTGCTCCAAACATTTCCGGAGTCATCATCATTCCTTCTGGGGGCATCATCATTCCTGGGGGTAAGTTCCCAGGAGGAATGGCTCCAGGAGCCATGGGTCCTGGCATTCCGTTGGCCAAGATATGTGGCGGGACTCCGCTTGGCCAATCAGCCGGAACCATATTACCACCTTGAAACCCAGGTACGCCTGGGAATTGTGGGTTTGGAAAAGCATTAGGAAATTGATTCATATTTGGCGGGAACATGTTAGGAACATTCATGGTAGCCGATGCTGGTGGCGCATTGCCCTTGGGTTCAGGCCAAGGCATATTTCTAAAGTCACTTATATTGTCCTGGTTGCCAGTAACATCATCTAAAGGTATAATTGTCGGTTCAGTGTAGGGGTGAGTTTCAGGCTCAGGTTCAAGTGCAGAGTCAGGTATCATTGATTTTGAAAAATAAAGTGGTTGTAACGTTCCTTTTTGGCGTATTGCCTGAATGTCCTTTTCTTTGCTGTTCTTACCATGCTCTACCTGCACTTGTCCTTCGGCGTCCACAAGGATTAGTGGCCTCCAATTAGTCTTTTCTTCCATGACGTCATCATTACTGAGATTCCTACCCTTTTGGAATGCGTCTCTTTCGTGAATCCTTTCTAAATATTTCATATCAGTAAAGGTCTTCGTGACATTTACCCTTTCAGTTTCATCAAGTTCAAAGTATTGAATTTCCTCCAGTTCAGAATCTGGTTTCCATTTAATACTTTTCTTAGGTCCTTTTCTCTTGTGGTAGCATAAAACTCCTTTAAGTCCATTAATTGTTAAGGTATGAGGTTCTGTTGTGTCCATTTCCTCTTCAATGTCTTTCTTGACATCAGTTTCTTCAGCGGCTTCGCTGGTATCAGTTTCTTTCTCTGTTACCTTTTCTTTGTTTTCTTCTGTTTCAAGAGTGTCCTGGTAAAATCTCGGTGGCACTGATTTACTTTCACTACTTGGACTGCTCATGTTAGTAGGTGTGTGCGGCGGCGAGGAATCGTTTCCAGAATTTCCATCCTTAGATCCACTCGTCCGTCGTTTTCTTTTCTTGGGATCTCTTTTGTTAGTCGCTGAAGCATTTAACGCATCCATGAACATGTCACTTTCCAACAACAGAATTGCTGAAACAAGAAAAAAAATTGTTAAAAAAATACCAAACAAATTTTTTTTGGATACAATGGGACACTGAAAAAATTTAAATTAACAAACAATAATTTTGAGATGAGTCTAAAATGTATAAATAACGGGTTCTTGTCATCTTATAGTTAAAGCCTGCCTACCAAACATTATTGACTAGCTGTTGCCTGCGGTTTGACCTATAACCTATAACCATAACCTTCCTCTATAATCCATCGACCACCACGTCTATCCAACACAAAAAGATTTTTAAGTCGAATCAGTAGTTCCCGAGAATGGCACTTTCAACCAACTAAACCCTTTAGTCATAATTATAATAAAATATAGTTAGTATAGCCTGTTGGTCTAGTGGTTACTGACCCTGACTGCTATGCCGGAGGTCGTGGGTTCGATTCCTACCCAGGACAAATGTTTGTGTGATGAGCACGATCATTTGTTCTGTGTCTGGGTGTAATTTATCTATAATATGTATGTATTTAGAAATATATAAGTTTATTAGTTGTCTAGTACCCATAACACAAGCTCTGCTTAGCTTGGGACTGGATGGCGTTGTGTGATAGTTGTGGAATATTATTATTATTATAGTTATTTAAATTACAGATGATACCTAACTATAACGACAAAGCAACAGTGGTAATCTAAGTCGTCGTTGCCGAAACTTCAATTTGTCTATAATAGATTTTCAACTTTATGCTGACACCATAAAGTTGAAATTCACCCGATGAATTTGAAAAGCATGTCAAATGATAAGTTGGGTGCCATTGCAGTCATTTTGAAGAACAGTGTGCTAGACGACTATAGGCCTACACATATAGCCCAAAAGTGCCATTCTCTAAAGGACGCAGCATTGGAAACGCAACCTGTCCCCAATAGATTTTCAGCCTTATAGTTACAGCATAAAGTTGAGAATCCACTATAGACAGGCAGATAGAGAATAGCACAGCAGTACAATATGGGCGGTATGGTAGTTTGTACAAGACTATGCATTATTCCTCTAAATCCAACATGCGTCATCGTAATAAACGATCCTAGACACAAAATTGAAAAATAACGGAGATATAAACAAGCTGGACAGCCATCTGGTGAACTATCTTACCTGACTACAAAAGTACCTAATCCCTACCTTCCCCGTACCTTTACAAAAAATCTATTGTTGGTAGATAAATTAGATATCAGAGCTGAACAAAACGTCTCATTAATAAATGTTTTTTTTTTAATTAAAACTATGTAGTTTTAGTCAGTGTCCTCTTTAGTCCGGAGTTCCCTCGATATTTTCTTTCGAAAGGCAATGGAGTCAAGTATAAGGACATTCAGTTTCTATCAGCAATCTATCTACGTATTATTATCTAAGTATTATCATAACGGAAGCTAAAATAAAACAATAAGTAGGTGTGATTTTTAAGCGACAGCGGGCACCTTTCACTTTTTACCCTGCCGCGACAAAGCCATATAGTACTTAGGCTATATTAATATATAACTTGTTTAACCAGTAATCTTAGGTAAGTAGGCACCTACTTACTAAGCACGTAACTGTTTGACAAAAATAATTGTCCTGTACTAGAAGTACCTATTCCTTAAGATTGTACAGAGGTAGGAATTGCATGAAATGCTTATTAAAAGAATTATTTAAATACACGGAAATAGGACAAACTGCTGTCCTAAGCAACTTTAGTATCTCATACCACTTGCCTTTACAAGGTGAAAGGGCCATTGGCATACAAACGACTACTTACTATGAACATCTAGACCGCTCAGCAACAAAAAAATTCGTCGGTTATAAAAAGTTAATCGATTAATTTTTTTTTTAGAAAAGACTTTTTAGAGAAGACCCCAACGCATTACAAAAGAGCTGATGGCTTTTTATTATGCGAAATTTGAAACATCTCTAAAAGCTTTTAGACTGACATGGGCACTATTATAAATATTAGGGTTCCTCCGTGATCATGGCGCTTGCAACAGTGCCGAAATATCGGAAACTCAAATCAAATAATAAACATGGTAAATATCCCGTTTTAAACCCTAATATTTATCTCTAAAATCCATCGCATAAAATTTGCTCTAAAATGAAAGCGCAGTTAACGGTTCACCCTAAACCGTTTGTGTTGTCGCTTATCAACGTGTACTCGTATGTAGCGCTGAACCCGTGCCTTTCGGTGATGTATGTTTGAGATGCAAAGATGCAAATTAGTTCACCTTGTTAGTCTTGTTCACTGACGCTATTTTCTATAAGTAATAAAATAAATCACACTGAAAACTTGAGTGTTCGTGAATTCTAATACCTACTCATTAACGTGTTTATTTATGATTCTTTTCACACATACATTTATATTAATCTTAACGAGTTTAATTCTTTACGAACGATGGCGAATTTACGAAGCACATCTTCGATAATGTAGGTACTAAAGAAGCACACATTTTCCTAAATATCTGGACCGACGTTTTGCTTCAATAAGTACCTATTTAGCCTCATCACCAACATTGATTGGTTAATCTTTATCA
The DNA here is from genome assembly GCA_950005045.1 of Agrotis exclamationis. Lineage (NCBI taxonomy): Eukaryota > Metazoa > Arthropoda > Insecta > Lepidoptera > Noctuidae > Agrotis > Agrotis exclamationis. The sequence goes on from OX465421.1 coordinate 10,811,963, forward strand.
CTGACATACGGACGATTTTTCGTCCGTAATTACTGTTTCTTTTTAGAATGAAAAACAGGCATTTTGAAAAATTGCCTAAAAAAATCTCACTGCACTCCTACCGGGTTCGCACCGTCGCATAGTCCACTTCATGACCTATCCGAAAACGCGATCGCCCGATGCACTACGCGTCTTTAACCATTATTTTTGGCTGTTTTATTAGATACGTGTTAGTGAGTAATAACATTTTAATGCGGCTATAGAATTTATTAAAAAGAAAACTACAAGAAAAAATTATTGGACACTAATTGATAGATTGTAATAAACTTTTCGTAGTAAGACTGTTTACATAAACAGTCTTACTACGAAAAGTTTATTACAAGCTTCGTCTCTTATCTAGTTTCAATATTTTTAGTCAACCGCGTATCAATTGAAACAGTATCATACACAGACACTTGCGATGATATTAATACAATTAGCAGAATGCAAAAACGATTTTCTCGTACTCAAAAACACTAGGTACCTATGTAGAAAAAGAGAAAATTGCTTTTGAAATTTGATCAAGTGTATAAATAGCTCGACGACTATTACAGCGCCATGTCGCATGTCGTATAAGCAGTAAGGGTCAATTCACATCAAGACGCTGCACTGCGCGCACATTTCAAAGCGACTCAAATTCTAACTTGACGAAAAGATGCATAATTATTATTTCTAATGTCGTCGCGTCACGTCGTGTCTCGGCGTGAACTGACCGTACGGTCTGTTTTCGCTATGAAAACGTTACGACACTGACCATTTCACTACGAAAAAATAAAAAACAATGTTTTAAGGTACAATCGACAAAGTGGAATCATGACCCATTTTGACAATAAATCGTTTGAATCTGTCAAATTGACAAAGATCAAAGTCGTTACCATGGAAATGTACAGCTTGGCCAGGAACGTCTTGAAACGGAACTAATATTTTTATTTGCTGAACACGTTTTTAAAATATTTGATATTTGATGTAAACAAAGACGCAGGTTTGTAAGATTTATGTGCCATAAAACTAACGTAATAAGTGAAAATAAATAAAATAAAATCATTCAAAGTGCTGGTAGCGAGAAGACAGTGGCGACTTCCGGTTTTCTACTGTTTTTTGCCAAGCTGTATGTTTACGCGAATGTGGACCTAATTGTATTTGAATGTCTGTAGGAAAATAAGCTTATGGTGATTGGTGGGTCATAATTCCACTTTGTCGATTGTAAAAACATTTGGTGCAGTTGTTAAGCGATTGACTGCTGCGCTGCGTGTCGCGGGTTCAATTCTCCCGGAACTAATTTTTATATAATGTACTTCCGGGTCTGGGTGTCTCTGTGTATAAACGCACCCACGATACAGGAGAAATTTATAATGGAGGCAATGTTTCTCTATAAAGATGACTTGCCGATTATGACTTAGGCAGACTAGTCGGCTGGAGAAAGGCCAACTGGTCGGCTAAGCAGATTCTTCTTGAGGGGGGAGTCTTGATAATTTATGTAGGTAATATCAGTGTCGTATTCCTGTAAATTTTATTTTTTAGGCATGTGTGAAAAAAATATTGACAATAGAGGTTCTAAATTGCCTATGAATCAGTCAGCCACATAACATCACACAAACCAGCTGACAAATTGGTTATTTTGGCCGATTAGTCAGCACATCTAATTTTTATACAAAAAAAAAAACGGTTAGGTATGATTACTGTGTAGATAAATAAATTCTTATATAACTATCCATCCTTTTTATATCTAGGTACCATATTTATCAAAAATTCTAGTATGAACTGATTTGAAATGTTTAATTGCCTTACGAATGCGCCAAATTGATTAGAAAATATTAAATAATTCGACGGGGGTGCGAAATAAACTTGGTTCAACGCCAAACAACCAGTTAATTTTCAAAGAGCATTTTACCTACCCGTTTTCACTAACACTAGGCGTTACTTAAATTAATGCCATGATCTATTATTCTTACTCTCTTCTATTATTATCTTCTAATCATTAACAAAAACATACGATATGATTTTCAAGGCCCTGCTTTTTGCCGAGAATTGAATTTTAAAATTTCAATTTCATTATGGTATTAAATTCATTGGTATCTATTTCAGTTGTTTAAAACGGGAATTTTAATTCATAGCAGGAAGTTACGAATTTTGTACCTAGCGTTTTTATATAGGTAGGTAGGAGGTATTAAAGGTGATTATTTTTTCCGAATTTCAATCTTTTACAAGATTCAACTTCTAAGATGTCACTGTGGCGTGTAGGTATTAGGTTGCGAGTCCCAATTACTTGAAATATAAATTTACCTAAGTATTGTAATTTTCGATCAAACGGCGGTTGCAGAAAATGTTATTACTCATCTACCTAATTTATAATCATTTTGAGGAATTTGACAGCCGAATTCCTATCGTCGTGAAAATACTTGTAAGCTTAATACACGCAAATGTAAGCAGACTGCTTTTTCATTGGAGCAGTGAAGAGAAATACACCAATAATGCAACTGGAATTGAATAGGTAAATGTTGTCACTTTTCCAGTCCAATGAAAACGCAGCATAACATGGAAGGTACGCAATCAAACAAAAACGCGCAAGCGTCGATTAATGGATTTTTTATTTAACATCCATAAATGTGTTATAGGTACACATTATTTCACTTGTCTCGCTTTATTAAACAGCTAATAATTTATGGGTACTATAATTCTATTGCACCTATTCAAAAAATGTCGGTACCTAGGTACATCATGCAAATAATATCAGCAATCGCATAACTCTGGCTAAAAAATAATTAACGCTTCATAATAAAATAAATTGTTTGTTAATTACTCAAGGACGGTCGATTTGTCTCTAAAGCCTCATTTAGACGACGCAAGAACTCGCACGCGAGTTGCGGTACATTGCGGACTTTATAGGTACGACGAATTCAGTTGATTAAACAAATACCGCAATGTAGTGAAACTCGCATGCGAGTTCTTGCTCCGTCTAAATGAGGCTTAATGTTAATTAGGTAGGTATGTATTTGCCAAAATCATGATAAAAAGTAGCTATAGTAAAAGTTATAATGTCCGTCCAAAATTTCACCGTAGTTATTAATAATAATAATATTCCACAATTATCACACAACGCCATCTAGTCCCAAGCTAAGCAGAGCTTGTGTTATGGGTACTAGACAACTGATAAACATACTTATATATTTCTAAATACATACATATTATAGATAAATTACACCCAGACACAGAACAAATGATCGTGCTTATCACACAAACATTTGTCCTGGGTGGGAATCGAACCCACGACCTCCGGCATAGCAGTCAGGATCACTAACCACTAGACAAACAGGCCTGTCAAATTATTACCCCACGTATATAATTACAGATTAACTATGTTTATTATTTCATGAGGATGCAGGTAAACCTATCTACCAGGTTTAAACGGTCACACAAAAATGCCTTAATATTTTAATTATGCAAAGTTACCCGTAAATTACGAGAAGGGTTCACTAGAAAACATAATTAAGTATTTTAAGTAAATGTCAATAGTTTGATTGTGCTTCTTCTTACCCGATGGCGCAGCGTAAAAAGGAGGGTCATGATTTTGATCGGTATGTATGTTCATGTTCCCTCATAACTTCTGAAATACTGTATCGTTGGAAGAGTCTTGATATTCCGCTGGTGTATAGTTGACGCGACGCCGACGTCGTCACATAGTGTTACGTCACAATAAATTGGCTACGACGCCCTCGAGAACATGAAGTTTTGAGGCGTGTAAGGTATCAATCGGAAGGGCGAGAGAAGCACATTTCAATAACGTATAAATTGTTAGCTTGTACTTGTCCAAAATAATAAAAAATAAGTTCAAAATCTAAAACTCCGACAAATCAAAAATCACGCCTTCTCAAAAAAGGCAGAGAAAATAAATTCTCATCTGAAATTGTTTTTTAGCCGAGGTCGTATGCTACCTACCCGAAACAAACAATACATTCTAACAATAGTAGCTACGGTATATCTTAAGTTTAGGGCAAAGCGACAAACGGCTTCATACAATTTCAGACAACAACAACGAACAACGAAATATTCTAATATTTCGTTGTTACGTAGTTTTTAGAGCGTGACTTTTCAGTCTGATTGTTTTCGAACTTATTTTTTTTGTTATTTTAGTTTTGTTAGACCTGCTATTGGTATATTTTCATTGCCACTTGAGGATTTATTATCCCTTGCTTAGATTATTTATTTTACTTTCGTAGGTAAGTCTACACTAAAATGTATTCGATTACTTGGGTAAATAATTTTCTACAACAATTATTATTATTATAATTACGTTCACTATTTGATACATAATAATTAGAGGACTACCTACAAAATTTGAAACATTAGTTGAGCAGACCAGATTATGTTAATATTCAAACTTTTTGCGCCTTCTTATAAGTCTTCAAAATAGGACTTTTACAATAGGTGAAAACTTAGTTAGGCTCGACAGTCGTACTAATTTGCTAGGTACTTTTACCACAGCTGTTACTAAGAACTGTGCAATAGTTGCCCAAATATATAATTATATATCGCTACCTACTATATCTACAGTTTAGCTGGACTTAGGCAGCTCTCATGATACACCTAGGTAAACCTACCTATGAAGCTTGCCTAGCATCTATAATTACCTGTTAGTACTGTATTATACGTATAATGATTAGATCGTTTATCATGCAGCTATCAGGTTTACTTGTCGAAATATTTTTATGTTTTTAGACTCTTGTAGGTTCCTACATAATAAACATTTCTCATTTCCCCACTTTGAAAATATTATAATGATGATACCTCTAAGCGCGTAGCACCGGGCGAGGTTACAGCTGAATAGGTATTCTACGTTCTGCCCTAAGTATTACTATCCAAGGGCCTTTTCGTCGCGAATCTAGGCAATAGCTTTTTGTCTAACTTGCGCACGGTTTTAATATGGACCACTGTTGTTGTGGTTGCCGAATGCAATCAGGCCGATTTCAATTAATTCACTTTTTGATCTGACCATAATGAAACACTTCATCGTAGCTGTAGCGACATTTTTCGGTACCTATCTAAAGTTTTAAAAATGCGTCCTACTATATAGGTAGGTACCAAAGGAAAATGTGGTTAGTGGTAGGTAGCATTAATAACAAGGGAATATCTTGTTACCATTGTCCCAAATTCGGCGTAGAAATGAGTTGTTAATCACAAGAGTCTTTTTACAGCAAGACAACATGCGAATGCCAAATAATTAACCACATTTCTATTGGTATTTCGACCAGTTCTTAACTAACTTCATAAGTTAGCTTTTTCTTCCCAAGCTTTCACAACCGTCGTTGTAGTGGATAACGGTGTGTAGGCAGAGACATGTGCCATTTATCTTAGAGCCTGTTGTAACTATGTTTGTATCCACTTTTACCCGGGTGTCTTACATGATGGAATCAAATTGATCGAAAACTGAAGAACCTAACGTAGAAATATCCATTATACCTATAAATAACTCCAGAAACAAATCAAAGAACTCACAAGGTATATTTTATACCCATGCCAGAACTTTAATTTTTAATTCTGCGTGATTAAAATAGGTACGTTTCATAGCACACGCTTTCGACATAGGTACTAGTATTTCCTAATTTTATTACTTGCTATTGCTTTTGATAGGTACCGAATATTTCTCTGTTGTGGTCTGCAGCATTCTGTCCAGCGGCAAGCTTGGCACTTACGGTTTGATGAACAAGCTTTTCTGTAGACTGCTGTAGGTACTTTCGTAGGTAAGTTTTCAGTATTTGTCGTTCATGTCTACCTACTATTCGTAAAGGTTTTGGAATTAATGCTAAGAACTGAATCTTTAAAAAAATCTTGTATTTTTTAAAGATTTAGGTTCGGAGCTGTATTCTCATTCAGAATTAGAAAAAAAAATCTGCTCCTCTAGATAATTAGGTTATTTTTTAAAGTGAACATGACTAATATGACTTTCTTGTTCCAAGCCTAACGAAAACTTTTGTTGACATCGTAGTAGAAAGCCTTCATATACCCATTTGAGTGATTGTTATCATAATGCTAGTTGCAGAGCTTTTTATCCTAGCGTAGGAGATATTTAGGAAAACCTGTCTGAAATCTTTCAAATAAACTGGTCTGTTTAACTAACGTAATAAGGTAGTGCGTCTCAATCATGTTGTAATACATAGGAACGTCGATCAATGTTGTATTATTGTCGTGAAATAATCTCATACAGTCTTTCTATAGTAGGTAATAAAGGTTGCATTTCTCATGTAGAAATATTACGTCATTTTTGGGTTACATGGATTGCTGAAGAATGACTCCTGGAGCACCAGTCGTTTTCATCAGCTCTGCGGCGAGTCCACGGAAGGATCCAGTAGATAATGTGCGCTGGTATTTTCACCTCACGAATAACTAAACAAATTTAGGTTATTAAATTTGAACTAAGCAGTAAACGGAAAGATTCATGTATATTGATTTCAATATTTATTTGAAAAAAATACTTTACAGGTGGTAAAAACAATTTAGAACCCGTTAAGTTATACATTTTAGACTTACCACTGAAGACTATGCAACCTAAACAATGGAAAACACTTGGTGACATAAATGGACGGACTTGCCACCACCAACGCAAATCTGGAAAAAAATAAACGATTAAAAAAGTTGTACATATTTTATAAACATAACAATACTTACGTTTAGGTTTAGGCGGAATTAATTTGATTGCACCCGGTTTTTCTATAGGTTCAACTATAGTTTTCGGCTTTTTCTCTGGTGGAGGCTCATTATGAACCGGAGACGGTCTTTTCGGTATTGACACCGTAGGTGGCAATACAGGCGTCGATTTTTTTGTTAATACTGCTGCACGAGAAGGTGGTGGTTTAACTTCCTCTTCTAATCCATGTTTCCTAAACTTAGAATTAAAAGTTTTAACAGTTTTTGGTTTTGGTTCATCTGGTTTTCTGACTTCTATTGATATTGAAGGTTTTTCTTTTTTGGAGTCACTCAATTTCGGTATTTTACCTAATTTATGAACTGAAGGCGTTTTATCATCAGGCTTCTCAGATGAAGACTTGTTTAGAGAGGTATCCTTGCTCTTTTCATTTTTATCTTCCTTTCCTTTTTCTTTATTCTTATCTTTTTCAGATGATGACTTCGAACTCCGATCTTCTTTAGATTTACTACTGGAAGACGATAATTTATCACCAGACCTCTTGCTACTATCACTTTTTGATCTAGAACTATGTGAAGAATGCCTATCCTTGTCCTTTGACCTGTCTTTACTGCTGTTGTGACGGCTAGAACTGCTTTTGTGAGTTTTATGTTTTTCACTTGAGGAATGTGACCTACTTGAATGCTTTGAAGAACTGCTGGACTTTGACCCACTACTGCTAATTTTAGTATCTGATTTATCTTTACTTTTACTAGTCGACTTATCTTTGGATTTTTCTGAATCGGATAAGCCTTCAGAAGTTTTACTTTCATTATCATCATCAACTTGCGATATGACTTGCTTTCCATCTTTTAAACTGATTTTTAATACCGGCAAAGTTTCAGGTTCGTCGTCTACTTCATCTTTTATTTTGATTTGATCTACAATTTTATCATTGTCGGCATTGTTAGAAATTGTTTTATCCAATTTTGTGCGTTCTTCACCATTTATTTTAATTTCGGTATTGCTTTCAACATTGGACTCTGATTTTATTAACACGTCTAAATCAGATTGCGCATCCGTGATAATTTGAGGTATATCTGCAATTTGCACAGGAACCACTTGTTCGCCTTTCACAGTTTTTAACCATTGTTCTACTAACTTCGACGCTAGGGCTCTGATAGCTGTAATAAAAAAGAAATGCTTTTATAAATCTCAATAACTATAGAATATTTTAACTGACAAAAGCAATCGCAGTCAGAATAAATTGATTATAGCCTGTGTTGGTATTGATGGATAAAAAACCGAAGATAAATACTTGACGTCTAAAAACTGACCGCAAAAATAGTGCATTTTTGAATTCTGCATGTACAGAGAGAGACATTATGTGGTTACCTGGAAATGATCTACGCTTTCAAGAGGGGTAAACCACGTTGTGACGCTAGCTGTATATACTTATTTCAAATTAGTATAGCGTCCTCCATTAAATTAAAAACTTAATATAACGTGCACTGGTCGTATTCAAAATCTGTGTCTAGGTAATCTGAAGTTTCGATTTTTTCGCTTCTTTTTTAGTTGATTTATCGACGACACTTTCTGATGTGCTTGGAATTAAAAATTTTGGGTTGTTTACATATTCATACATGTTAGGCGGCAAAAGACGTTTCCATTATGACGCCCGGGACTGCGCCAAAAAAAGTCGATCGTATGTATGTGTCGCACCTTTTAGCATTTGTTGCGTGCATCAAATCGCCTTTCAAACATTTAAATTCAGAAAGAATTAGTAACATGTGATTATCTTACCAAAATGATTGTCATCCTTTGACAATTCTTTTACAAGTTTCGGACAGTTATTGGTTTTCAAACGTTCTATATCAACAGGACATAATAACAGCAGCTCCAATAACTCTTTTACAAGAGGCCAGTTTTTGGCGACGATGCTTTCGGTCAGCCACATGTGTACCAAAACCCATCCCCCGGAACCCATAAATAAACCCAGTAATTCAGTTTCTGTACATTTCAGTATTTGTATGTAAATACATTTAGATACCAATTTCTTCGAAAATTTAGTCATTAGGCTGAAAGAAAAAAATCTGCAGTTAACAAAAATGTTGACATAATAATATAATCTTTATAATTACGGAAATAAGAAAATAAGGAGGAGGCCTATATTCAGCAGTGGATGTCTTCCGGCTGATTATGATAATAATGACCATAATATATCAGGTGTTTACCTTAAAAAAAAATCAGGTCAGTGTTACTTATGCCCATTTTACAATGACAGTAAAAATAATACAATACAGCATCCTCGAATTTCAATAACATACATTTATAAAAGTTTACAAGTTGAAAAACTTACCTAGCCAGCCTCTGGACTTCATCCCTGCTTCTGATCCCGCCATTCGGTGACAGGAGCACACTCAGGCAGTTAAGTAATTGAATTGGATCTATACGAGGCTGTAACAAAGAAAATAAAAAGTTATTGCATGTATAAACCATGAGAAATACAAAATTGATTATAAAAGTATTATCTACATCTTTCGGAGAGGTGTTGATTGATAAGCACTACACCACTAGCACCACTTTTAGAAACGTAGAGGTTTTTTCTTGTATAAAACTCGTGCTGACTTAAATGAATAACAAAGTATGACCACTAATAATTCTTTGACACAACTACAAGTTAGGCTTTTTTTTTTATTTTTAAGCGTGGCAAAATCATTTGACGAGTCCTGAGCTCAGGGCGGGACAGGAGGGACTGTCAGACTTGTACTGACTAAAATCCACGGTGTTCCTTCAATAGCCCTTTATGTACCAGGGTCACGGTTACCGAGTGAGACAATCCCGCGAACAAGTTAGCCTTTGAGTAATTTATAACTACATATGGTTTTTTGAGTCAATTAACACAATCCGACAATTGTCGTGTGTTTACAAAAAGTACGCTTAATAAAACCTATACCTGCATAAAACATTTAAGTACATATTATGGTATTTAAGTAAGCAGATTCCAAAATAAATATAAAACTGTGAAACTCAAACACCTATGAGAATAGGGCACATTGTAAGCAACTACTTGAGTGGTGTTAAACTGGGAACCAGTCAAGTGGTTGCTTATAATAGTATATTATACCTATACACCGTGTTCCGGACGATATACATAAACTTCGACCAGATGTTCAAACCACGGAAGTAAGCATTTTTCATTATGGACACATTAATAAATTCTTATTTTTTATTTTTTGAATTTTCATAAACTAAATACCTAGACGTAAATAACCCGATATGCATGCCTCTTTATCCGAATTGGCAACGTCATTCATAACATTTGGCGGGCTGAAACAAATGAAATGCAAATAGTATTTGATAGATTTCAAATTAAGATACTTTCTCACTGCATAGCTCAATTAAATTTCATTAAATGAAATTACAAATATCTTTGTAACGAAGCCTTTTTAAGTACTACTTCCTTTGTTGGATTTGATTTGTAAAAGCCATAGAAGTATTTGCTAAAGTTTATGGATAACGTGAAGAACACGGTGTATATTGCAAATTAAAATTTTTTTATGTCGTAAAATTATGACAACGAGCATTTAAGTGTACATACATGCGTCGCATAGTTAAGGCGATGACAAGAGCTAATGTACCTCTCGCTCGCACGTTTCGACATTTTGAAAGATATAAAATCACTGATCCCATTTTTGAAAAATTGCAATCAACCATTTTGTGTGCAATCACATTGCACAGATAAGTAAAAAAAAAAACATTTTAATCGATACAAGTTTACCTACTCAAAAGTTTGCTTAAGTACTAAAACTAGTAAAGCAAACTTTTGAGTACGTAAACTTGTATCGATTAAAATGTTTTTTTTTTTACTAAACTGTGCAATGTGATTGCACACAAAATGGTTGATTGCAATTTTTCAAAAATGGGATCAGTGATTTTATATCTTTCAAAATGTCGAAACGTGCGAGCGAGAGATACATTAGCTCTTGTCATCGCCTTAAGTTCGGAATTGCGCAGTAAAAAAACAGATACGTTCGTTTGCAGAGCGAGTCAAGGTTACAGTTATAAATAAAGCGTAGGTACACGACACGATATCGCAATATAGTATACTTGACTTAACGTCTTAAACTGAGCTGGTATAAAAGTGCCAGCAGCTATTGCCAGCCCATGAGCGCACGAAACAATAAAGAAAATACACTTGCAGCAATAAGAGATCGACGCGAGCGTGGCTATCACCCACAGTAGTGTTTTTTTTTATTTACTGACAAAACAGTCTGTGATCAAGTTTTCTTTTAATGCATCTGCTTTATACATAAAAGACGTCTTTAAACCGAAAAGTTTACAGTTAAAACCTTTTCTTTTCACTGTGTAAAGTAAAAAAAAGGTTGAGGTGCTCTGGAGTTTCTCCTTATTTTCGTATTATCTAAAGACCACGCCTACGATACACGCTGGAACAGGATATTGAGTTTGAGCTACGAGCTAAAGTATTTCCGTACCGACATCAGTAATAATATTGGCATGCAACGCCGTGCTACGGAAAGAGAAAATAGATTGCCAACGCCGAATTAAGACGATATACGTGCGTCAGTAGGTCGACGCACTCATATTTTATTCACTCTGATACAGAAGTGCGGCGAAAGTCGTATAGTAAAAGTCTAGTCTTCCTTTTGTAAATGAGAGCGTATGTGAGGAGGGCCTGGATCTTTGTAACTGTTTCACACAAAAATACTGAAAGAATTTAGATGAAATTTAGTACAGCACAGTTTATAATCTCGATCCGATTTTACGTTCCAGTGGGATAATTTTGAGCTCTACGCCGGCAAAGCTGCCGGGCAACAGCTAGTAAAATAAAATAATATATAAATACGTGAACCATAAACTTCGAACCCTTTTAAATCTGCCACAGTTTAAGTTCACATTGTGGAGAAATCATTATTCAAACTAAAATTTAAATATGGTGGAATTTAGGCCAACTATGCGAGACCACTAGTCATATACATAATTATAAACATCTAACGCAGTTGTGTTACTCATGTCACAGAGGATGACCTCATTTGAGTATAGGTAATTATTTATTCGCCGACCGAACTCAACATTTGTGCACCTAAGTAGTAGGCTTTACGGTCGAGTTCAAATCGCTAAAAAGAAGTTATAAATTGCCTATATATATATATATTGATCACGACATAATCGGGGCTGCTACGCTACTCAGAACGTTATCGAAAGGAAATATAAATTAATTAAAAATCGAGCTCATGACGTCGTACTTTAACATTACTTGGTGAACAACCACAAACCCAAGCATGATAAATTATGGTTACCTAAGTAATTAGAAATCATTATCCCCATTATTAATAAACGTGCACTAAAATTACGCCAAGGTTAATCCTTAAAAAATGTATGGTTAATCCGAAGATTAACCTTTGCGTAACTTTAGTTTACGTTTATTAATAAGGGGGTACCTATGTGATTTATGCCTAAGGGCTGATTTTTCAATAGTCAACAAAAAAATGGCGGTTTGACAGCTTATCTATAGAAAATCATGTCAAACCGCTATTTTTATTCCTCAGATAAAAGTTATCCGACTAACGAAAAATCAGCCCTAAGATGATTGCAGTAACGTCTATAGCGACATACTATATAGGTAGATACATACTTTCAAAGAAATGTACTCCCAGGCACACTCCATCATAACAAAAATAACGGACTGTATCGAACAGACAATAGCTGCTGGCAATTAAACTAGCATTAGGATCCATGTGTATTCTGTTGTCATAGGACAACACCGACATTAGAATTTTTGTCCCGGTTCCATTGTAGCATATCATTGAAGTAGATATTTCAACAACGAATCAAAATGGACGCCGGACACTGGACGTTCGCGCAACAACGAGCGCTTACGTCACTACTGCATTAATACCACATCACGTGATATTGTTCTAGAAGAATTATTGTGAAATTGTCTTTTTCCTTTGAAAATGCAATAATAACATACTAATCACTGATTGACTAGTATGAAATATTTTGCAAATAATTTCTATTAGATTTGGGAGTAACAACTACTGCAGATGTTCAAGACAAATAATTACTCAAATTCGCAAAACGATTTCATTAGGTTGGTATGTATTTGATGTAGGACAAAACTTACCATTTTATTATTTATATAACTTCAAAAATAACACGACACCCGATTGCACAATGCTAAGCCATGCCACGCCTTAGGCTCCAGATACAACATGGCGTCTAATCATTGTTCATCTATCTTTAGTATTCTTGCACAAATAGACACTTATTTTCTAGATAATACTTTCATTAACAATGTAATTACACTATATTTTAAACATTTACTCAATCAAATGTCTGTAATAATCACAGAAGTGACAAAATTAATTGCGTTGTTTGTCCGTGGAAATGGTGAAATTATGACATTATTCATTTATTTTGCCTAAATCTGATTATTTCAATAGCATCCTTTTAGAAAGGATTTGATAAAATATAAAGTAGACTACAACACTTTCTACTTCAGTGAGTTGGCAGAATTCCAAGCTGAGGCCAGCTAAGACGTTCGATCCGAGTAAACGGCTGGCAAGCAGAAAAATTGCTCGAAGAATGAAATGATTTGAAGTCGCAAAGAGAAAATGGAATGGATGAATGACGATAACGGAAAAGGAAACTGAATGATAGACAACGAAAGACCGAAAACGTTTCGTAATGTTGCCATCTATTTAAAATGTGTGATGAATTAATGTTTTCTAGGAAGAACCAAAAACTTGGGATTCAGCTATGAAACTAGAACAGATTTGTTTAATTTTACGACTTGTGCAGTGACGTAAAAGCATACATTTGATTTTTTTAGTTGTTCATCTTTAATAATCTTAAAACTTGCGCTAGTCAGATTTAGTAGTCCACAAAATACATAGACATATAGCATGGACTGACACTGTACAGCTGGAATCTGTGGTCATGGTCACGTAGCGCGCGATAAATCTTCCAGGAGTTGATCGAGACAAACAACAGAGCTGTGCAGCCTGTACAGATGGTTATTTGAGTCCATCGACATCTTATCGACACTCAAGAAAAAGACCGAACACGTGTGCTTTCTTTCTACAACTCTTTGGCGGTCACCAAGTCACCAACGTCTCTGCTCCATAGACATATAATCCTTGGACTGGAAATACCTACACCAAAAACGTGGATACCTACAAGTTCGCCGGGCACATAAAATGGCGGCCAATGCTAGGGTTGTGCCAATCAAGAAACATAGTGTTACTGTAACGAGTATGGATACTAGTATCCCTAGTACTTTTAGGATTACATAATAGTATTACGACTAGATACCATGATTGAATTATAATCGATGTAGTTATGTAAAAAAAAAAGGAAATTTTCACATTTGCGCTATTGCTTGTAATTACGGGTACGCCGCAATCGCGGCGGTAAGACCCCTCTTTGAGGAGTGGCTGGATAGGAGTCACGGCGTCCTGACCTACCGCATGACGCAGGTCCTCACCGGACACGGAAGTTTCGGGAGGTACCTGTGTCTAAGGAGAAAGGAGGAAACGCCTGGGTGTCACCACTGCGAAGATCGCCCGGAGGACACAGTAGAGCATACGGTGCAAGACTGCCCAGCTTGGGCAGAGCACCGACGTGTCCTCACGGCGGCGATAGGCGGAGACCTCTCGCGCCCGGCATTGGTCGCGGCCATGCTGCGGGGCGAGACGGAGTGGGAAGCGGTCGCCTCCTTCTGCGAAGCAGTCATGCTCGCGAAGGAGGAGGCGGGCCACGTGAGGGAGAGGACAATGTTCTCCCTCCGCCCCACCCGCAGTGGTTTACACCCACGGCGACGGACGTCGCAAGACGATCTCCGGCCACCGTAGGCGCGGGCACGCGGGCGGCGAGTAAAGGGCAACTCGCTGCCCGACCATGGACCATGCCCGGGTCGACGGCGCGTTGTGTTCCACGCGCGCCTCAAAGAGCGTCAGCAAGATGACGGGGCCCCCCTCTAGAGGGCCGAAGCCTGCCGGGGTCGCGGGACTTATCTCATTACCGTGACCCCGGAATATAAAGGGCTATTGAAGGACACCGTGGATTTTAGTCAGTACAAGTCTGACAGTCCCTCCCGCCCTGCCCGGGGTGGGAGGACACATTTGATGATTTTACCACGATAAAAAAAAAATTGCTTGTAATTAAATATTATACATTATATTTATGTGTTAGCGTTAATTTAAAAAATTGACGATTAATTCGGATTGTACAGGTAAACCTTTGGACTTGTTAATTTGTCTTTTTAAAAAGTCTATTGGTCCCGCCAAGTCTTCTATCACAACAGCCTTCAAATCAGCAATTTTTTTTTCCTTCGTATTTTTTCATTGAGGCGTTTAATTGTTTTCTGTTGATTGACGTATTTTTCTTTAAAGGCTTTAATTTTTCCAGTTTGTAAAACCTGTAATAGAAAAGATAAATAGTTAAATCAAATCTAATTTATTTCAACTAGGCCTATAATTACAGGCACTTTTGAATGGTCAAAAGACATAAAAATAAATCAGTACAAAATTGTTATGGTGCTACAGTTCAAGTCTCAAGACATAATAACTGTGAAAGTACCGTAGGTGCCCATTCCAGAGCGAAGATCTCTATGCAAAAGAACGGACAAGAAACTCCATGGACACTCTTTTTACACTCAACGTAGCAAGTTAAGTGTACAGTTAATATTTAAAAAAAAAAATGAAAATTAAAATAGACCGTGGCAGCTTCTTAGCTACTATACTAGGCACTGTCAGATGGGACTGGTCATCTCTTAATGACCAGTCCCATCTGACAGCGCCTTTTCACGAACATACCAAATGTATCAGCACTATTAACCAATAACTTAATTATGCACTGTTAAAAAATAATTTGCATATTGCATTTTATTGCTAAAAGTTATTTTCAAGTGACAGTTGACAAGTCTTTGACAG
The DNA here is from genome assembly GCA_950005045.1 of Agrotis exclamationis. Classification (NCBI taxonomy): domain Eukaryota; kingdom Metazoa; phylum Arthropoda; class Insecta; order Lepidoptera; family Noctuidae; genus Agrotis; species Agrotis exclamationis. The sequence continues at coordinate 10,827,557 of OX465421.1, forward strand.
ATTGCGGCGCTTGATGTGCTGCCGTCTGTTTGTCAGAAAACGGTTAATAATTCAACATCTACATACCTCTTTGGGCACTGTTCCCACAAATCGATGGGTCAACTGCAATGGTGCCTCCATTACACTAGATCAGTAGTTCCCAAACTTATTGTTTTCGTGGACCACTTTCAAAATTTTACTGGTTTCGGTGGACCCCCTGCTGTTACATTTCTACCACATTCATAAAGTCGCCAAAAAATAAAAATTGTGTCTCTTCTGAGTTCTGTCCCTATAGTCCCTATGTTTAAACGAGCACGGAGCCATGTTTACGTTCCGAACGTTAGAACAGTACTAAACGAAAAGATAGACAATTCTCTGATTTTGTCTTTCTTTTGGTGAGGACGTTTTTTGTCACTGAGTGTGTACCTATCTAGTTGATTTTAATGATCGAAGGTAATATCGAATACGCAAGTTTGGACAGGTAACAGTCGCTTGCCTTATTAGAATATTATCTGCTTAGTTAGGTACTTAAAACAATGTAGGTAGGCCCTTATAAAAACTATGCTTACATTTTTGCTCTTTACTATCAAAAGCAGATAAATTTTCATGGACCCCCATTAACATCTTATGGACCCCCATTTTTTGTTCACGCCTACGTAGACCCCCAGCAAGTCTCCAGTGGACCCCTGGGGGTCCACCTGGACCACTTTGGGAATCACTGCACTAGATGGTTCATCTATTACGGTAGATGGTTCCTTTATTACAGTAGATGTACAAGAAACATCAGATTCTTGAGTGTTGCTTGTTTCACAGAATACAAATGACTCTGGAAGTTCTTTTTTGTTGGATGTTTGAAAAAAATTATGAAATATGCATTACTATCCATATAACTTAGGCTAAAAAACCAGGCTGTTATTTAACAATCATTTTAATACACACTTACCGAAAATATTGTAGGTACAGAGTTCTCATGTAACCTAATAACATCAAGTGTTCTGTTAAAACATTTTTCTTCAAAGTGAAGTGAACACATAAGCCAGTCTTTACTTCGAGGACAAATTTTTTCGTCACCGATAGAATCCAACCATTTTTTCTTCAATCTTTCATTTTTGGGAAACCTATAAATGATTAGTATTTTTTATCAATATATCATTTGGTAACAGTTTCAGTGTAACGAAGGACTAGTATCGGGAACTATTACAGCAACGGTACAACACTATTATTATTGTAAACAAACGAACGAAAATAAGAAATGAAAAATATTGTCTGTAGGACGGAAATAAACCCAAATATTAATACTCTAACCATGAAAACAAGGTCACATAGCGATTTCTATACCGAAATTGTTCTATTTCATGTAGTTTTGCATGAAAACCTGTTACTAACCTGTACAAAGTCAATTCAGGCTGATTTTTCTTTTTTCTGGCATGACAAGACACAATGGAACATCCAGGCATGTTGGATTACTGTTTCTTGATGGTAACACGCACTTTTAAAACAAAACACTCCGTAATTTATTCAAAAATCTAAATTCAACAAAAAGTAAACAACTGTTTGACAGCAGAACTACCACGAAACTCGGCACATAAAATGGCGAAATGGGCACGTTTCTGTAACTGTGGGAAATATCCCAACAAAATATTCCATTTTGAGCAACAACCGAAATATTGTTGTCTCTTTTGTCAAATGTGATTACTGCATTAGAAAGAAAGAGACAAACCAATATTTCACTCTCTGTCTCATGTTTGACTCATATTTGTATAAGCAAAATGTATGTATAGAACATCGGGGCATCTCCATATAACTTTATCTCAATGCTCTGCTCTGTGGATATCGGTTGCTACATAGACATTATAATCCTATGGACTGGAAATACCTACACCAAAAACGTGGATACCTACAAGTTCGCGTGGCACATAAAATGGCGGCCAATGCTAGGGTTGTGCCAATCAAGAAACATAGTGTTACTGTAACGAGTATGGATACTAGTATCCCTAGTACTTTTAGGATTACATAATAGTATTACGACTAGATACCATGATTGAATTATAATCCATGTAGTTACGTAAAAAAAATGAAAATTTTCACATTTGCGCTATTGCTTGTAATTAAATATTATACATATATTTATGTGTTAGCGTTAATTTAAAATTTGACTAATAGAATTAATTCGGATTGTACAGGTAAACCTTTGGACTTGTTAATTTGTCTTTTTAAAAAGTCTTTTGGTCCCGCCAAGTCTTCTACCACAACAGCCTTCAAATCAGCAATTTTTTTCCTTCGTATTCTTTAATTGAGGCGTTTAATTGTTTTCTGTTGATTGGCGTATTTTTCTTTAAAGCGCATCACACACGGCTAAGATACGATAATATTTTATCTTAAGATGTTATATTAATATATCTTAGGCCATCACAGACGACGAAGATACGATACTGTAATATTTTATCTTAAGATGTTATCTTACGATATATTTTCTATCTTAAGATGGCATCTTACGATATATTTTCTATCTTAAGATGTTATCTTACGATATTCGTCGCGATCGCACGGTCGTGTCCTTTGTTGAACGAATAAATACAGGGTGTTTTAACAATGGCTCATGCTTGCCTGCTAGATTTACTGGATAGCTCTACGGATGACGATTCCGATTTTGAATTCGATTTGCACATGGTTCTGGCACACTCCAGAAGAAGATCAATTTGGGTCGAAACTCACATTAAAAATAGGAAAGATCGTGGAGAATTCAAAATTTTTGACGATCTTTCAGAACAAAAGTTCCATGAGTATTTTAAAATGTCAAGAGAAGAGTTCGACGCACTTCACAGTTTAGTTCAAAGAGATATTGAGAAACAAAATACAAACATGCGACAAAGTAAAATCAATTATAGATAGTCCTAAGCCTGAAAAGTATGAAGTAAAGTTCATTGGTTTTTTAGGGTTCCGTAGCCAAATGGCAAAAACGCAACCCTTATAGATTCGTCATGTCTGTCTGTCTGTCCGTCCGTATGTCACAGTCACTTTTTGTCGAAAGTGTAAGAGCTATCCTATTGAAACTTGGTAGGTACGAGTCTATTTATGTATTATGTGAACCGCATTAGGATTTTCACACAAAAATAATAAAAAACAAAACAATTTTTGGGGGTGCCCCCCATACTTATTTTATTGAAACTCAAATTTTTTTTTTCACCAAACCCATACGTGTGGGTTATCTATGGATAGATCTTTAAAAATTATATTGAGGTTACTAATATTATTTTTTTCTAAACTGAACAGTTTGCACGAGAGACACTTCCAAAGTGGTAAAATGTGTAACTTGACCCCCCTGTAACTTCTAAAATAAGAAAATGATAAAACTAAAAAAAATATATAATGTAGACCTCAGCAAAAACTTCCAACGAAAATTGGTTTGGATGAGATACAGTTAGCAGTTTTTAAGATATAGTACATTTTCAAAAACCGCAAATATAACTTTGCCATTCATACAAACACTATGAAAAACAAAGTTATTTTTATTGTTTGTGTATATCACTTACTAATCTCAATATAATTATATCCCTAATCTATGCTTGCTACTACGGAACCCTTCATGGGCGAGTCCAACTCGCACTTGGCCGGTTTTTTTATTGCTCCATTTTATCGTAATGAATTCATAAACGCGATGTAATATTCTTAATTTCTTGTACCTATAGCATGCAACTACAGCAAACAGTCACTGCGCTTGCTTTATTCGCACCTACAAAGTGAACCTACGCATATAAAATAGCATGCTATAAAATAGCAAGTAAAATATCATTTAGCAAGTTATTGCCTTATAGCAACTTTGAACACTACTATTTCGTACCAACGAAGTTAACAACACCCCGTATTTGCATCTGAAGTTATCTTACGATATATTTTATATCTTAAGGTGTTATCTTACGATATATTTTGTATCTTAAGATGTCATCTTACGATATATTTTATATCTTACGATATATTTTCTATCTTAAGATGGTATCTTACGATATATTTTCTATCTTAAGATGTTATCTTACGATATATTTTACATCTTAAGATACGAATATCGCTCTCTATCTTACGATACGAAAATATGAAAGATATCTTATCTTCGTCGTGTGTGACGGTCCATTGAATAGTATGGCGAGCGATATGGTATCTTAAGATAAAATATTATCGTATCTTAGCCGTGTGTGATGTGCTTAAAGGCTTTAATTTTTCCAGTTTGTAAAACCTGTAATAGAAAATATAAATAGTTAAATCAAATCAAATTTATTTCAACTAGGCCAATAATTACAGGCACTTTTGAATGGTCAAAAGACATAAAAATAAATCAGTACAAAATTGTTATGGTGCTACAGTTCTAGTCACAAGACATAATAACTGTGAAAGTACCGTAGGTGCCCATTCCAGAGCGAAGATTTCTATGCAAAAGAACGGACAAGAAACTCCATGGACACTCTTTTTACACTCAACGTAGCAAGTTAAGTGTACAGTTAATATTAAAAAAAAAATAATGAAAATTAAAATAGACCGTGGCAGCTAAGAGATGACCAGTCCCATCTCACAGCGCCTTTTCACATGCCAAATGTATCAGCACTATTAACCAATAACTTAATTATGCACTGTTAAAAAATAATTTGCATATTGCATTTTATTGCTAAAAAAAGTTATTTTCAAGTGACAGTTGACAAGTCTTTGACAGATTGTGGCGCTTGATGTGCTGCCGTCTGTTTGTCAGAAAACGGTTAAAAATTCAACATCTACATACCTCTTTGGGCACTGTTCCCACAAATTGATGGGTCAACTGCAATGGTGCCTCCATTACACTAGATGGTTCATCTATTACGGTAGATGGTTCCTTTATTACAGTAGATGTACAAGAAACATCAGATTCTTGAGTGTTGCTTGTTTCACAGAATACAAATGACTCTGGAAGTTGTTTTTTGTTGGATGTCTGAAAAAAAAAATGAAATATGCATTACTATCCATATAACTTAGGCTAAAAAACCAGGCTGTTATTTAACAATCATTAAAATACACACTTACCGAAAATATTGTAGGTACAGAGTTCTCATGTAACCTAATAACATCAAGTGTTCTGTTAAAACATTTTTCTTCAAAGTGAAGTGAACACATAAGCCAGTCTTTACTTCGAGAACAAATTTTTTCGTCACCGATAGAGTCCAACCATTTTTTCTTCAATCTTTCATTTTTGGGAAACCTATAAATGATTAGTATTTTTTTATCCATACATCATTTGGTAACAGTTTCAGTGTAACGAAGGACTAGTATCGTGAACTATTACAGCAACGGTACAACACTATTATTATTGTAAACAAACGAACGAAAATAAGAAATGAAAAATATTGTCTGTAGGACGGAAATAAACCCAAATATTAATACTCTAACAATGAAAACAAGGTCACATAGCGATTTCTTTACCGAAATTGTTCTATTTCATGTAGTTTTTCATGAAAACCTGTTACTAACCTGTACAAAGTCAATTCAGGCTGATTTTTCTTTTTCCTGGCATGACAAGACACAATGGAACATCCAGGCATGTTGAATTACTGTTTCTTAATAGTAACACGCACTTTTAAAAGAAAACACTCCGTAATTTACTCAAAAATCTAAATTCAACAAAAAGTAAACAACTGTTTGACAGCAGAACTACCACGAAACTTGGCACATAAAATGGCGAAATGGGCACGTTTCAGTAACTGCGGGAAATATCCCAACAAAATATTCCATTTTGAGCAACAACCGAAATATTGTTGTCTCTTTTGTCAAATATGATTACTGCATTAGAAAGAAAGAGACAAACCAATATTTCACTCTCTGTCTCATGTTTGACTCATATTTGTATAAGCAAAATGTATGTATAGAACATCGGGGCATCTCCATATAATTTCATCTCAATGGGTTGCTATGACTTGACTTTGATTGACTCTTTCGTTCATGTTTCGTTCGTTGTGTGACTTGTGTGGTTCGTTGTCAACTTGTCACTGTTGTCACTCACTTGTCAAGAGTTGAATCTTGCATCTTGGTCTTCTATAATTGAAATAATTTAGATAAAAACTATTGATTTCTAAACAAAACAGGTTTGAAGTAAGGTAGCCTGTCTTATAGAACCAGATAACGTTGTAAACATGTGGAGTGATTCCCTGCTAATCGTATTTATTTCAATATGTACGGCATTATTAGGTGAAGGTAAGTGTCTGGTTTCAATACTAATAGTGAAAAAATGATGTTAGTAACCTCAATATCATTTTTAAAGACCTATTCATAGATACCCCACACGTATGGGTTTGGTGAAAAAAATTTTTTTGAGTTTCTATTCTAAGTATGGGGGGCACCCCCAAAATTTGTTTTGTTTTGATTTTTGTGTGAAAATCCTAATGCGGTTCACATAATACATCTTTCTAACAAGTTTCAACAGGATAGCACTTATACTTTCGACAAAAAGTGGCTGTGACATACACGGACAGACAGACAGACATGACGAATCTATAAGGGTTCCGTTTTTGCCATTTGGCTACGGAACCCTAAAAATGGTAAAGTACAGCCTAAAGTGTCCTATCCTTTACAATACTTTCAAAACAAATGTACTGATAGTGACCAAAAATAAAGTCTGAATTTTTAACTATTTTGCAGGTCTAACATGGATATTGGTGTATAGGACAGAAAAGTACCAAAAGTTGAAAGTTGAGGTGGAACGTCAAAGTAAAAAGCGTAAGTTAAGAATAAATATGTAAAAACTGAGAAAAACATTGCAGCCTTTCATTTATTCATCAATACTTACAGTTAATACCTCTACTTTTATAATTTTTCAGTTGAAAAAAGAAAAGAAGCTCATGGAGACTCACTGGACAAACAACATAAAAAGAAAATTGAGAGGGAGGAAGAGAGATTAAAAAACAACAACAGAGACCTTTCTTTAGTTAAGATGAAATCAATGTTTGCCATTGGTTTTGCATTCACAGCCTTACTCAGCATGTTCAATAGCATGTACGATAAGTATTTTTAACCTCTTTTACCCAAGTATTCGACTGTTCGGAGGTGATGATTTATAGAGATGAAAAGCAACATGTGCGACCCAGCCGACAGACCTAGCTCCCAAACTCCAGATCCTCTTATTTGTTGATGGACTTGCCATTTAGTAAAAACAACCTAAATAGAGTTAGTTATACTCACTTTAACACAAAACCACACCTAGAACACATGGCCGATTGCTGCTATGTCAGGAAAAACCTAACAAAGTTGTATGAAGATTCTTAATGTATTATTTTATCAATGTGTGTTACAGATTTGATGGACGAGTAGTGGCTAAACTACCGTTTTACCCTATTTCGTGGCTACAAGGTCTCAGTCACAGGAACTTACCTGGGGATGATTATACAGACTGCTCTTTTATTTTCTTGTACATACTGTGTACAATGAGCATAAGGTAATAATGTAATACTCTATTTTAACTCTAACAACTCTTTGTAGATAGTCCTTTGAAATTATGTGAATTTCACACATTAAAATGAAATATTTTACTATTAAGAAGTAAATTATACACTAATTTTATTCATTATTAACATTACTAATAACAAATATTTCGACTGTGACTTCGAACACTATTGAAACTGCAAAATCGGCATTTTTTGTTTATTGTAGAAATTCAAAGCCCGTTTAATATATAGCCAATAGATTTTTTGAAAAAAATATTATTTCACCAAGTTTTGCATCAAACATTAAAATCGAAACTGCAACTGCGCTCTAAGGGAAAATAAAACTTTAAATCGCTCTCCTGTAAAGTACGCGACTTTCGATAGTGTTCGTAGTCACAGTCGATTTATTTATTTATAGATATTCAAATTTTTGCCTTATGTTTCTTTTTAAATACCTAATTGCTTAGGATTAAATTAATGGATTAATAAGTACATAAATAAAAATTAAATTTTAATAACAATATAATATAACTAGGTATATTTATAATTGTATAACTTTTCTTGTACTTAAGAATGGTTGTACGAGGTTTCATGAAAAGTAATAATCAATCACCAAGAGAAACACCAAGTCTGTGACACTACAATGATGGGTTCCCCATACATTAGAGGGTCAAAGCCTGCCGTGGTCGTGGGACTAACGAATACCGAGACCCCGGAACGGAAAGGGCTACTGAAGGATAATGTGGATTTTAGTCAGTACAAGTCTGACAGTCCCTCCTGCCCTGCCCTGGGTGGGAGGACTCATTTGATGATTTTACCATGCTAAAAAAAAGTCTTTGACACTATCAAATTGATTGTCCAACATAAATAAGCATTATTTAGCTGTGTTGACACAGATGTTTTTTTTTCTAGACAAAACATTCAGAAGCTCCTTGGATTCGCTCCATCTCGTGCTGCGTCAAAACAAGGTGGAGCATTATTTGGTGCACCTCCGGCTCAATTTAAGTAGAAATAATCATGTTTTCATAGATTACAACGTGGTGAATTTAAGTGTGAATAAAAATATTTAATATATTTACTGAATAGAAACAATTTTTTTTAATTTAAAAAATTTGCTACTTTATTCCAAAACTTTCAATGATTTAGACATAAAATGTCACATTTGCAAAATATCATATTCTTACGTCACATCGGTAAACGCTATTTTCACATAATGTTAAATTCCCGAAATAGTTAAGGGTGGTTAAAAAAAACACGAAGGGCTTCAGGAGTCTCGTCTCGGACACTAAGATAGAAGGAGATGATTTGGTCTGCAAGACCCCGCCATCCCTTTCGAGGCAACGACCGGGTTAACCAAGATGAGTACTTGAAAGAGTAGCATTAGCGAAAAGACAAATTGCGAAAGTGGCTTTGTGCACCTAATCTCTTTCAATAACATCTTATCAAGTTCAGTAAACATTGAAATCAATCATTCGCTCATCTAAGAAAAATCTATCAAAGCCAAATCTTGTCAAATCCACAGTCGTGAATTGACTGTCAATAATTAGTTCACCAATCGCCCTCCCAATGCCTGGTGCGTGCTGACAACCTGTGGACAAAATATTGTTGTCATTAACTCTCAAGCACCCACAGGTCCTCATAGGTTTAATAGCACAAGCTAAGTAGCAGAGAATGATAAATAAAATTTATTGGTTTGAATAAGCCCATGATCAGTGTGTGTCTAATAAATTCATATATACAAACCTAATTTACCAAATCCAGCTGCAATATACAAGTTATTGTGGTAAGGATGTGGTCCTAATACACCTGTGTTGTCAAATGTGTTACAATCATATGATTCAGTATTTAACTTTTCTATCTGAAATAATAAAAATAAATTATTAGTATGGAGATTTATAATTAATAGTATGCCAGTAATTGTATTTTTTTATGAAACTTTTTCTTAGTTATTACATTTTGTCAAGCACATCATCAGTCATTTGCTAATTTTTCATGGCCCTTGTGTAGGAGAGCCATCTCCTACACTATCAAAAATATATGTTCAAATATTGGGTGAAAAGGGAACACTTAATAGTAATAGTCTAGTGGTTTTAAAATATACTCACCTTTAAAGTATTACAGCAAGGAACACGGTTTAGTAGTGATGGCTCAATAACTTTTTTAAAATAGTCACTTTTTGAAATATTTTTTGTGTCATCATTTATAAGAGGTAGATTTCCACATAGCATATCACTTTCTAAACCTTTTCTCATCAACCATAATCCAGTAGTATCCATAACAAGTGGAGTATTCAACCCCAATTGTGTTGCTAATTCTTTAACAGAATATATGTCAGACTCCCTACAAAATGATAAAATATTCTAAAATACTGTTGAAGAATGTATGATAAATATTATAATCTTCATCTTGGTGGATTGAACATGCAAAAACTCTCACCTTAGTTCTATGGGAAGTGGTATACCTAAAATCCCATCTCCTGTTCCAATTTTAGCCATTCTTGCTAAATGTCCAGAATTTTCGCCAGCTGCTAAGACACAAATAGCAAATTTGAGTGTAAATTCTTCTTGATCTTCTGTTTTGTAAATAATCCTGTTTATTCTTTCATATCCACCCGGTGTGACACCTTCCATGAGTACATCTTTTTGCTTCTCTAATTCAAACCCTATTACTTCAGCATTAACATAAGTGGTCCCAAGTTCTTTGGATTTCCTTACTAATGCCATTAATAAAGTCATTGGATTAAAGGTTCCTTCACCTTCTACTGCCATGCATCCTATAAAATGTAAATTGCATCAATATGTGTATAAGGACATGTAAATTAAAATAAACAATATGATTTGGAAATGTTATTTGTTATGGCCAGAAAATAAATAAGGTACATAGGTAAACATTATACAAAGGTAACAGTACGCTTACCAAGTTTGACATCCTCTGTGTTTAGCCATGGATATTTACTCTTTATTTCGGCTGCTGTTAATAGATTATTTTTTACACCAAGTTCATTTAACATAGTAACATTTTTTTCTAGATTATGAGCATATTGCTCACTTGCTAATGTTAGTGAACTTGTAGGGCTGTATTGAATGTCAACATCTAATCCCAAGTGCTCTTGAATATTCCTCAAAAAGTCAATGGAATATTGAGATAGATAAACATTTTCAGGCAGGGAGAAATGCTGGTTTAAAGTACCCAAGGATTTAATATTTTGTGATTGTTTATACTGAAATTGACATAAAAATTTAATTAGTCACAAGAACATTGGAATTATCATATACCACTTGAATTGATTTTACACTACTTACCGTAAAATCTTTTTCTAGAACCACAACTGATAGCCCCTCAGCAGTTCTCTTTTTTAACCAATAAGCAACTGCTGATCCAATGAAACCGCCTCCTATAATGACTACATCAGCATGTTCTGGATACACCATAGATTTATCTTTTGAACTAAGGAATGAAGGCATATCGTTTGCTAGAACATTTATTGTTTTTGTAAAAGGGTTATGACTTCTTGCATAGTGGCGAACGCCATATATTCTTAGATTGCGGGAGACTACGCGGCCTAGTTTAGACATCATCCTAATATTATCGTTCAATGAATAGCGATAATATAATTTCAATGCATAATATTACATTCACATAACGTGTGTTCCTGTTCCTGAGTATGACAAGTGACAACTGAAACTGAAGTTGACCGACTGACGTTGAGTTGAGGTTGACGTTGACGTCTGAAACTTGAAAGTTTGAATTGAAACAAGACCCAGAATATCGTAGAAAGAGAAAAAGTATAACTCCTTCTCTTTCCCTCAAGAAAGAAAAGCAAATCGACAAATCGCATAAGAAGAAAAGGGACAGAGCATAGCTATCGCCATCTCTCAGCGCGTAGGTAGCCTGTTTTTTCAAGGCCAACCACAACATTTCGCGGATTTTAGGGATACCAGATTCGGGCAATATATTTCCCGGACAATTCGGTCTGTACGATACTATATGAAAATTGATAATTACTTTTTACCGACTTCAAAAAAAAGGAGGTTATCAATTCGACCCGTATGTATGTAATATTATCAGAACTGCCCAGTTTTCATATATGTTAGTCTATATCAGCGTCTGAACAAATGTGCCAAATTTCATAAGTGTATGTATGTATGTATGTATGTATGTTTTTATGTTTGTGCACGCATATCTCCGGAACTATAAGTTCGATTTAAGTAATTCTTTTTTTGTTGTACTAGGTATTGTTCAACTTAGGGTACACTGCAAGTTTCATCAAAATCGGTTCAGTAGTTTTAGAGATATGGATTTTTTTATGTTGTGACGGATTACAAGATTAGTGCATTATGTAAGAAAATTTTGTATTTTACAAGAATTTGGGTTGAATATGTAATAAATAAACTAAAAAGGGTAAAATAAAAACTTTTTTTAAAAAAAGTACCGACTTCAAAACAAATACAAAAAAGTTTAAAATAACTTTTCTTTCGGAAGTCGGTGGCTTTGTTTTGTTGTGTCATTGACTATTGCCACCGACTTCCGAAAGAAAAGTTATTTTAAACTTTTTTGTATTTGTTTTGAAGTCGGTACTTTTTTTAAAAAAAGTTTTTTAACAAACACTCTACATGTTATACAGGATACAGGAATTTGAATCCGTAATAAGAGATATAAAAATAAATTGGTAGGAGACTTCAGCTCTTTCTCGATGTGTGTTTTTTTTTGTTCGCGAAAATGAGTGAGATAATATGTATTGGTGTTTCCCCTATTCATAGTTCATAGGTAATTCCTCGATCGACGGACCCTGTCGCGACGAGCAGTCCGCGGAATAAACAGGTAACAGAATTAGACTAATATTATCGGAGCGAAACATGTATCAAACTAATCAACGTGAGGTGATTTGCTGGCAACACCGAATTCGTAGGGATTGCCACAGATAAAAGTACTTACAATTCATGGTTATGTATGTCTATTACGTAGTGTCTATGTAGCCTGTGCCATTTACCGCCTTTTTGCTAAGACACGAGTATTTTTACCGACTTCAAAAAAAAAGGAGGTTATCAATTCGACCCGTATGTATGTAATATTATCAGAACTGCCCAGTTTTCATATATGTTAGTCTATATCAGCGTCTGAACAAATGTGCCAAATTTCATAAGTGTATGTATGTATGTATGTATGTATGTTTTTATGTTTGTGCACGCATATCTCCGGAACTATAAGTTCGATTTAAGTAATTCTTTTTTTGTTGTACTAGGTATTGTTCAACTTAGGGTACACTGCAAGTTTCATCAAAATCGGTTCAGTAGTTTTAGAGATATGGATTTTTTTATGTTGTGACGGATTACAAGATTAGTGCATTATGTAAGAAAATTTTGTATTTTACAAGAATTTGGGTTGAATATGTAATAAATAAACTAAAAAGGGTAAAATAAAAACTTTTTTTAAAAAAAGTACCGACTTCAAAACAAATACAAAAAAGTTTAAAATAACTTTTCTTTCGGAAGTCGGTGGCTTTGTTTTGTTGTGTCATTGACTATTGCCACCGACTTCCGAAAGAAAAGTTATTTTAAACTTTTTTGTATTTGTTTTGAAGTCGGTACTTTTTTAAAAAAAAGTTTTTTAACAAACACTCTACATGTTATACAGGAATTTGAATCCGTAATAAGAGATATAAAAATAAATTGGTAGGAGACTTCAGCTCTTTCTCGATGTGTGTTTTTTTTTGTTCGCGAAAATGAGTGAGATAATATGTATTGGTGTTTCCCCTATTCATAGTTCATAGGTAATTCCTCGATCGACGGACCCTGTCGCGACGAGCAGTCCGCGGAATAAACAGGTAACAGAATTAGACTAATATTATCGGAGCGAAACATGTATCAAACTAATCAACGTGAGGTGATTTGCTGGCAACACCGAATTCGTAGGGATTGCCACAGATAAAAGTACTTACAATTCATGGTTATGTATGTCTATTACGTAGTGTCTATGTAGCCTGTGCCATTTACCGCCTTTTTGCTAAGACACGAGTATTTTTACCGACTTCAAAAAAAAAGGAGGTTATCAATTCGACCCGTATGTATGTAATATTATCAGAACTGCCCAGTTTTCATATATGTTAGTCTATATCAGCGTCTGAACAAATGTGCCAAATTTCATAAGTGTATGTATGTATGTATATATGTATGTATGTATGTATGTTTTTATGTTTGTGCACGCATATCTCCGGAACTATAAGTTCGATTTAAGTAATTCTTTTTTTGTTGTACTAGGTATTGTTCAACTTAGGGTACACTGCAAGTTTCATCAAAATCGGTTCAGTAGTTTTAGAGATATGGATTTTTTTATGTTGTGACGGATTACAAGATTAGTGCATTATGTAAGAAAATTTTGTATTTTACAAGAATTTGGGTTGAATATGTAATAAATAAACTAAAAAGGGTAAAATAAAAACTTTTTTTAAAAAAAGTACCGACTTCAAAACAAATACAAAAAAGTTTAAAATAACTTTTCTTTCGGAAGTCGGTGGCTTTGTTTTGTTGTGTCATTGACTATTGCCACCGACTTCCGAAAGAAAAGTTATTTTAAACTTTTTTGTATTTGTTTTGAAGTCGGTACTTTTTTTAAAAAAAGTTTTTTAACAAACACTCTACATGTTATACAGGAATTTGAATCCGTAATAAGAGATATAAAAATAAATTGGTAGGAGACTTCAGCTCTTTCTCGATGTGTGTTTTTTTTTGTTCGCGAAAATGAGTGAGATAATATGTATTGGTGTTTCCCCTATTCATAGTTCATAGGTAATTCCTCGATCGACGGACCCTGTCGCGACGAGCAGTCCGCGGAATAAACAGGTAACAGAATTAGACTAATATTATCGGAGCGAAACATGTATCAAACTAATCAACGTGAGGTGATTTGCTGGCAACACCGAATTCGTAGGGATTGCCACAGATAAAAGTACTTACAATTCATGGTTATGTATGTCTATTACGTAGTGTCTATGTAGCCTGTGCCATTTACCGCCTTTTTGCTAAGACACGAGTATTTTTACCGACTTCAAAAAAAAAGGAGGTTATCAATTCGACCCGTATGTATGTAATATTATCAGAACTGCCCAGTTTTCATATATGTTAGTCTATATCAGCGTCTGAACAAATGTGCCAAATTTCATAAGTGTATGTATGTATGTATGTATGTATATATGTATGTATGTATGTATGTTTTTATGTTTGTGCACGCATATCTCCGGAACTATAAGTTCGATTTAAGTAATTCTTTTTTTGTTGTACTAGGTATTGTTCAACTTAGGGTACACTGCAAGTTTCATCAAAATCGGTTCAGTAGTTTTAGAGATATGGATTTTTTTATGTTGTGACGGATTACAAGATTAGTGCATTTGTAAGAAAATTTTGTATTTTACAAGAATTTGGGTTGAATATGGAATAAATAAACTAAAAAGGATAAAATAAAAACTTTTTTAAAAAAAAGTACCGACTTCAAAACAAATACAAAAAAGTTTAAAATAACTTTTCTTTCGGAAGTCGGTGGCTTTGTTTTGTTGCGTCATTGACTATTGCCACCGACTTCCGAAAGAAAAGTTATTTTAAACTTTTTTGTATTTGTTTTGAAGTCGGTACTTTTTTTTAAAAAAGTTTTTATATCTATTACCCTTTCAGTAGTGTAAAGTAAAAGTTAGTGGTGCTGATGGGAGCTTTTCCAGATTGGCCGCCGCTCATCCTGAAAGTTACAAAGCTAAGTGGTAGCACTAATATAAGTGCAGTGGCTCCCCACCTAATACTGATTCTAAATTTCCTAATTGATCCAAGAGTTTGTGGTGATCTCGGGGGGTCGGATATATGAGAGCTTTCGTGTTGCAAGTCGTTCGATGTTGCAATGCGAAACCTCGTGAAATTAAGACTGGGGGAAAGGCCGTGATCAGTCAGTTGGGAGACCTTCGGTGCTTCAATACGAAGTCGTCCCAACACAAAGTAATCTGCTGTTGTATGCACATCAGGGTGCCTACAACGGGGATTTGTATGTATAACATTGATGGGTACATACAGAAGAGTCTTCGATCATTAATAACAACTAGATACACAATCAGCGACAAAAAACGTCCTCACCAAAAGAATGACCAAATCAGAGATTGGTCATTCTTTTAGTTTAGTACTGTTCCAACGCTCGGAACGTAAATATGCCTCCGTGCTCGTTTAAAAAGTGCAAAAATCACTCTTAGGACGGGAAAAAGGACGGAATTTAATTTTTTCGGTAAATGCTAATATTACCAATATATAATGACTATCACTGCATTACAAATACTGGTATTTCTTCAATAAAACGCCTTAAAACATTTATTTTTAAATTGTCGAAATTATTTCAGGGTTTATAAAGCAGTTCAATTGAAATGACTTTTACTAAACGTACAATTCCTATTGTCGCATGACTACTTGATTTAGTCGGGCAACATGTGTTGGTTGTTCTGTTCGCGCGGCGGCGCCGGCGAGTCGCGGTCGTAAAATTTAATATGTTTTTATGTCCGTTCTAAATCCGACTTTAATTCATTCGAATGTTTTAATTTCTTTTGGTATATGTTGGCCAGTTATGTTTCTTTCTGTTTTCTTTCTCTTTCTATTCTACGAACCTACTTGAGGACAGTTTTAAGTTCGTTTTTGTACGGGATTGTGTATCTAGTTGTTATTAGTGATCGAAGAGAAGAGTTAATTAAGAAACGATCTGAGGTGCACCCAGATATAATGGCAAGGGGTAAATCAGCAGCTTCAGTGCTGCGGCTCCGCTTTAATAATTAATATGCTGCGAGAAAGGGTCTCGTAGCAAGTGTGACTAAAATTAATCCTGGCAGGACGTATATATGTGTGTAACGTTGTTGTGTCGGGACCGTGGACTGGGAATGGGGAAGACAAGTGTCAAAGTGAAAATTGACATCTGTGTCCCAAAAGAACTGTCAAATCAAAGGAATTTTCTGAAAAAAAAGCGTTTTATTGATGTAAAATGACTAGATGTTGTGTAAAAGGCTGTAATAATGATGGGACATGCAAATTTCCGACAATTCACACTATCAAGAAATAATGGGTAGCTGCTGAGACTGCTGTGAGAACAAAAATTGTATTATCACTAAGGAAAAGCTATAAAATAAACAAAAATCTACCCTTGCGAAGCCGGGACAGGCCGTTAGTTGAATTTATTAATGAAATTCTATGATTATACCATAACTAAACAATCGAATACACCTTTGAAAATAATATCTACTTTTCTATTGGAGGTTAAGTATTGCATCGCTCTTTATATCATGAAATGGTTCTTCTAGTGGAAGAATTATCACCGGGACCGAGATTTGTGATAATTGTGGTGTTAGAAAGTTAAAATTCTTATCATATTGCTCCAATCTATAAAATAGATGTAAAATTAGATGAAGAAGACAAACACAAAACTTGATGACATTTTTTCAATATAGAATGTCAGAAGCAGTACTATATTCTTTGTAGTGGCTAGCACATGTAATACCTACTTAAAAAATACAATTTTAAATCCTAACTACAAGTAAATGTGTGTTTAATGTAGTAGAATCAAATTTCTAGCCTCTCAACTAAATCACTTTTTTTCCTCTTGTAGATGCACCGCGGCGTCTTTTTTTTTATCGTGGTAAAATCATCAAATGAGTCCTCCCACCCCGGGCAGAGCGGGAGGGACTGTCAGACTTGTACTGACTAAAATCCACGGTGTCCTTCAATAGCCCTTTATGTTCCGGGGTCACGGTAATGGTATAAGTCCCGCGACCCCGGCAGGCTTTGGCCCTCTAGAGAGGGGGCCCCGTCATTATGCTGACGCTCTTTGAGGCGCGCGTGGAACACAACGCGCCGTCGACCCGGGCATGGTCCATGGTCGGGCAGCGAGTTGCCCTTTACTCGCCGCCCGCATGCCCACTCGCCGCCCTCATGCCCGCGCACCGCGGCGTCTTAGTTCTTGTTTTAGTGTATGCACTTGCATTGACGAATAATTTTCCATATTTGTTTTAAAATAAACTCAATTTTTATAACAAAATACGTGTTTGTTTTTTGTACAAGCTATACAGTAATCTGACATATGAGACAACGATCGCAGCGACATCTACGAATAGCTTTGAGTTGCCATCCCCATTGCTCGGTCTACGGCTGTGACTCCAAATCTAAAACTGAGACACCAGAAATGTTTCTATGTATGTGTAATTGTGCATATCAATTGTTTAAAATGGTGGGAATCAATTTGAATTTAACCAACAGATGGCGGACGGAACGTGGCGCTAAATGATAAGAACAAGCAACCGATGAATGCGAAGCAAACTTCCCTAACTAATTGAAGATTCTTCTCAGAAAACCAAATCTCAAATAAGAAACTCAGGTACAAAGTCCACATAAACATTCTAATTCCATCGCGCGAGATGTTCAACCCCCCTTAATCATCTCGCCGCGACAGATCCGATAGGAAAGTCCCTATATCGCTCAATATAAAAATCAACATTAGAATGGGGATGGCAACTGGGGAACTAATGGCGCTAGTATAGCTTGTTCCAAGCATCGTCATTGGCTCAAATCTTGAGGTACTTCAAAATAGTACTTATTTTGAAGTACCTATTACTTCAAAATAGTACTACCTCATTGGTCGGATTAGAACTTAGCTATGGTGGCGCCATCTACAATTAGCTTTGACCGGCCTTCCCCATTACTGATATTACTACAAGAGTATTGATTAGAGTTTACAATGGCCATTTTAAAAAGATCTAGTCTGGAAATGAAATATTAGGTCGAAAAAATTTGAAATAATGTGACGGCATTATTTTAATTTAATTCGAACTAAAAAGAACAAAAAAAAACACTGTTTGAAATAATAAAAAATTGTTTTTTTTTTCAACCCTGATATATTCCTAACATTCAAGGGTTGGGGTCACATCATACTCCACCTTGCATAATGTTGACTTAGTATGGCTTAGCAGGTTCCACAATCTTACGCCATTAAATTCTTCTTTGCACTTAATTAGGCAGATTAAGGGAAAAGTCACATGCAATGATGTTTTCCTTCACCGAATGGCAATTGGTCTGATAAACAGGATAACCTTTTGACATATTATTACCCATATCGACCATTACCGATCACGCGTGATAATATTGAATGTACCCGCTAGTCGGGTAAAAAGTTTGCAGTATGACAACACTCCCCATTTGTGACGTCAACATTCTCTATCTCATGTGGCTACGCCAAACAACAATCTAGGGTTCCTTTATCTAAGCAGAATAGGTATATTATTTTTTTAATAATAATAATAATATTCCACAACTGTTTAAAATTTGTTATAAAAATTGAGTTTATTCTAAAAAACAAATATGGGAAATTATTCGTCAATGCAAGTGCATATACTAAAACCAGAACTAAGACGCCGCGGTGCATCTACAAGAGGAAAAAAAGTGATTTAGTTGAGAGACTAGAAATTTGATTCTACTACATTAAACACACATTTACTTGTAGTTGGGATTTAAAATTGTAATTTTTAAGTAGGTATTACATGTGCTAGCCTCTACAAAGAACATAGTACTGCTTCTGACATTCTATATTGAGAAAAATGTCATCAAGTTTTCTGTTCGTCTTCTTCATCTAATTTTACATCTACTTTATAGATTGGAGCAATATGATAAGAATTTTAACTTCCTAACACCACAACTATCACAAATCTCGGTCCCGGTGATAATTCTTCCACCAGACGAACCATTTCATGATATAAAGAGCGATGCAACTCCAATAGAAAAGTAGATATTATTTTGAAAGGTGTATTCGATTGTTTAGTTATGATATAATCATAGAATTTCATTAATAAATTCAACTGACGGCCTGTCCCGGCTTCGCAAGGATATTTGTTTATTAAATATCTTTTCTTTATTGATAATACATTTTTTGGTCTCACAGCTGTCATAGCAGCTACCCATTATTTCTTGATAGTATGAATTGTCGGAAATTTGAATGTTCCATCATTATTACAGCCTTTTACACAACATCTAGTCATTTAACATAAAAAAAACGCTTTTTTTTTCAGAAAATTCCTTTGATTTGACAGTTCTTTTGGTTTTCACAAATGTCACTTTTCACTTTGACACTATGACTAAAGTCATTATTCTGAGATTAAACGTGTTCAATCGTTTTGCAAAGGCGTTTTAACAATTGAGATGAAGTTATATGGAGATGCCCCGATGTTCTATACATACATTTTGCTTATACAAATATGAGTCAAACATGAGACAGAGAGTGAAATATTGGTTTGTCTCTTTCTTTCTAATGCAGTAATCAAATTTGACAAAAGAGACAACAATATTTCGGTTGTTGCTCAAAATGGAATATTTTGTTGGGATATTTCCCGCAGTTACAGAAACGTGCCCATTTCGCCATTTTATGTGCCAAGTTTCGTGGTAGTTCTGCTGTCAAACAGTTGTTTACTTTTTGTTGAATTTAGATTTTTGAGTAAATTACGGAGTGTTTTCTTTTAAAAGTGCGTGTTACCATTAAGAAACCGTAATTCAACATGCCTGGATGTTCCATTGTGTCTTGTCATGCCAGAAAAAAGAAAAATCAGCCTGAATTGACTTTGTACAGGTTAGTAACAGGTTTTCATGCAAAACTACATGAAATAGAACAATTTCGGTAAAGAAATCGCTATGTGACCTTGTTTTCATGGTTAGAGTATTAATATTTGGGTTTATTTCCGTCCTACAGACAATATTTTTCATTTCTTATTTTCGTTCGTTTGTTTACAATAATAATAGTGTTGTACCGTTACTGTAATAGTTCCCGATACTAGTCCTTCGTTACACTGAAACTGTTACCAAATGATATATTGATAAAAAAAATACTAATCATTGATAGGTTTCCCAAAAATGAAAGATTGAAGAAAAAATGGTTGGACTCTATCGGTGACGAAAAACTTTGTCCTCGAAGTAAAGACTGGCTTATGTGGTTACTTCACTTTGAAGAAAAATGTTTTAACAGAACACTTAAAAAAAAAAAAAAAATTTCAAACTGTTTATTTCCAAATATGCATCATACAACTGTCATATGCAATAACGCTCAATCTTATTGAGGCAAGATTATGTGCGCTATCGGATAATATTAATTAAAGTTACTCGCTCACAAGTCATTGTCAGGTAGTGGGCCCACCCGTATGCCCCTCCCCTCTTTTATACATTTCAATAGTGTAATAGTATTTCAGGATATTTTTCACCTGTTTAGATTTTTTATTTTCTAATTTTTTGGCTAACTCTTTAGGCAAATAATTAAGAATTTCTGGAAGAGCATACGACCAAACCCTTTTACCATATTCATTATTTACTCTTGGCAGTTTATACAGAGGCAAGTATGACAGGTTGCGGACAAAGTTAGGTCTACTAGTTTTTTGTAACTTACTCATGTATTGTTCACAATAGTCAGAGGCAACAGCTAATTTCACTTTGTCGAATACATTTATTACTTTACAATATTGAAATAGTTTATCATAATCGGGTTTATATCTGAGTTTAATTTTATCTGGCACCACTATCTTTAATAATCGTGTTTGTATATTATATATTTTTTGAAGGTAAGTTTTGTAAGTTCTTCCATAACATGTTATGCCATAATTAATAACACTGTCGGCCAATGCCATATACAACAATCTCAACGTACAATAAGGCAATTTGTGCTTAAGGATGCGCAATTTTGACATGATAGCTCTAAGCTTAATGCACACAGAGTCCACATGTGGGCCCCAGTTAAATTTATGATCAATTTTAAGACCTAGATATACATGCTCTTTAACATTTTCGATCGGCTTACAGTCGCAGGAATCCAGGCACCGGTGCATGCAATGGTGTTCATGAGCCACTACTCTCGGTGTCCCCTGAGAATTTAAATACGGTGAATGAATGTGCATAAGTTTAGTTTTTTGGTAGTTTATTGTTAAGCCAACGTCATGTGCCCATTTACAAAGAAGGTTGAACTCAGATTGCATCAATTTCTCGGCAGTACTTAGATCCCTGTGAGCTGTGATCAGACATGTATCGTCAGCAAATTGGTAGACGGAGGCATGCCGGAATAAGTTACACATATCATTAACGTATAGTAAGTATTCGGTCGGGCCAAGAATTGATCCTTGAGCCGTTCCATGACGTGTCGGAATTCTGTCGCTGAGTGCCCCTGCCACACTGACCACATTATATCTATGCTTGTGATAGTCTTTAAACCACTCCAGCATTGGACCCCGTATACCATTCTGCTGCATTTTTGTGTAAAGTACCTCATAATTTAGCGTATCGAAAGCTTTGCTGAAATCTATCATTATTGTGATAACATGTTTTTTACAATTAAGGTGATCATTGATTTCGTCTGTAAACTGTGTTAGCAATTGTGTGGTACTTTTATTTTTCTGAAAACCAAATTGTTTTTCATGAATTATGGTATTGATATGGTATTGACAAAAAATCGCTCACAATGTTCCCAAAGTATTTTTCTATGATTTTATCTATACAGGAAAGAATAGTTATTGGTCTGTAGTTATTGGTATCAATAAAACTGCCTTTCTTGTGTATTGGTCTTATTATACCTATTTTCAAGTTATTGGGATAAACAGACTTTGATATACTGCTATTAATTAAGTGCGTTAGAACAGGTGTGATTTCTTTAGATATTGTTTTAATATCTTTTGCTCTGATTTGATCAAAGCCCGCGCTTTTTTTTTCGTTTAGATTTCTTATTATTTTAGACATCACTGTGTCATTTATCTTGGGTAGTCGAATAGAGACATTAGAGAAGCTTGTGTACAACTTTTCGTCAATAAGTGGCTGGTTACATACAGATAAAACATTTTTTACATTTGTATCAAAATCACAAGCAAACTTATTTGATATTAATTGGGGTTTTAATTTAAAAGATCTTAAGATAATGTAGTCTATGGCCTCTACAATTCTGCCTGTAAGTCTGTTAATTATTTCCCACATTTTTTTACGATTACTAAAATTATTACATATATCCCTTTTTATATACTTATTTTTAGCTTTAGACAATAATCTATTTGTTTTATTTCTATATTTATTGTATATTTGTCTATTTTTTTTGTTATCTATATCTGCTTTCCATATTTCTAGAAGTTCTTTCTTTTTATTTGACATGTATTTTAATTTATCAGTTATCCATTTACATTGGCATCGTTTGTTTGAGCTAATTGTTACTTTCTCTTTACACTTATTATATATTGTTTGGAATGTATCTCTGATAAGACTTTCAATTTCATTTGGATCACTCATTACATAAACCGGGGACCAGTCAACTGAACTCAGCTCCTCTTTGACTTTATCGTTGTTACTTGATGTTATTAGGTTACATGAGAACTCTGTACCTACAATATTTTCGGTAAGTGTGTATTAAAATGATTGTTAAATAACAGCCTGGTTTTTTAGCCTAAGTTATATGGAGAGTAATGCATATTTCATTTTTTTTTCAGACATCCAACAAAAAACTACTTCCAGAGTCATTTGTATTCTGTGAAACAAGCAACACTCGAGAATCTGTGTTTCTTGTACATCTATTGTAATAAAGGAACCATCTACCGTAATAGATGAACCATCTAGTGTAATGGAGGCACCATTGCAGTTGACCCATCACTTTGTGGGAACCATGGTATAATAATATACTTCGCCAGGTATGGCACTCCGAAACACATTGGTCACGTGGGATTCACTTGCTTACGTCATCATCGCTATCAATGGTTCTCAAACTTTACAGTTTAGGGAAATTCAACCTAATAAAACATTGACCTAATTATTACATTACTGCTAACTTTTGCCCGTGGCTTCACCTGCGTAGTAGGTTTACAGTGACAAAAAGCATTATTTATCCATCCTAGGGTTCCAAGCCAAGTCTATTTGTGAGAACAAAGGTGCACACAGCTAAATATTATCAAGCTAGATACTTCCAGTATAAGCTGATACCGCATTATATATGATTTCTGTACAATGAGAGGTCAGCTTATACTGGAAATTTATTGCTTAATATGAAACTATACTAAAAACACATTGTGAAACAGTCGCCTTACGAAGTGTTTTTTTATATTGAAGATAGGTTCGCGTTAGACCACTATCGCGCGAAGATGTGTGATGTGGTCAAAGAAAAAAATATATCAAACTTGTTAGACGTTCACAAATAAATGTTTGGGAACCACTGTTTACACTGTCATTGAGCGAGACAGGCTTATGCATAAAACAAGAATAGCGATACACGACAAAATGGCGGAATGACAATGAGACAGCCCGTTCCTGTGTTACCAGTAGTGTGTGGTTATAACTCCCTAACCACATTTATTACCTATGCGAATACGATAAAACGTTGTGGTTTTATTTTATCAATTGTGTTGGTATACGTATTGAATTGTTTTGTTTGCTAGACTAAACACAATTTAAATGTTTTATATATTTTTTAAACAGAATGGTGACTGAAAATGTTTCCTCATTTTCGTATTTTGTTGCAAAAAAGTGGCAACTGGAAAGTGACGTAAGCAAGTGAAGCTGCGGGAGTGTCAGACCTTGTTTTTTTAGACCATGGTGGGAACAGTGCACAAAGAGGTATGTTAATGTTGAATTTTTAACCGTTTTCTGACAAACAGACGGCAGCACATCAAGCGCCGCAATTGTCAAAGACTTGTTAACTGTCACTTGAAAATAACTTTTAGCAATAAAATGCAATATGCAAATTATTTTTGAACAGTGCATAATTAAGTTATTGGAAATGTATGGACAGCACTCAACTAGAGCGGACGTGTGTAGCAAGATCATAAATTAAATGGCGTTAAAATAATATTCGAATAACCAGTGACCTAGAAATCGAGTCGTTATTTTCGCTTAGTTTGTGATTTACTTCGATGAATAACAAGTACCTTATTTCGTAATTATGAGTGACATCTAAAGACTAAGGAAAAATGTCAAATATTGAAAATAGCCCGCGGAGTATCCCGCCTCCCAGCAGCCCTTCGAGTACATCGCAAACACCTTACCATGCGGCAGAAGGAAGACTTGAAGCGGTGGAAACAACTGATATTAGCAACTGGTTGATCTCCATCGAGAAATGCCTGAATGAAGTCTGCGCCATCGCCCAAGAAGGGAAGCTGAACTCGGAACAAAAACTTAGGATCAATTCCCTGTCGCGTAAGGTAGGACATGGCGTTTCACAAATGGCAGTGTACTACCAGGACTTGAAGCTCAAAGCCAAAGAACTACGAAGCTCAGCGTTATCAGTGGCCGAAAAACGCAACATCACGGACTGTCTGGAATCATTCCAGAAAAACATTCAGACTAGTATTCAGGAAAACTGCGTCAAAACAAAAACAGAAGAGAAAGTTTCGTTCGCTGACATGGTTAAGACTAACAAGAATAATTATCTGCGCCCAAATAACCTCAGCTCCATTGCAATTTATCCAACAGATAAATTAAAATCAAGTGACGACACAAAATCTCTCGTACAAACAATCATACGCCCTGAAAAAATTAAATTGCACGTCAGAGGATTGCACAAGACAAAGAATGGGGGCGTCATAATCAGCGCAGAAACTAAAGAAGATATTGAAAAAGTTCGGAAATCATGTCAGCTGAGTAATTCGGGCCTGAAAGTGGAAGAGCCCCATAAAAGAAGACCAAAAATTACAATTATAGGAGTGCCAACCGCATTAAGTGATCAAGAAGTGTTCAATTGCATATATGAGCAGAATTTAGTCGACAAGTTGCCTAATTTACCCCGAGACTTATTTATGGCCTCCATTAAATTAAGTCATAAGTCCGGTATAAAAGAGGCACCGACTTGCAACTTTATTCTTGAAGTAAATGCAAGCATAAGAAAGACCTTAATCAACCAAAATCGAGTGTACATTAATTGGACATCCTGCCCAGTGAGGGACTTTACACTTGTGACCAGGTGCTTCAAATGTCACCAGTACGGACACGCTGCAAGGACTTGCCGAGAGACTACCGATACGTGTGGACATTGTGGGGAACAAGGCCATAAGTCTAATGAGTGTACTAAGCAACTTCAACTACCGACGTGCGCATCATGCTTGCGTTATAAAAAACCAAGCAACCATAAAACAGGGGATCAAGATTGCCCTGCTAAGAAAATGGCTGAGACGAGATATATTAATTCCATTGATTATAATGACGTCACATAACAGCGCTAATTTAATCTTAACATTCTTTTTTTTTTTCATTGTATTATTTATAGTTTCCTCATAAGTACCTTTGTAATGATTACAACTCGCATAAAATATAATATGCAAATCTGCACAGTTTAGTACTTGTGTTGACAAGACATTTTTTTCTGTAGTGTTAAAAATGCGACCTAGTTTTAGTGTTATGCAACAAATTGTATCTTTCGTATTATGACAATATTAATTATAGTTTATTAGTATGATAGTTATTTGTTTAAGGAATTTTAGATAATATCGATTTTAGAGACTAAAGTTACCTGAGATACAGGTTTATTCCTAGTTCAGGTACAGTTCAATTTATTATTATTACCTACAGTTCTAAGGCCCAAATTGTAAATATCTTTGTCCATCAATTATTTCAATAAACAATTATTATTATTATTATTATTGGTTAATAGTGCTGATACATTTGGCATGTTCGTGAAAAGGCGCTGTCAGATGGGACTGGTCATCTCTTAGCTGCCACGGTCTATTTTAATTTTTCATTAATTTTTTTTTAATATTAACTGTACACTTAACTTGCTACGTTGAGTGTAAAAAGAGTGTCCATGGAGTTTCTTGTCCGTTCTTTTCCATAGAGATCTTCGCTCTGGAATGGGCACCTACGGTACTTTCACAGTTATTATGTCTTGTGACTACAACTGTAGCACCATAACAATTTTGTACTGATTTATTTTTATGTCTTTTGACCATTCAAAAGTGCCTGTAATTATTGGCCTAGTTGAAATAAATTTGATTTGATTTAACTATTTATCTTTTCTATTACAGGTTTTACAAACTGGAAGATTAAAGCCTTTAAAGAAAAATATGTCAAGCAACAGAAAACAATTAAACGCCTCAATGAAAGAATACGAAGGAAAAAAAATTGCTGATTTGAAGGCTGTTGTGATAGAAGACTTGGCGGGACCAAAAGACTTTTTAAAAAGACAAATTAACAAGTCCAAAGGTTTACCTGTACAATCCGAATTAATCGTCAAATTTTAAATTAACGCTAACACATAAATATATGTATAATATTTAATTACAAGCAATAGCGCAAATGTGAAAATTTATATATTTTTTACGTAACTACATGGATTATAATTCAATCATGGTATCTAGTCGTAATACTATTATGTTATCCTAAAAGTACTAGGGATACTAGTATCCATACTCGTTACAGTAACACTATGTTTCTTGATTGGCACAACCCTAGCATTGGCCGCCATTTTATGTGCCACGGCGAACTTGTAGGTATCCACGTTTTTGGTGTAGGTATTTCCAGTCCATAGGATTATAATGTCTATGGTTTTAACAAATTTTGACAAGGCGTTTTAAAAGCATACTTTTCTCTGACACTCGATTAACGGAATTCTAATTAATCGGAACTTTAATAATCGGAATTTTAATCATCGGAATTCATGTTTTTGATGGTTCGGAAAATAATTCGGTCTATTGAAACTCGGTATTTTTAAAATGTAATATAAAAACGTTAGGAATATTGAAATTTCGGAATTATGAAACTAGGAATACCTACTGATCAATCGGAGTTGTTAAATTAGGAATTTTAAACCGTACGGAATTATGAAAATCGGTATTTTGAAATTCAATCAGGGTTGGTTAAAATCGGTTTTTTTAAATCTTATAAAACAGACAGTTCATAATGTTTTAAACAAGTGTTTTTTTAGTTTTTTTTTTAGTTTAGGGGATTATTTCAAATTAATTCGCCTATGTTTTCTTTTCTAGGCTAGATCTTTATAAACTCGCCATAACAAATTAAATATTTACAAAAAAAAACGATCAATACATAACATTTATTTGTATGTTGCGTAATCAAACGCTTCACATTCACCCGGTAGGTATGTTCTGATGTTTATTTTATATTGAGCGACGCCGACGACGCCGACGCAGGGACTATCCTAGCGGGACAGGCGGCGCGTGCGGCGCGCACACACACAGTTCATTGTACATACTTACATAAGTTAATTCCCCGCGCCGCGGTGCGGGGAATTACCTTATGAACAATGAACTATTACTACGAATAGGAGAAACACCGACCTACTTACTTATATTTCTAAAAAAATAGGGGAATAACCAATAATCCTTTGAATTACTTTCTTTCGACAGCCGACATTAGGGATCGAAGTCTACGTTTTTTATATGACTAATGTTGTTTATTAATTTTATTTAAATTGTTACAATTTTAATTGTTTTGAAATTATTATGCTAATGTTTTAAAAATAGGTGTTATCTTGTCCCATACAAATCCTAGTACTAAGATATTTGTTTGATTGAATAAAATACTTAACATAACAATAATGTTGGCGGGGCTGGGCATTTGTGTATGTGAGTTTATACATTTTTAAACGCACCCACGCCACAGTAGAAATTCCTAGTGTGGGGCAACGTTTTATTAAAAACAAAATGTTTAGGTAAGTTAATAAATTACAATGCCAATGAAAGTTCAAAAATATAACAGCAATAGAATTGGTTTTATGTTGAACTATTCAGACGCAAATATTATTTTATTTTCATTTTAAATTCAGTTATTATGCGCCATGAAAAGTAGTTTTAAAACATGTTTTTTTGTATTGTTTTATACAATGTTTTAAACTTGTTTTAATCTTTGTTTTAAAACATGTGACAAAAAACACTGTTTAATTTCAAACTGTTCTAAACATGTGTTTTAAAACAACTTGTTTTAATCATGCCAACCCTGCAATCGATTTAGCCAATAGCCCTGCTGAATGAAAAGGGCAAATGATTATGTATGACATTGTGACCACGACAAGGGTGAACACGTTAAGGCGGAAACACACTTATGTGTCGCGGCGTGTCGTGACGCGCCAGAAGCATTTAGTTTCATAGATTTGACGTCGCGCGTCACGACACGACACGACATGCAAATATGTCCCTAACCATATTAAATGTATGAAACCGATATGCTTCTGGCGCGTCACGACACGTAAGTGTGTTTCCGCCTTTAATAATCGCAATCTGTCAACTGTAATTTGAAAACAGCGTCAGCGCACACCAAGAGCATAGTAGTTTCTGGGAGTACTTGGACCGCCCTCGCTCAGCATTGACTTGACGCAGCCACAGTGAGATATACTGCTGGACGTGTCTTGACTTGATATTATTATCATCGAGCAGTCATTATCTGTCATTAGTCTAGCCCATAGCACAAAGGACGGAATCAACGGAGCCTTCCCTGGGGAAGGGTCCGTCCATCCTCTTAGTCTACGAGACAGAGACACTAACCTCCTAAAAAATTGATGGCACAAATTCACAAAAGCCCTGTGACCATAGACATATAATCCTATGGACTGGAAATACCTACACCAAAAACGTGGATACCTACAAGTTCGCCGGGCACATAAAATGGCGGCCAATGCTAGGGTTGTGTCAATCAAGAAACATAGTGTTACTGTTACCAGTATGGATACTAGTATCCCTAGTACTTTTAGGATTACATACCATGTAATACCAGTATTAAGACTAGATACCATGATTGAATTATAATCCATGTAGTTACGTAAAAAAATGTAAATTTTCACATTTGCGCTATTGCTTGTAATTAAATATTATACATATATTTATGTGTTAGCGTTAATTTAAAATGTGACGATTAATTCGGATTGTACAGGTAAATCTTTGGACTTGTTAATTTGTCTTTTTAAAAAGTCTTTTGGTCCCGCCAAGTCTTCTATCACAACAGCCTTCAAATCAGCAATTTTTTTTCCTTCGTATTCTTTCATTGAGGCGTTTAATTGTTTTCTGTTGATTGACGTATTTTTCTTTAAAGGCTTTAATTTTTCCAGTTTGTAAAACCTGTAATAGAAAAGATAAATAGTTAAATCAAATCAAATTTATTTCAACTAGGCCAATAATTACAGGCACTTTTGAATGGTCAAAAGACATAAAAATAAATCAGTACAAAATTGTTATGGTGCTACAGTTCTAGTCACAATACATAATAACTGTGAAAGTACCGTAGGTGCCCATTCTAGAGCGAAGATCTCTATGCAAAAGAACGGACAAGAAACTCCATGGACACTCTTTTTACACTCAACGTAGCAAGTTAAGTGTACAGTTAATATTAAATAAATAAATAATGAAAATTAAAATAGACCGTGGCAGCTAAGAGATGACCAGTCCCATCTGACAGCGCCTTTTCACATGCCAAATGTATCAGCACTATTAACCAATAACTTAATTATGCACTGTGAAAAAATAATTTGCATATTGCATTTTATTGCTAAAAGTTATTTTCAAGTGACAGTTGACAAGTCTTTGACAGATTGCAGCGCTTGATGCGCTGGGGTGCGTTTAAGTCGATTATCCAGGTTAAAATTTATACTGACTATACGTCAAACACCCCGTTCAAGCACACCGCGAGGTGAAAAATTAAACTGACTAAAATTTAATCTGCCCCGTTCACGGTCGTCCGCTGGTATAAGTTTTCGCCTGACTAGGATAAATTTTAGCGACCTTTTTACCTCGCTAAATTTTATCCTGCTGTCAGATTGACATTGAGTTTTCTTGTTAGTGTTCGATTCGCGCCGTAAAAACGAATATTTTTATTTTAGAGAGTTCCCAATTCATCGTCTCGGTGAATATTATTTGTGGATCATGGATATAATTAATATTACACCGGCAAATTGATTTTTCATGTTCCGGTTCATTTTTACTGTGTAATAATATCGAGATCACAAGTTAAATCCTAATTTTACGGAGATTACAATATAATATTCGTACTGTTAAGTTGAATTGAATTGTTATTTGTTTGATAAACTGAGCTGTCAATTGAATTTGACAGCTAACATTGACAGAAACCTATGAACCCTCGCTAGTTTAATTTTTATCCGGCGAAAATTTCGCCGGCGTACTTAAACGCACCCTTGCCGTCTGTTTGTCAGAAAACGGTTAAAAATTCAACATCTACATACCTCTTTGGGCACTGTTCCCACAAATTGATGGGTCAACTGCAATGGTGCCTCCATTACACTAGATGGTTCATCTATTACGGTAGATGGTTCCTTTATTACAGTAGATGTACAAGAAACATCAGATTCTTGAGTGTTGCTTGTTTCACAGAATACAAATGACTCTGGAAGTTGTTTTTTGTTGGATGATTGAAAAAAATTATGAAATATGCATTACTATCCATATAACTTAGGCTAAAAAACCAGGCTGTTATTTAACAATCATTTTAATACACACTTACCGAAAATATTGTAGGTACAGAGTTCTCATGTAACCTAATAACATCAAGTGTTCTGTTAAAATATTTTTTTTTCAAAGTGAAGTGAACACATAAGCCAGTCTTTACTTCGTGGACAAATTTTTTCGTCACCGATAGAGTCCAACCATTTTTTCTTCAATCTTTCATTTTTGGGAAACCTATAAATGATTAGTATTTTTTATCAATATATATCATTTGGTAACAGTTTCAGTGTAACGAAGGACTAGTATCGGGAACTATTACAGCAACGGTGCAACACTATTATTATTGTAAACAAACGAACGAAAATAAGAAATGAAAAATATTGTCTGTAGGACGGAAATAAACCCAAATATTAACACTCTAACCATGAAAACAAGGTCACATAGCGATTTCTTTACCGAAATTGTTCTATTTCATGTAGTTTTGCATGAAAACCTGTTACTAACCTGTACAAAGTCAATTCAGGCTGATTTTTCTTTTTTCTGGCATGACAAGACACAATGGAACATCCAGGCATGTTAAAATTACTGTTTCTTAATGGAAATTAAAAGAAAACACTCCGTAATTTACTCAAAAATCTAAATTCAACAAAAAGTAGACAACTGTTTGACAGCAGAACTAGCACGAAACTCGGCACATAAAATGGCGAAATCGGCACGTTTCTGTAACTGTGGGAAATATCCCAACAAAATATTCCATTTTGAGCAACAACCGAAATATTGTTGTCTCTTTTGTCAAATATGATTACTGCATTAGAAAGAAAGAGACAAACCAATATTTCACTCTCTGTCTCATGTTTGACTCATATTTGTATAAGCAAAATGTATGTATAGAACATCGGGGCATCTCCATATAACTTTATCTCAATGCCTGTGACCATGCCCGAAAAAAATGGTCATGGCTTGTCAGAAATGTCACTGCTCTGCTGCCCCGAAACCAGACGAAAAGCGACTCGAAATAATAACAATAAAAAAATACGGAATGGAACACAGTGGAATTCCTTGGCACGTGTTTTCGAGTGATGTAGATATTTATTGAAATAAGCTGGTAATTTAATAGTGTAGAATTAAGACTAAATTCCCATAAGTGAGGGTATCGTTTACTAAATATATAATGTGGTGTTTGATGAAGATAAAAGATTGATGTGAGTGTCTTTTTCACGTGTCTATTACGGGTCGTGTTTCAAGTAAGGATTATTTACATTTCCACTGTCAAAAAATAGTATTATTTTGTTTTGCTACTAACACGTTGAATAAATGACTGTTTAGCCATGTTTAGCTATGAATTTATCAATAGCAACTCAGCATGTTTATTGAATTCATGCTAGGTACCTATTCTGTTTTGCATCGGCCAGTGTAATGGCGAGGCAAGTTGACATGATAAAACTTGTTACTTTTACCATTTGTTTAAATATTCACCTAATTCACCTATTCAATTGAAGTTCATACGAAATTGGTTTGTTTGGAGGCCACCCGATGTGATGACATATCGCTATCATTTATTATGTCGTAAACAACGCAAATGGCACAAGATCAAGAGAGCTGTAATGATATTGATCTAACATTATGTTTTCAGTTTACCTTAACAAGAATGAGCTTCTAAGAATGGATTCCAAATATACTTCTGTTGGTGTGAGCAACAATCTAAAACCAAATGGCCTCAAAAGAAAACATGCAGTTGAAAACATTAAAGTGAAGAAGATTAAGTTATCCAATGATAATGCCACTAAAACAAACAACATTAAAGTTGAAACAAATGGACATGAAAATGCTACTGAAAATAAGATTGTGCAAGAGACTGCACAGGACTTACAAGAAGCTAGAAAGCAGTTGCCAGTGTATATGGTTAGAAACAGGTATGTTATTAATTTTGAGAAATATCGGTCAGTAGGTCGTCTTAGCGTATCAAGCTTTATATGAAGTCACAATGAAAATATTGAGATCAAAAAGTTTATAGGTTCAGTCAGCTTCAGAGAAAACTCACCCCCTTGGTAGTGATGTCACTAACAAAGGCAGTGAGATTTCTCTGAAGCTTACCATAGGTACTCTAACTCATAAAACTGAGCTATTAAAACTAGAAAGAGCTCAAAGGGCTGTGCTAAACGTAATTCACTTTAAACCTTGTGACTACCCTACACATATGCTATACTCAGAATGCAATGTCTTAACTGTTAGGAAATTGTATGTCTTAAGATCCATCCTCTACAAGCACCTGATAGATGATCGATAGATGATCTCGTTCAATAAGCAGCTTGTCAGTCCGCGGCGCCGTGGCTTTCCTTTATGTCCTGTTGTCTCTTGCAGGACTGCCTTTGCAAGACGTCAGTTAAATGGCCTTAGTGCTAGGCTGTACAATAAAGCCCAGAAACAATTAAATATTTACGCTCTGACTAAGGGCGAGCTTAAAAACAAGCTTAATTCCTGGTTACAGAAATTGATGTATAGTGATACCGAAGAGCTTCTTACCACTGTACAGTAAAGAGATCTTAGAGGCTTACACACAGAACATAACAGATCCACTTACTCATATACACAGGCATGTAAGCACTCTCACATACACACACATACACCCAAACACACACACACACACACATACACCAACACACAACCATATACACATACGCCCATACACACATACACCCACATACACATAAACATACACATACACCCGCGGTCATGTTTTTTTTAATTTTTTTGTTCTTTTAATTTTTATTATTAAATTTAACATAAGTACTTTGTTCGCCTACTGCACGTACCAATATTTTTTGTAACCGTTATAAGACTCATAGTGAATGGATACTCTTTCCTAAGATACAGACAGATTTTCTGCCTAGTTTAGGAAAGGGAGTCCTATGACCCATTTATATGTGTTGTACTGGTTGTATTTATTTTTACCATATAATTATTTAAGACAACTTTGTATACAATGTACAAACTACTTGTTGAATAAATTATTAATGAATTATTATTATTTTATTACTTACAGGATACTAAAAATATTTTTTAATTTTTTTACACAACATTTGATGGGCATGACGTTGCAATATGGCGCCAAGGCCGTCCTATTCTTAGTTGTAACAATGTTGTAGCACATACTATCATATTTATTTTAGGCTCTTAGAAGAGATAAAAAAGAATGAGACTATGATACTGATTGGAGAGACAGGCAGTGGCAAAACCACACAGATTCCACAACTGATCCATGAGCAGCGCATAGAGGGTGCCGGTGCCATAGCAGTGACCCAGCCTCGGCGAGTAGCGGCCATTACTATAGCTATGAGAGTAGCTTCTGAAATGAACACAGAAATAGGATCTATTGTTGGGTATGAGATCAGATAAAATACTATCCATTATGTAACAAAAAAACATAAAATTTAAAACAATTAATGTTACTTACAGATATTCAGTCAGGTTTGAAGACGTAACAAGTCCAAGAACTAAAGTGAAGTATCTGACAGATGGCATGCTGCTCAGAGAGGCAATATTGGATCCTTTGCTCAAAAAATATTCTATAATAGTGTTAGATGAAGCCCATGAACGCACTGTGAGCACTGATGTACTGTTTGGTATTGTCAAACTTGCTCAGAAAGATAGATCTGAAAAGAAATTAAATTCTCTGAAGGTAACCAAACACAATATTTTTTTCTCAAAAGGCAACATTGTTTTATTTATTTATTTATGTACACACAGATAAAACACGAAAATATTTCAAGAGGAAAAAAATAGTACAAAGGCACTGCTTTTTTCTAAAAGAAATTTCTTCCAGCAGACCTGAGAGAGGCCTGTGTGTTTTGTTTGCCTGCATTATTCTAGCACTTGTTTTGGGATAGAATATCTATTTATTTGTCAGCACAGTTGACGCAGCTTCTGTGTAATTGGCAGCTGCACTGTGTAGCGGGTTCGACTCCCGTTCGGAACAAATCTACAAGTATGATCTACAAAATAATTGTTCCAGTTTTTTGTCTGCAAATTTTTTTTATTTTTGTTTAAGATAATAATCATGTCTGCTACTATGGATGTGGACTCCTTTAGGAAATACTTCCACAATTGTCCAGTGATATATTTAGAAGGCAGAACATACCCAGTTACCATTTACCATTCAAAGATGAAGCAAGATGATTATCAGTATGCTGCTGTGTGCACAATATTTCAACTTCATGCTACTACTCCTGCAAAGTAAGCAGTCATTATTCTTTAAAAAATATTTAGTGGAGTTTCTTTTTTAATATAGCTATGGATAATGTTGTATTTTATATTTCCAGCCACGATTTTCTAGTATTTTTAACGGGGCAAGAAGAAATTGAGACAGTCATGTACAACATCAAGCAGATAGCAAAGGTAAAGTTTGTAATAGTGAAGTAATTTTTTTAGCTTGTATCTTGGTTAAATAGGCTTGATGTGCAGTATAATTACCATTACATTTGCTTTCATGTTAGATCAAACATTCCAGGAAGCCACAGGTCCCCCTATTAGAGTGTGTCCGCTGTATGCAGGACTCCCTCCGGCTAAACAGCTGCAAGTGTGGCGGGATGCACCACCGGGTACGAGGAAGATAATACTAGCCACGAACATTGCGGAGGCTTCAGTCACCATACCTCGCATCAAATGTGTTATTGACACTGGCGTTGTGAAAGAAAGGTGCGTTTACTAGTGAGTGCAGTTAATACTTAAAACATTAAATGAACGAGTTATGTATCTCGCAGTTTCAAATAATTGTTTTGTATGTAAAGCTTGCTATTATGCTATTATTACATTTATCTACTCTCATATCGTTAAATTCAAAATACAAAACTCAAAACGAGTTTATAATGACGTACTTTACACACAGTATATCGAAATGAAATTAAAAAATTAAATTATGACACTATTTCTCTAACAAAATAATGTTAGAATAAAAATTTTTTTCATTACGATACAGATTACAGATCATAGATACATCCATTTGATTTTTTATCTGTGGCTGCGCGCGCTGTGGCCTATGCGCGGTGATAACGGGAATTTTGGCGGCTTATTACTGTGTCAATCTTTATCTTTTATTTGATAAATTCGTGTTCAATGAAAGTAGAGTGTATGAAAATGTACATAACTAGGTATTATACACTCGTGTGATACTTTTAAAAAACTCGCTTCGCTCGTTTTTTAAACTCACACTCGTGTATAATACCCCTCATTATGTACCAGTTTCATAAACTACTATAATTTGTGTTTTTGAGTGCATAGATTATTTGAATTGTGTTTGAGGACATGGTCGGGCGGCACGGGCGCGGAGCGTCTGGCGGTGCGCGCGGGGTCGCAGGCGGCGGGCTGGCAGCGCGCCGGCCGCGCGGGCCGCACTCAGCCCGGCGCCGCCTACCGACTGTTCACCGCCGACGACTTCCGCTCGCGCCCGCTGCACCATACCCCAGAGATTCTCAGGTACTCGCGTGAACAGACCACGATAGACTTGCTATTGAAATGCTATGCTAGTGTCTGATTTGTTTTTCTCGATGATGTGGTAGCGTCGCAGCAATACAAAAAGATAAAAAATGGCTCTCTAGGTCAGTCATCTTGTTTAAATTTGAGATGTGAAAAAGCCTTAGTCATTTAGTTCCATTGAAGTATACCGAGGCATTTACACTTTTTTGGCCTGTTTAGCTGTGCAGCGTAAATCGACAGTTTTAGACTGACGACAATTCGACTAGTTTTTTTAATACAATTTTTTTGCAAACTTTGCGGTGACTGGTCGCACGGCTAAATCGACCGAAAAATCTACCCGTGTAAATGCCCCATTTGGAAATGGATGACAGTTAAAATAGACTTCTGCTTTGCAATCATACGCCCTAACCTCATCGAGTTAAAACATTTAGTGAACCTGAACAACGATTGCCTTAGCTCTCTATGTAGTGCTAATAGTAAACCAAGCCACAAAATTACTAACTCAGCCACGAATATTACAACTCTGCAACATTTGTAGTTTTGGGGGCACCCTGAGGTTCGGTTTGGTTAGGTTCCTTTAAATCCCGTAGACAGAAATCGCTGCGCAGCGGAGCTCCGTGGACTACGCCTTAACTTTTTTTTTAGGTGGTAAAATCATCAGATGAGTCCTCCCACCCTGGGTGGGGCCGAAGGGACTGTCAGACTCTTACTGAATAAAATCCACCCGTGTTCCTTCGGATGCCCTTTACGTTCCGGGGCCACGGAACGTAAAGGGAATCCGAATCCTGTGTTAAGAAAAACCCGCGACCCCAGCAGGCATTTGGCCCCGTCAGTTTGCTGACAACTCCCCGAAGGCACGCGCAAAACACGACACGACGCGCCACCGACCCGGGCTTGGTCCTTGGTCGGACGGCGAGCTACCCATTACTCACCGTCCGCAAGCCCGCTCCGCCCCTTTGCCCTCTGCTAATCAGGAGGGACACGCGTTGGAGCGTCCACACGACATGCTATTCGCATACCGCCAAAGAGACCCCTTAGGCACACAGTGCCTGAGGAAGAGTTTTTGCCCGCATCCCAGGGTGCACCGGCCCGAAAAATTGGTTTTCCCCCCGGACGTATCCGAGAGAGAACTCCAGTCCACGGGCGCACGTGGAGGTTTCCTGTCTTAGCACCCCAGTAGCACCCCGACTACGCCTTAACTTGGCCTATTTTTTGAACATTTTCTGATGAATTTGAATGAGATGAAATTTACTTGAGACGTGGCTGATTTAGTTATTTTGAGGCCTATGTAGTTTTTTAGTGGACAATAATGCTATTTTATAGAAACCGCTTTATGTAGCACCTATAGTAAAATATTGGAATCCTTTGTTTTTCGGCTACAGGTGTCCGCTAGCATCGACGCTACTGCTGTTAATAGCAGCTGGAGCAGAGCCCAGCACATTCCCGCTAATAGACACTCCACCACCAGATTCTGTGAAAGCTTCACTCTCATTGTTGAAGGAATTAGGTAAGTAAAGACTTGTATGTGGCATAAGAATTGTGATGTGACCCGACTTGTTATAAGTAAACAGAAGTAAACATTACAAATCAACAGGGCCGCGCCGAGCCCTGGCAGCGCCTGTGTGCAAATTCTTTGTGGCGCCTCTTTTTTCGGTCGCGTTTCGACATTTTTTTTTATTGAAAAATTATATTTTCTCCAGTTTTATTTAATAATAACTGTTGACCGCAGACACCCCATCCCTATTATTTTAAATATTAATATTAAATAAATTCCTAATATTATTTGATTTTATAAACTTGATACATGTATATTTTTTTAACGTTGCCCCACACTTTATCATGGGTGCATTTATAATCATTGAAATTCACATACACAAACACCCAGAGCCGAAACAATTACTTGCAGATCACAATTTTTGTTCCGTGCGGGAATCAAACCCGTGACACGCAGCGCAGCAGCCGATCGCTCGCTCTATTGATCATCAGCGATCCAGCCACTATACTACGCCAACCGTGTTGGCTATATTAAATTTTGCTCGTATAATTTTATAAAGGATAACAGCTTTACCTATTACTGATGTATTTAAAACGCAGAAAGAACGGTTAGCGAAGTGGCTGAGCGATTGGACCGATGCGCAGCGTGTCGTGGGTTCGAATCCCGCATGGAACAATTAATATTCGTATGACCTACAACCTACAAATCGTTATTTCTGTTCTGGGTGTCTGTGTTTGTGAGTTTCTATATTTGTAAACGCACCCACGACATAAGAGAAATTCCTAGTGTGCGGCAACGTTTTAATTTAATAAAAAATAATCGTCAGGGCTTTTGTAACGTATTATATAGGAAATTACATAAAATGTACATACCCCTGCTTAAAGCATTATTTTTATCACTTTTACCAGTTTTTTTAGAGCCGTAAAATATTGAATTATTTTAGAAGTATTTTTATCCCATTCTTCCTCTAGTCTTCTTTTCCTCAACAAATTCTGGTACCCGATAATTTTTTTTTTCTTGTTCTCTACCACTCATCATGAAAACACATTAAAAATCCGTAATACACACTTAATATTATTGTCATTAGTGTTAGAACTTAAACTTATTTTTAATATTATATAAAGCACGGGACGTTCATTCAATGCGCACCTAGCACCCACTTTGAAAGAAATATTTAAAATTGTTTATTTGTACATATTCTCTCGCCTCCGCTGTCTCCGGGTCGCATCATATTCCTTTAATATAAACTCATGATCCACGGCTCGGCTTTATCTAGGTATGTATTGCGGCGCTTCTTTTGATTTTAAAACGCAGACGCAGCGCTTGAAGTTCGTGTAAACTCATACCCGAAATGTAAACAGTGGGTCAATTCAAATAGTGCTTGTGTCTTGGGAGACTTGTATCTACTTACTTATTGATACTGAGGTTTTATGTATGTTATATGAAAAAAATAATTTCATTAACGGGCTTTGGCGTCTCATCCGGCGCCCCTATAACCCTGGCGCCTGTGTGCGCCGCACACATCGCACACAGGGGCGGCGCGGCCCTGCAAATCAAGAATGCGGAACATACATTTTATGTAAATAACAATCATTATCGCTATTCAAAGTTAAAATCGAATCATTAATTTTATTTAGGCCATCAAAAAGGTACTTTTGAACGTCGAATATTAAAATGAAAGGATTGTATTTCTCACAGCGCAAACACAGTCGTTTTATTTATGCTTCAATTGGAAACTTATGTACCAATTCTGTCTTGCGTAAAAAAAAACATTTTCTATTACAGGTGCTATTGACAGTGAAGTAAATCCTAAACTGACAGTAATTGGGAAGAAGATGTCAACTTTTCCAATAGAGCCGAAATATTCGAAAGTTCTATTGTGTGCTCCGGAATATAACTGTTTAGACGAAGTACGTATTGGTTATTGTGACCCAAAGTTACAGATTTTAATGTTCGTCATAGAATATGTTATCTATACATTTAATCGTAGAGCTGTCATTCCTGTACATTGAATATTTTTTTCTTTTTGTATTTTTATCGAGGTAGGGGATCGATTCTGATGACAAATCACCTTTTTTTTCTGGATTTTTTTTGCGGTATTTTCTTTTGCGTTAATTCCTAAACTACTGAAAACTTTCCGATCAAATATTCCTAATAATAATTATGCTTCTGTTAATAGGCTATGTATTATTACGCAATTTTGAAATATGTTGTTTTTAAATGTATGTTTTGAGTTGGCGGCTTAACCACTGTATAATTTTTATTCAATTTTTTCTCAAATATTCCTTAAACTGCTCTTCAATTAATAGGGTATATATAATTACGCTATTCCCCTTGGGGGATTAGCAATGTTATAATATGTTAATTTTCAGTCATTGTTGACATTTGTATAAGAACCGCTATTTGAAAGCTATTAACAGCGAGCCAGCCAGTCTGGTAAGGAACCTACTTGCCTTTCGTTCAATGCTGTCTACCTCAGAGGTATACAATAGTAACTTCACTTTTTTTGAAAATATGTTTCTTGCACCATTAAAATCATAAGAACCAGTTCTACATAATGGTATACGACATTAAGTCCAATGACATCTAAGAAAGGAATTATCCAATCGTATATGACATTAAATCCACAAACGTTTAATGGGTATAGGACCGCAAATGATGATAAGATTTTTTACTTCTAAGCTTTGCTCGAACTTAATGTTGATCATTGGAGTTAATTTTCTTTGCCTCTGAACGAAAAGTCGCGCGCAGCGCGCTTGTTATCCGTATGAACGTCGCTCGCTAGCGTCAGTGCGTGCGCCGTCGTACCTACTGTGCGTGCAAAACTATCCGCGTTATTGTTAAAAACTGATTAAAATTAAAATAACTTAATGTTTTCACGCGGAAAATTACTGTGTGGCCTAGTGAATATCGGAGATCAACATGATACAACTTCAGAATACGGTAAGTACTGTTTTAATTAGTTTTATAAAAATAGTTTAGCGAAAACGTACCGAGAGGTAAACAATAGTATCTCCTGTGAACGTTTTATGCCATTAATCTTTATTTCATGGTATTAAGATACTTTTTTCAATGTCATAAATTGTTAGTAGGTTGGTTCACAATATTGTGCATAATTATAGACTTTCTTAAGTTTCTTATGGAATAAATATTTACGCTAATTAGGGTTTCGTGATAATTAGTACTTTAATATTAGTTTATAACAAAATATTGTAGTTTACTCAAATATATTACTAGATCTATATTACTGGGTGTTAAGGTCCATTTTTCAGTGACATAAACACTGCGGGTATAAGGTACAAAATGTTTAAAGTAGGTTTTATGATGATGCTGGCGATCAATTAATTAACTAATTAGATTCTGCTCCGAAAATGCACTAAAATAACGTTTCAATAGAAATTATTAATTTATGACATTATAATTTTGTTATTTTTAGGATCTCTGAGAGAAGATCACCATTTCCAAGACTGGCACCGTTCTCACAAAGTTTTATCTTCAAAATCTTGTCAAGACTTGGACATGCTTGTAGCTCCCTCCGAGATACATAACATCAGCGGTGCTATTGATTATGAAGCACAACCTTCAACCTCTTCTTTGTTCACTGATATTTCTGATGGAAAATATCGAGAAGACTTCAACGACAAAGGTACGTACACCAGCAGGCAGGTGACAATGACTGCTCGACAATACTTTGTATCTTTTAAAGATTACCTTTTCGCAATATCCTGTTATCTACCACCTAGTAGGTACATTCTGACTCATATAGTAGTAGTTTTTTGTGTTCTAAATAATAACTTAAGTACGTAGCTAAGATAGAAACTTTGTTTTAGGATTCCAGAGAGAAGAACAGATTGTCCTGGAAAGGCACGAAGGTTCATTTTCAAGGCCATGCCAAGATATTGACGCGGTTTCGACTATACGAAGTAATACATACCGTCGAAGATGCTACTGTTGATGATGCACAACCGTCAACCTCTGCTTTGCTCACTTACATTTCAAATAATCTCGCGCCATCAACTAGCTTTCACCGCATGAGAACAGAAGATGGTATGAGTTCGGAGGAAAAATTTTCACCATCAGACGAAGAGTACATTCCAAACACTGATGAAGACTCTACAGATTGCGAAATTGAAAAACGAAGACAGGTAACTATACCAGAATCAGACAGTGCGTCCATCGATGTTCTAGAAAATATGAGAGAAAACGGAACGACTCAATCGCTGAATAATACTCCCTCAGATATTCAGCTCGAGCTATCACCTCAAATTCCTGTAAAGAAGAGTCGTAAAAGAACTTTAAGGAAACAAGGCGCAATCACAGGAAAATCTTATACTTCTAAGAAAGGAAAAGTTATTCCAGAAAAGAAGATGAAACCAGTATGTGCTTGCAGATTGAAATGTAGTGAACGTATAGACATAAATGTTAGACAATTTATTTATCAGAAGTATTACGCGGAAGAGATGACGTGGGATTTAAAAAGGCAATTTACTAACTAGAGTTTCAGAAGTTCAAACTGCTAGATCCAGACGCCGTGATCCTGACCAACTACCTAAAAGAGCATACACATTAAATTACACGTTTTTAAAATGACAAAAAAGTCGAAAACGTTTGCAAAAAGTTTTTTCTGAATACCTTGGCTATATCAGAAACTGTTGTGAGAAACGCGATAAAAAAATCTACACAAGGATTTGTTCAAGCAGATAGACGAGGAAGTTATCCAGCGCCTAATAAAGCAGCAGATGTAGTTAAAGATACCATACGAAAACACATTGGCAAGATACCGAGATATGAGAGCCATTATAGTCGAAACAGAACAGAAAGACAGTAGATGCCACCTAAATATTGATAAATTATATTCCTTGTATATAGAGTTCTGTGCTGAAGAGGGTATACCGAAAGAGAATATGGCAAAGGCGTGGCTATACAGACATATTTTTAATACAGAGTTCAAACTCGGTTTCAGTCCTCCTGCTAATGACACTTGTGATGATTGTGATATGTTTGTTATCAAATACAAAAACGCCACAGATGAAAATGAAAAGAATAATATGAAAGCTCTACATAACAAACATCTTGAGGAAAGCAGTCTACGATACAGTTTGAAAGGATTTGATAAAGTTGCAGCTATTGAAAGCCACGGTGCCAAGAAAATGCTGACAGTAGACCTTCAAAAATATTTACCGACACCCTATTGAACTAATTGACAGTTTCTATTACAGAAATTTGTGGACTTTTAACTTCACAATTATTGATTCGGTACCCAAAGAAAGTTGGTGTTTTATGTGGAATGAGACTGTGGCAGGTCGAGGCGGTAATGAAATGGCTTCTGGAATAATTAAGTTTTTTGAGCAGCTTGATGATAGCGCATTAAAAGAAGTAACAATATGGAGCGACAACTGTGCGGGGCAGAATAAAAATATTTATTTAATGATGGCGTATTTGTGGATATTGTCTCAAAAAGAAAATGTGGAGAAAATAAACCACAAATATTTATTAAAAGGTCATACTCACATGGAAGTGGATGTAGTCCACTCAATAATAGAGAGAGAAAAGAAATAAATCCAGGAGTTTCCCATCGTGACTCCTTGGGACTGGCAACAGTTTGTAAAGAGCTGTTCAAGAAACTCAAAAATTAAATTGGTAAACATGGAAACTGATCATTTCATGGATTTTTCTGCCTTTTGCGACGGATCATCAGCTCCTTTTGTACACAGAAAAAAATCTATTGCAGGAGAGTCTGTACCATATTCTGCTATAGTATGGATGCAATTCCGCAAGAATGAAAAAGGTTCAATGTTTTACAAAACATCATTTGATCAGGAAACTTTTGAAGAAGTTACTTTTATCAGAAATCAACGGAGAGGATTTTCTGTGCCCACGCCGAAACCATTTCGAGAAACTCAAAAGCCTATTTCGAGACTGAAATACAACTACTTACAAAAATCGTTGCAGTGGAGGAATCCACTTGTTCTTGAATCTATGTTCCACGATTATTATAAAAATCTTCCATGTGCAGATGTCCCTGACTTACCTGAAGCATGCAAGTAGCTGTTTTGGTTAAATATTTTTTTTTTTAGATTTTCAGTTTTGTGAAGTAACGTTTGTTTCATTTTATTAGTAAACCCTTCCCAAATTCTTAAATATTTCCATAATGCTACATACTGGCAAGAGACATAATGTTTCTACTTACGTGCTGAATTCCAATAACATCCACAAGTTTTATTTAGAGGTAAACAATAGTATGATATGATAATGCTTTCTTAAAGCACCTAAGTTAATTTATGTTACAAGGTAAATAGTCTCAAGTCCACAAAATCAGATAAGAATGAACTTTACAGCCCCGGATCTACGATTTTTTCGAACCGGGGCAAAAACTTGATAGTGGCGCCCCCTCCCTTCAGTGTTTGAGAAAAACTGTTAAAACTGACAAATGAGTAGCATTTTTTTGTGGCCATTTGTGATATACATAAAATAATAATCCTTTAATAAAAACACACAACAAACAGTGTTTGTCACTTGACGTTCGACTGTTCGAATTTGTTCGGCTTGGCTCGTACAGATATGATGGGGATTTCCCTGTCAGAAAGATCACGCACAATACGCACGCGTTCAAAAAAATAATTACTTGATCTGTTAAGATGCGTTCATAAATCACTT
The DNA here is from genome assembly GCA_950005045.1 of Agrotis exclamationis. NCBI lineage: Eukaryota > Metazoa > Arthropoda > Insecta > Lepidoptera > Noctuidae > Agrotis > Agrotis exclamationis. The sequence goes on from OX465421.1 coordinate 10,871,991, forward strand.
AGTATGTGTTTTCAAAAACTACCTGGTCGTATGGAAATACAAAAGTTTTTTTTTTCAAATTTTATATTATAAGATTCGATTACTTGATAAAAACCTATGAGATTGTAGGAAAAGGGGCCTCACTTGTACGATATTTCGAATTCTTGTCTCAAGGATTTGGCGCCCCCATGAAACTGCCGCACGGGGCAAGGGCTCCGGGCTTGTAATGATTAACATATTTATTTGGGTAAGGATTAATATAATGTCCATAAAAACATTGTAGCAAGAAATGTATTATTTTAAAACCAATTTGATTTCCATATAAAAGGTTATGGTGAGTTAACCTTAGAAGATAGACATATGCTGTCGCGGACTTTATTTTAGAACGTTTCATGAGGAAAAATTTCGTCATTCATAATTTTTACGTAACGTAAACCGTTTACGCAGCGCACGCAATGAAAGCTCTCAGTACGATTTTCCCGATTTTGCAACATTTTTCATTGCTGCTCAGCTCCTATTGATCATAGCGTAATGCTAGATAGCCTATAGCCTTCCTCGATAAGTGGACTATCCAACATAAAAATAATTATTCAATTCGAACCAGAAGTTCCTGAGATTAGCGCGTTTTTAATAGTTGGCAAAGCTGAATGTATTGAGATAATCCTACATTAATTCTACTTTTCACCGCCATGAGCGCTGCAATCGAATAGTACTACCCCCGCCTAGTACTTCGCACCCAGCGAATAGCAACTATGTCAAAATTGCATTGAAAGTTTCACTACGCCCATTTTTCTCCTGTAAAATTTTCGTTATGTGACATAATGTTTTATACCTCTATATTATTTTGTGTTTACCTATGTTTTGAATTGGTGCAGATGGCGCCTCTTACACGATCCGTATTGTTTCTCAAATTCGAAATTAACGCAAGCGAAGCCGCGGGCAAACACTAGTTTTTACAATAAAACATGTTTATTCTCTGTTCTATTTTGTTGCAATCAACCATTTTTTGTGCAATCACATTGCACAGTTTAGTAAAAAAAAAAAAACATTTTAATCGATACAAGTTTACCTACTCAAAAATTTGCTTAAGTATAAATATAAATTTGTTTGTTTTCTGTTCCAGGCGCTAAGCTTAATAGCAGTGCTATCCAGTGAAAACGTGTTTCACACTCCAATGCACAAGAGGGAAGAGGCTATAAAAGTGAAACAGAAGTTTTTGTCACCATTAGGAGATCACATAACTCTTCTCAACGTGTTCAAAGCTTTTTGTAAAGCTCCCTTAAAAAAGGTTTGTTGTGTTAAGTTATATTCCATTAGTTAGGAAATGAGATACTTAGACCTTGTCGTTATATGACATAATGGTTGACCTTTGGGTGGAAATTGGGTGGAAAAGCAAATGCTCAACTATATACTTATAGTTGAGCATTGTGCTCATTAGCTTAGTCAGCTCCTATTAATGCAGTTACATGATCTTATAAAGAAAGAATTTTTGAATATACACTTCTGGACACATCTATTGGCCCACCTTAGAGTTTAGGTTTCGATGGCCCCTACCGAAATATGATTGCTAGATTGAACAAAAACCCTTGATGCAGTTTTAAACCTGATACATTTTACCATCTTTTTCGATCGTATTGTTTTAAATTTGAATTCAGAATACCATACGACATGGAGCTACGCCAAGTCGGATATGCGCCTTGTTAATAAAGAAAATATAGGTTGCAAATAAAGGTTTAATTTAATAACGCGTGTTGCCTCCATGGGCATCTACCACAGCTCTCATACGATTAGGCATAGAGTTTATCAACCGCTCTATGAAATTTTGAGGGATCATCTCCCATTCTTCTTCTATGGCAATTTTCAACTCCTGCATCGTCTGGGCAACTGGCTGACGAGCCCTAACACGTCTTTTTAGCTCGTCCCACATGTGCTCAATGGGGTTCATGTCTGGGCTTCTGGCTGGCCAGTCCATAACTGTGATGTTCACATCCCGAAGATATTCCCTGACGATGCCGGCCGCATGGGCTCTTGCATTATCATGCATAAAAAGGAAATTTGGGTCCACATAGTCTGCGTATGGTATCACGTGAGGTTCTAAGCACTCACGAATGTACCTTTCAGCATTTAATGTTGGCAGCCGTGGTCCTGTAACAACCTCAAGTTGAGTTTTGCCGCTCGCAGATATACCGCCCCAGACAGTCCATGACCCACCGTCATTAGCAACCCTCTCTTCAAAGCAGCATTGTGCGAAACGCTCTCCCTTACGTCGGTAGACCTTCTTCCTTCCATCATTGCCATGTAACACAATTTTAGACTCATCAGAAAAGAGTACACGGCTCCAATCTTGCTGTGTCCAATTTAAATGACTGTGCGAAATGAAGGCGCGCTGTTCGGTGGGCTCGCGTTAGTTTGGGCCCATTAGCTGGCTTGTGTGGTACCATATCGCGTTCTTTTAACCTTCTCCGAACAGTTCGAGCGCTCACAGATACTCCGTGGAAGTCGCGAAGTTGGTTTTGTATCTCAATGGAGGTAAGGTGACGATTTCTCAAGCTGGTCGTCACGATGAATCGATCCTGCCTTTCAGTTGTGACCCGAGATCGTGGCCTTCCTTGGCGACGAACAAAGCCGCCAGTCTCTAGGTACCTCCGATAAACATTTTGGACCGCAGATCGACTTAAATTAAGTTGAGCACTCACGTTTCTTAGGCTGTGTTTGGCCTGAATAAGTGCCACAGCTTGAGCGGCGACTTCAGGTGAAGTATCCATAGATTATTGATAGAACCTCACCTTAATGTTAAGAATAAGTCATGTTTGTTGCAAAACCAAAGATATCAATCACTTTTTCAAGAATTAAATCCAAGTAAACCAATAAAACCAAGTTTTCTTAGTATTCGATTGTTTGATATCAACAAACAGGCTCCAAATTGTCTTTTGTTTCTTTAAATTCTGTGTTCGAAATTCAAAAAAGACTATTGAATGAAATTGTGAATGTGCCAGGTTCAAAACTGCATAAAAACTTTTTGCTCGACCTAATATAAAATTTTAGCTAGGACCAAACGAAACTGAAAATACAAGTTGGGCCAATAGATGTGTCCAGAAGTGTAATATTGTTTTACATTTTTAAGGGCATTAACGTCTCTATAAACAATTCACTGATTTTATTATCACATTATAACTCATACAGCATAGTTAATGTTTTACATATACATGTTTCAGCAATGGTGTAGAGAAAATTATTTGAATCACAAGAACTTGACGTATGCATATGAGGTTCGACAACAACTGCTTGCAATTTGTCAGAAAATGAATTTGACTGTTTCTAGTTGCGGACAGGCTTATGATCAGGTGAAGATTTATTTTATTAAACTAGTTTTTCTTCTTAAAGGCAGCTGTCCCACGACTAACTGTCGTCTTATTTCTCGCTCAAGAAACGTACAATAAGATATACATTCCGTGTGAACAAAAGAGATATATATAAAATAATAGTTGATTGCTGTCTGTTCACCCTGTTGGCGAGGACTCGCTCCATAAGTTTATCACAAAGTGAGAATAGTTTCAAAGATAATATTTGTTTGGCGGTCCGAAGGCACGTTAAGTGTTACACAGGTGAGCGAGAAATGCGTGCAATCGCTAGTTGCATTCAGACACTTGCTGACAACCTAGGGGCAAAACTATAGGACTTACTCATATGCTGATCGCTTTTTTAAATGATTGTCTATTTCGATTCTCGCGGCTTTTTAAGTATTTTCCACTAGACTTTATAATTCCACTTGGGCCACATTCATTCAATCTGTAGACTGTAAATAGTCTGTACTGTAGTGTCATGCTTATAAATGCTATCAATTTTCAGGTACTTAAATGTTTGTTATGCGGTCTGTTCACGAACTGCGCGTGGCAGCGCGGTGCGGGCGGCGCGGCGGTGGCGGGGCGGTACGTGACGGCGGCGGGCGCGGCGGCGACGCTCCACCCGGCCAGCGTGCTGCACGCCGCGCGCCCGCCGCCGCCCGCTCTACTGTACACGGAGCTGCTCTCCACCAGCCGCACATACATGCTCACCGTGTCGGCCATACAACCGCAGTGGCTGCATCAAGTAGCCCCGGAGTACGCTCGACGCTGCCGCGCCAACCGGTGACGACGGTCAACATTGGAAATAATGAACATTCTTTACTCTTTCATCTGCCGTGACCGGACCGGAAAACTTCCGAAGCGTAAACGACTGCAGGGGGCCTAGAAAAGAGATGTACGCTTATGAAGCATTTTAATTTTCTGTAAGGATTTTCCATGGAATTGTCGTAAGTTTTCTGTAGCGTATGTCCACCCGGTATCTTGTTGATGTAACCATCAACGTTAGAGCTGATAGAATGTCAATTTGTCTAGACAAATTGACGGAAAAGTCTATTAAGTACATCACTTAGATTATTAAAAAAATATTTGCCACGTCGTTTTTTAGGGTTCCATAGCCAAATGGCAAAAACGGAACCCTTATAGATTCGTCATGTCTGTCTGTCTGTCCGTGTATGTCACAGCCACTTTTTGTCGAAAGTATAAGAGCTATCCTGTTGAAACTTGGTAGAAAGATGTATTATGTGAACCGCATTAGGATTTTCACACAAAAATCAAAACAAAACAAATTTTGGGGGTGCCCCCCATACTTAGAATTGAAACTCAAAAAAAATTTTTTCACCAGACCCATACGTGTGGGGTATCTATGAATAGGTCTTTAAAAATGATATTGAGGTTACTAACATCATTTTTTTCTAAACTGAACAGTTTGCGCGAGAGACACTTCCAAAGTGGTAAAAAGTGTGTCCCCCCCCCCGTAACTTCTAAAATAAGAGAATGATAAAACTAAAAAAATTATACACCGTGACTTTTTAGTCGTCTTACAACGGCAGCCCAGTTCATGTATCCAATGACTAGAACACGTTTATAATAAAAAAATAGGTATTTAAGAGATTTGAAAAAAAATTAAATAAAATTTTAATTCATTATTATGACGTAAGGAATAGTTAAAAACACCCTTGTCTCATAGAAAATGGAGATGGAATGATCTGCCTGACTATTGCGGTGGGTAGGTATACTCTACAGCTTGATACGTAAACATTTTCATATTTCTAATGTTAATAATAAAAAATATTTTAACGAGTAAAAAAAAAACTAAACTCGCCTATATGTATTTTAGGTCGGGGACATTACGTGGACCACTTTTGTAAGACGACTAAAAAGTCACGGTGTATAATGTAGACCTCAACCAAAACTACCAACGAAAATTGGTTTGGATGGGATACAGTTAGCAGTTTTTGAGATATATGTAGTACATTTTCAAAAACCGCAAATATAACTTTGCCATTCATACAAATACTATGAAAAACAAAGTTATTTTTATTGTTTGTGTATATTACTTACTAATCTCAATATAATTATATCTCTAATCTATGCTTGCTGCTACGGAACCCTTCATGGGCGAGTCCAACTCGCACTTGGCCGGTTTTTTATTTTCTTACGTAAATCAAAAAAATCGAAAACACAGACACGATACTTTTAAAATTGCGAATTCTGACGTCGTAAATGAAAAAAGGTACTTTAATGGCTGTGTAACTTAAGTTACTGTATTTTCATTTACGATGGCTGAACTACCAAGCAAGTACAGTTTTTACTTGTTTTTGACTTCACGAGCCCCCCACTCGAATTTTGATGCCTTAATCTTTGTAAATATGCATTGATTTAGCTAAAGATAAATACATGTCCATTATTTTTCAAAACTCTAGTTGACTGACTTCGATTTCGTCGATTAGATTTGCAATTTATTGTTGCTGTAAACATGCCTATTCAAGAGGCTATTCACCCCATTTTCATACTACGAGGAAGAAGAGTTATGGTTTACTACTGTAGTACAGTCACGAGCAATAGTATGTATACACTAAGCCGTATTCAAAAGCGATGTTCTGCTACCATCATCATCATCATATCAGCCCGGGATCACCTACTGCTGGGTATAGGCCTCCCCCTTTTGTTGCTATATCTCTCGGTTCTGTGCGTCTCTTATCCATTTATTTCCCGTGATCTTGACGATAACGTCAATCCAACGGGCTTTTGGGCGGCCTTGGTTTCTTTGGCCAAACCTTCGCCTTCCGTCAAAATCTTGCTCCATTGATATTTTTTTTTTTCTTTTCATTAGGCTGCTTTTCCACCAGAGATGCGCTATGCTACGTTGCTGCGGATGCGTTTGATATCCACCAATCATATTCACTGGTTTACATAGCACAGCACTGGTGGAAACGGATTCAACTAAGATGTGTTTTTTATATGTAAGGATGCGTGCTATGGCTGCGTGCTGTGGTTGCGTGCTATGGATGCGTGCTATGGGTCGTTTTCCCTAGTATCGATACATCGCATAGCTCGAGCTGCGCATCTTCATAGCGCAGCTACCTTGTGACAGCACATCTTCGTAGCGCAGCTACGCATCTTCATAGCGCAGCTACCTTGTGACAGCACATCTTCGTAGCGCAGCTACGCATCTTCATAGCGCAGCTACCTTGTGACAGCACATCTTCGTAGCGCAGCTACCCATCTTCATAGCGCAGTTACCTTGTAGCGGCGCATCTTCATAGCGCAGCCACGCATCTTCATAGCGCAGCTACCTTGTGACAGCACATCTTCGTAGCGCAGCTACGCATCTTCATAGCGCAGTTACCTTGTAGCGGCGCATCTTCATAGCGCAGCTACGCATCTTCATAGCGCAGCTACGCATCTTCATAGCACAGCCACCTTGTGGCGGCGCATCTTTGTAGCGCAGCTACCTTGTGACAGCGCATCTTCGTAGCGCAGCTACCCATCTTCATAGCACATCTGACCGCACAGCTACATAGCGTAGCATCAGTGGAAACGGTCACACAGTTTCGTAGCTCAGTTTTTACATTCTCGCAGCACAGCTACATAGCGCATCTCTGGTGGAAAAGCAGCCTACACTTCTATTTTGGAAGCCATACTATTACGAAATAGGTCCTACTTCAAAGTGGAAACCAGTATTTCACGAGTAAATTGCGTTTGAATTTTGTTAAGTGTTTACATGTTATTGCTCGTGACTGTACATAACTGCCTTTTATTAATTTTAAATTTTATGATGCATTTGTTTAATGTATTGTTGTATTGTCACGTGTAACTTTGACTAGTCTTTATTTAAGATGGATGTACTATATTATTGAAGTGGACATCATGTACCAGAAAGTTACATTTAGCTCTTTATAAGTGTGTGATATACTAATAAGTAAGTCTTATAGGATTTATTTTTGTTATAAGACACAAATGTTGATAATATAAGATGAACTCGTTCTACCACCGTTTATAAAATACTGCCGTTTTAAGTATTCATTTATATTCTATAACCGAGCGCCTTTTTTAACAGTTAAATTTGTCAGCGTAACTCCTTTCAGTAGTGAACGCGTGATGGTCGGAAATTATCGATGAGTGTTTTTAGGGTTCCGCACTTCAAAAGAAAATAACCCCTTAAAAGATTACTTTGTGAAATTTTTGTCAAATATTCAGGTCTGCAATCCCTTGAAACAGAGAAACATTTTTCTAAGTCAACGACATCAAAAGAACGGCCGTTTATGCTGCGAATATTTTAATGCTCGTGATGTAATCGAAACCTGCAGGGTACTTCCCATTGATTTAGAATCATGAGTGAGAATTTACAGTACAAATAAAGGAATACGAAAATTGGTATTTATCACATTTTGATTAACATCTTTTATTCTGTTTTTCAACGGAGATCCGCTTGACTTTCTTTTTGTAAATAATACAAATTAATCAACTGAGACCAAATTTTCTAGTAGGTAGTGCAAGTTCATGATATAACGATGTTACTCATGCAGTTTGTGATAACATCGCGGCATTGCCCCTAGTTTGGTCGTGTAAGCCCATGTTCCCACATATGCTTATTTAATGCAACGCGTTAGATTTTCAGCTCTCGGCGTTGGCCAAAAGTTGAGAAAAGTGTGCGCTAAAGTCGCTTTAAAAAAGCGCCTTTGTGCACTTGGGTTACTTTAATGTTACTTTATTACCTGGTGCTAAATACGAGGTTTAGGATATAGGACCTTATTGTTAGGTATTACGATTGTAAATACATAAGTGTAAAATAATAAAGATTTATTAAAATCACGTGTTTAATTTGAAGCCGTTGTTACACCTTTCTTCAAACCAAGTTTACACCACAATCTCTCTTGTATTCCATGTTGGGAATATAGACATGCAAAGAAACACATTTACCAGACTTCGCTTACCATTTCCCGGGGGTCTGAATAGACCTCTTTATCTAAAACATGTATAAATAAATTAGTCTATCAAAAAATATTAGACACGTAATTTTATTTATTTAAGGTCGCTTTCTAATAACATCACAGGTCATTAGCGACCACAGTGAACAATCATTATATTAATTTACGTACATACCATTAGGATACAATACATATTGCTTAAACAAAGAGGGACACAAACGCTAATGTGCCCGAAAATAACCAACACGTACAATCCAGTACAACCCAGAGAATGCAACCCAACACATGTAGCTCAATATCATTAACACACACTCTCAAAGCCACACCAAACTTTTGTTACGTAAACCAAAACTGATAAGTCCAGTTTAGATAGAGATACCGATACGAGTACGTATGACACTTTTGAAATTGGCAAAAGGTCACGATCACGAGCAAGTATAGTTTTTACTTGCTTCTGACGTCACGAATCCCCACTCTCGAATTTTGATGCGTTATATCTTTGTAAATATGCATTGGTTTAACGAAAGAAAAAATACGTGTACATAATTTTTCAAAACTAGCTGACTTGATGAAATTGAAATTGGCTATTACGATTAAATTCGTAAAAAGGAATTTTCTCTTATATTGCTGAAACAATAGAGTAGATAACAGATAAAGTAAAAGTTTTATCACATTCCTATTATGAATCTGCTAAAGTGGCCGTTTTAATAGATCAGTTTTCTCTCAGTGAAACGGGGCCCGTTCACGACCTTGCCGCTGTGAGCGGTTACTTAGCGCGAGGCAGCGAGCAGTAAGAATAAAAATGTATAGAAATGTTCGACACACGCCACGAGACGCCGCCAGTCGCATATTTGCGTACTTACAAAGTAATTAATTGTTTAGTGTCTAAACACACTATGCCGAAGTTACGCGACCGAAGTTCGGCACAATTACGCCTCTATGCCGAAATTACGTCGCGTCATAGCGTACAGCGTAACTTCGGTCGGGCGTAAGTTCAGCGGCAACTTATTCTGTGACCACACTATACGCGACCGAAGTTCGGTTCGATTACCGACGAAAATCCGGGGGCGGGGAGCAGCAGGGAGCCGCCCGCGCCGAATTTCTGCAGCGTAAGTTCGGCACTTATGGTGTGTCATATCAGCCAAATACGTCGGAACGGAACGGAAGATCAAAAATGTATAGAAATGTTCGACACACGCCACGAGACGCCGCCAGTCGCATATTTGCGTACTTACAAAGTAATTAATGGTTTAGTGTCTATAAACACACTATGCCGAAGTTACGCGACCGAAGTTCGGCACAATTACGCCTCTATGCCGAAATTACGTCGCGTCATAGCGTACAGCGTAACTTCGGTCGGGCGTAAGTTCAGCGGCAACTTATTCTGTGACCACACTTTATACGCGGCCGAAGTTCGGTTCGATTACCGACGAAGATCCGGGGGCGGGGAGCAGCAGGGAGCCGCCCCTTCGATCGAAGAGCCGCCCGCGCCGAATTTCTGCAGCGTAAGTTCGGCACTTATGGTGTGTCATATCAGCCAAATACGTCGGAACGGAACGGAAGATCAAAAATGTATAGAAATGTTCGACACACGCCACGAGACGCCGCCAGTCGCATATTTGCGTACTTACAAAGTAATTAATGGTTTAGTGTCTAAACACACTATGCCGAAGTTACGCGACCGAAGTTCGGCACAATTAAGCCTCTATGCCGAAATTACGTCGCGTCATAGCGTACAGCGTAACTTCGGTCGGGCGTAAGTTCAGCGGCAACTTATTCTGTGACCACCAATGACCATTTATATCTAGACTCCTAATCACAGGCGACCGATGTCTGTCAACACATTAGGTAAAGAGAGAGTTAGCCAATCAGAACGCAGTACCCCGTCTCGTTAGCCAATCAGAACGCAGTACCCCGTCCCCCTCGCTTACGTCGTACCTCAGCGACATGGCAGAATAATTTTCGTTAGTCCGATCGTGCATGAGGCGTCTAGATATAAATGGTCGTTGGTGACCACACTTTATACGCGACCGAAGTTCGGTTCGATTACCGACGAAGATCCGGGGGCGGGGAGCAGCAGGGAGCCGCCCGCGCCGAATTTCTGCAGCGTAAGTTCGGCACTTATGGTGTGTCATATCAGCCAAATACGTCGGAACGTGAAATCAGCCGCCGAACTTCGGTCGCGTAACTTCGGCATAGTGTGTTTAGACACTAATTATTCGCGCCGCCAATCGCACCGCTCACCGCTTAGCCTTATATACTATACAGTCCCGCTTAAGACGATTTCTCAGGGACCCTACCAAAAACGCGTCTTAAGCGTATGATGCGGGATAGGGAAAATAAAACGTACTACATAATTATTATGTATTATGTTCTAATTTTGGGTATATAAGTATAGGTATTAAATTATACATTTATAAATTATATTAAATATGTAGTGTAATTATAGTTACATTATTTAAAATAATCACTTATTTTGGTTTGACAGAAAGATTTTTATGCATGAGCAATTAAAAGATTTTCAACATATTCAACTTCTGCAGTGCGTCTTCGCTTTGATCCAAAGAATATAATATACGTTTGACAAAACCGGAGTTGACTCATCTTCGTCTTTACATATATTATTTGCCCAAATGACAAGTCTAAGACGAACAAAAATGTGAAAGAATTTTTGAAATCGGACCAGTAGTTTTTGAGCCTATTCATTACAAACAAACAAAGTTTTTCTTTTTATAATATTAGTATAGATAAACAGTTTGGCTGACGATTTAACATTTCGAATAGAGTTGGGTGTGAATACCTTGTTCTTACAATTTAGCTTCTACTAATTAGTACCAACGGTGAAGCTGGCGGGATGACGTAACGCTACGCCAGCTGCTACGTCCGATGTTTCGCCGTAGCTGACTAGTCCCACTGCATATTTTTTATTCTTTTACGATTCTTGATGCTCGTCCAGATCCAGAATCTGAAATCTAAAAAACGAATAAAACAGTTTTTATTTAATTAAGTAAGGAGCGTCGCCTCTAGCCACATCCAGACGCTACTTTTCAAACATTGTGGCTATGCACCTATTACGTTGGACTTCGCTGTTCCATTTTGTAGATCTGATTTACATACTATCAGATCAGAATCAGAATGTTGCAGTCACATTGAAATGAGATCGTTAAATGGGATTACTTTTATGGCTCCAGCTCCATATTCTTGAATGCTGTGTAAAAAGTTTCCATTCCAGTTCCTAATTAAAATAGCTCCCTGCCAAATTTAATTTCCTCGCCCACTTCTTTAAAATTTATTCTGTAATAAGCACCAATGGAAGTCGTAAAAAAAGGATCCAAGAGAGAAGTGACGACATTTCCCTCATTAAAATGATTCCAGCTGGAAGCGGAACAATGTTAATTCGATAATTATGTAAATTTTATAGAAATAATTCATTAGAATTTATGACGTAGAGTAGGTGCGTACTAAAAGGAATCAGCTGCGCCTGAAGATATCTATTTATTTTCAAGGAATGTCAGAGAAATTTATTCAGGGATAGGTGGTTGGGGTGCTTTAAAACGTTAAGAGTACCCTGACGTTTTGGCTTGTAAATAATTTACATAAGTAGCTATAAATATAAGTAAGTTCGTGAAAATTTACTCATTTATCATAGGGAATACTACAAACTACTTATTCTTCCCATTCTTCTTTGGACGGTCTTTGTCATGTTGCTACATCGGTTTATACCTATACCAACATGGGCTATATTTATATCGGTTTTTTTATATATTAGTGTAACAGAAGGACAAAAAAATATATTCTGTACCTATTCCATTCAGCCACTATCATAAGTTTACTATTTTTAACCGACTTCAAAAAAAGAAGGAGGAGGTTGTCAATTCGACTGTATATTTTTTTATGTTTGTTACCTCATAACTTGCGACTGGGTGAACCGATTTTTATGATTCTTTTTTTTATTTGAAAGCTGGTGCTTCCGGTGTGGTCCCATTGTCACCATTTCAATATCTGATGATCGGATCCTGGAGAAATCGAGGGCAACCCTCAAATTTTATAGGCCCACACATCATTTTTCGCAAATATTATGAAGTCATTTAAGTACTTGCGTATAGTAATCATCATTTCATGTAGCTGAGCTGATGATGGAAGGTACAACTCCTTAACAGTAAGGAGTAGGCGCAGTGGCGTAGCGTACCTTGGCGGGGCCCCGTATATACAAATTGTTTGGGGGCCCTTATTACGTAGGGTAAAGATTTATCAAACAAACAAAAAATGCATTTCTCTGTATCTACGCCGAAATATAAACAAAAATTGGACAAAGGTCATCAAAAAAATTCAACATGGATCAGTCGATCAGTCCAGAGCTCGAAATTAGGTAGAGTTATTTTAATACTTGCATCGAAATGTTGATATTAATATGGATCTTCCCGGGATTTAAAATAGACAATCTCGTGCTTATAACAGTTTCACATACAAATAATAATAATAAAAACACCAGAGATAGATTAGACAAAGAAATTGTGTAAAAGTAAATAACTTTTTTATTTAATAAATCATTAAGTTTTTATTAATTTTTGTTTACGCACGTTGGGGGCCCCTGTGGCCCGGGGGCCCCGTATAATTGATACGGCAGATACGGCGGTAGCTACGCCCCTGAGTAGGCGTCGACTGATTTAGTAAATTATTTTTTTGTTCATTAAGTATTTCAAAGCACTACAATTTAATAAATTCTGGAGTATATCTGATGATGGAGCCGAGAGACAGTCGAGGGAACTCCTCAACGATTCACAGCAGCTAACTTGTGTTTGAGCTTGATTAATTTGTATTGATAAGAACTTTACACCTAGATGAGTTGTATCTGTTTTTAGGGGTCTGATGACGAAGACGAAGGACAGTTCAGGGAATTCCCCAACGGTTTATAATAGCTACCTTGTGTTTGGACTTAATTAATTTATATTGATGAGAACTTTACACCTAGATGGGTTGTAACTATCATTAGGGTTCTGATGATGAAGACGAAGAACAGTTCAGGGAACTCCTCAACGGTTTATAGCAGCTATCTTGTATTTATACTAATGACCCATATGGGTTATTGTTCGATGCAGTATACCTGCCATTTGGTCCCATAAAAAAATAATTTAGTTTGGTGTTCTTGCTTATTGTGTACATGGGCGATGTTATAACTGGTGCTAAGGATAATAAAATTCTAGTGCATATGTAAGAAAATTATGTATTTGATAAGAATTTGGGTTGAATATAATATAAACTAAAAAGGGTAAAATAAAAAAGTTTTTTTTTAAATGTCGGTAACCGACTTCTAAAAAAAACAACCACTAAAAAATAGGGTAAAATAACCTACCATATAACTTTTCTTTCGGAAGTCGGTGGCAAAAAAATCAATGAAATAAAAAAGCAAAGCCACCGACTTCCGAAAGATAGGTTATTTGGTAGATTATTTTACCCTTTTTATGGTTGTTTTTTTTTTAAAGTCGGTTACATTTTTTTTTATTTTGCAGGTCAAAATGTAACACCCGATTCAATTAGGTAAAAAGTATTTACTCGTATATCGGATACAAGGCTTTCACATTTCATACTTGTAATGCTAATGCATACATACCTAATATTTACTCCTACAAGGGGACACCTTGTATGAGGAGAATGATACAGGCTGTACTTCTAGAAGTATATAGATAAAATCGAATAGGGGCATGGGCAAGGTCATTTCCAAACTTTTTACCTCTGAATATGTCTGTGCTATTTTTTACGGTTAAAAAGGTATAACCACTTTTCGCTTGGTTACCTACCAATTCTCTAACTATAAAGAATATAGCCTTGGGGAAGTTTCTCTAATACGTTAGTGTAACTTTTTCCCATGAAAACCCTGTAAAATGTACTTCATTCAATATGTTCGCATAAAGGGGATTTGAGCGTAACAAAAACAAATATTCTCAAAGACAGTTTTCAGAGTATCAAAATTATATTTTCAAATATTTGAAGAAGAATAAATAAATTTGCTAAAAGATAATTTGCTTGAAACTTATCAGTACTGATTGTTTCATAGTCAATGCATTCATTAAGGCTACCTTTATAACAAAACAGTTTTATTTGTTTGTTGTTACTGTGTATGATGAACAAATTAAAATTCTCACGGAACCTTTGACTGATATTGGTATTCCAGGTGGCTTGCACATCCCTATAGACATTATAAAGCAAAACTTTGCCGACCTAGGTACCGGTCCTACCGCTGGCGATAGCAACTAGCAACGAGTTGTTTGGCAGGATAGTGGACACCGGGCACGCCGCAATCGCGGCGGTAAGACCCCTCTTTGAGGAGTGGCTGGAAAGGCGTCACGGCGTCCTGACCTATCGGATGACGCAGGTCCTCACCGGACACGGATGTTTCGGGAGGTACCTGTGTCGGATGGGGAAGGAAGAAACGCCGGGGTGTCACCATTGCGAAGATCGCCCGGAGGACACAGTAGAGCATACGGTGCAAGACTGCCCCGCTTGGGCAGAGCACCGCCGTGTCCTCACGGCAGCGATAGGCGGAGACCTCTCGCGCCCGGCATTGGTCGAGGCCATGCTGCGGGGCGAGACGGAGTGGGAAGCGGTCGCCTCCTTCTGCGAAGCAGTAATGCTCGTTAAGGAGGAGGCGGGCCGTGAGAGAGAGAGGACAGCGTCCTCCCTCCGCCCCACCCGCAATGGTAGACGCCCACGGCGTCGGACGTCGCAAGACGATCTCCGGCCACCGTAGGCGCGGGCATGCGGGCGGCGAGTAAAGGGCAACTCGCCGCCCGACCATGGACCATGCCCGGGTCGACGGCGCGTTGTGTTCCACGCGCGCCTCAAAGAGCGTCAGCACGATGACGGGGCCCCGCCCAAGAGGGCCAAGGCCTGCCGGGGTCGCGGGACTTATCTCATTACCGTGACCCCGGAACATAAAAGGCTATTGAAGGACACCGTGGATTTTAGTCAGTACAAGTCTGACAGTCCCTCCCGCCCTGCCCGGGGTGGGAGGACTCATTTGATGATTTTACCACGCTAAAAAAAAAAAAAAAAAAAGGATAGTGGACACACCATTAACATGCAAGTTGACTAAAATAATGTAATTAACTCGTTGAGTCAGTATTAACAAACATATTTGACTCGTATGTTCTCCTTTGTTATTTAAATCAAAATGAGTGAACACGTTTTTAAAATACACAAAATATCATGCCTACAACGGCGTGTATTGTGTATTTTAAAAACGTATAATGTTAAAATTTCTATAAAGTTCTGACGTCACGTCTTTGTCAATATTGATTAGTTTAAAAAATATATTATGTGTCCTTTGATTAAAATAAAATAGCGTTATGTGTCTATGTTTTTTCAACACAATTACCTACTGATGGATCAGGTTTACAGCTTTAAATAAAACTTATTTTTTATTCTTAGGAAAGCTTCTTCTTCTAATCTTTTAGATTCACAACTATTTTGAGTCGGAAAATTGTCCATATCTGGCTTCCTTGACAGGCGGTGTGGCAGGAGCCTTAGAATCTTAGATACCTACCCTTTATTAGAATCCATCATGAAACTTTGTAAGAAAAAATGTGTTATATAAAAAAAGATTTTTATATTGCTCAGAAAGTTCGCCTTTTCAACTTTATGAGATTTTTAGTAACCATAGAACGGAGTTTTATAGAACTAACACACCGGGACTCCGGCACGATGATGATCTTATTTGACCTTATTGAAAAGGTCAGTGGGGTGAGAAAAAAATATCGACTAATGAGGTAAGTATAATTTGATGCTGAGAGTCTTACACAATTTGATTAATTATTTAGTAGAAATAAATCGAAATTAAAAATACAGCATCCTAATAAATGAAGCTGGTTCTACTTTAAGGTGTGATGTGCAATGTATAGTATGTAATTAATTACTTTTTATTTTATTGTGCATATTAAAAAATATGAAAGATACCAGTTAAAAAACAGCTTTGATGATAATTTTTGGACTGAACATACCTACACAATTGGTTACTTTTTACTCCTGTCCATGCAGATGAAGTCGCGGGCAGGAGCTAGTAAAAATACAACAAAAGCACATGAAATAAAATATATGAATACCTAGAAGATAGGTGGTAGGTACAAACATACAGGTACATATGTAGTACTTACCATTTGTAGGTGCTAACGCTGCGGTCCCATACCCGCTGCGGTTAATGGGACTTTGGAATGGATGCTGTCGTCGATAACGTTCTCCCTCGTGTCTGCTTTTTGTGTTTTTAGTTCTAATTGCCCAACTTTCTTGTAATAAATTACTTGCTTTTGATACGCCATTAATTATCACGACTTGTAATGAAACCGGGCTGGTTCTACCTACACTTTTAGGATTTGACTTTTGTTTGAGTTCCAATTTTTGGATATTTTCTATTGTTCATCCCATTATTCCTCGGATTGTGAATG
This sequence comes from Agrotis exclamationis, assembly GCA_950005045.1. NCBI lineage: Eukaryota > Metazoa > Arthropoda > Insecta > Lepidoptera > Noctuidae > Agrotis > Agrotis exclamationis. Next base: position 10,888,683 of record OX465421.1, read on the forward strand.
TAATTATTGCGTCGTTTGGATTTTAAAAGATTTGATGGATGTTACTGAAGGTCATCAGGTCCAGGGGGTCTACTTTCTTAGTCCGTCAACGACACTTGAGAAAACCCTACTCTATTTTAGTTTTGAATTCGTAAGTCCTGACAACATTGAGAGTCGGGACAACTGTCCAATCACGTCGTCACCAATTTATAGTTCGTATCACTTAACTAATCTCATGTCCGTAAGTGAGACTGATAAAGAAACGAAACCCGAAACTTCGGCCGAAGCTACGGGTTTCGTGCTTAAATAGTTGGTATCCCAGGTCCAGGTCAACTCGTCACGAGGTTTTGGACTGATTTAATAATGATTGCCATCGACATTATAAATGTTCTATTGGTATTTGAGTCTATTATCTTTCTCAATTTCACTACGTTATTTTTTTTGGGAAATTATAACTTGATTCCTATTGAATAAAAAAAAAAGAATGTTTAACATTTTGGCGGCTCGATCGCATTTGTAAAGTGGAGATGGAAAAGGCCGCTACACATCAAATCCGCCGGCCGTCTATATCCGGCTTCCTTGCGCTCGAATCGTGCCCGAATATCACGAAACAAGAACGAGACAAAGCCAATGGGCCGGTTTGGTGTGTAGAAGCCTTAACAGAATATGAGATGTGTCCGCGGCCACGTACTCGTGTCTGCATTGGCACTCGTGCGTACAAGTGCAAATTGTATAAAAGCTTTGGCGAGCAAATGGAGTAGGTATAGATATTTCCAGCGGTTACCTCGGAAGGGTCCGCTGTCTCAGGGGGCCGAGTTTGGACCGCTCTACTCCACAAGGATCTCGTTACGTGTATCGTTCCAATATATCTATATTTTCAGGCCTATTTTGTTGTTGTGTCAGGTTCGCATTTATACCGAGTTTTAGAGTAAATTCATACCTTCAATAAAAAGTTGTCCAATATGGAGTTCCATCCTAAAACGTGTATTTATTGTAATATGGTTGCAAGGTAAATCAATCACCTGAAGAATCCCTTAGACGTGATGTTCCTGTTATCTGATTACCTTTTAAATTCTCTCTAAATAAATGAAGGTTGACTATGATCGTTTCCTGTATTTTTTTTTGTGTGGGGATCGTACCCGTGACAAGCGGCGAGCAGACGATCGTTCAACTACTGCGCCAATCGTGTCAAAATTATATCGAATAGTTATTATTAAAAGGTGATCAATAGTTTATGGGATTTTCCATTACACATGCATTGATATGATGGTGAAGAAAGTCCAAGTTTGCATACCGTAAACGAAGCAGAAGTAGTATTAGGTGAGAATCAATAAAGCTCGAACGAGACGCGCCGTCGCGTCGACCCGGACTTGGTCCTTGATCGGACGGCGAGTCACCTATTACTCGCTGTCCGCATGTCCGAAAGGTTACACTTTGGCATTTTTTTTTGGTCTTCCATTGTTTTTTTTACAGTCCTCACGAGGTAAGGCTAGGTCAATGTGTCGCAATGTGAATAAGACTGCCTCAATAGTCAATATCAACTGCGATATATGAAGGATTATTACAGCTTGTTTTTGACTAAAATAACGATTAACATCTAGGTCTATTATTACGAAAATGTGACGTTATTGGTGAAAAGTAAATTGGTTAGCTGCGAGAAATCTCGGGGATACACACAAGTATGTTAATGGGTTTGTAAATTATGTTAACACATTAAAGCGCCGTTTCATCGCTGTGAAACCCGAAAATATACGACATTTACACATTATCTAAAAAAACGACTCCTTTGCTTTTGTGATTCAAATTATATGAATTGAATTGCAATGGTCTTTCACATATTTATATCCATTGAACTGTAAAACCTACGGTACGTAGATTAACGAACAGTTCGTGCATTAAAACTGCAGATGTGAGTAAATAATAGGGTTTGTTTTTCAGTGCGGTTCCGTCACCGGCAGCTTTAATTCGAGTTTAATTAAAATTCACCCGCTATAAATTACCTTCTTCCGGACAAGTTGCGTTTCACAATACGCGAGCATATGCCGTCATTTGTATTGTCTGTGGTTCAAGGGTTGCCATACTCAATAAAACGTTTAAATACGTAACCAGTAGTTTTGAATATTTTGGAACACACGTGTGCCTTTCGGTGCTTCAGCATTTATTTAGAAGACTATAAAACAGTATCGTAGTCAATATCGTGGAATACACATGCCCAAGGGAAATAACGAAACAATTTGCAATGGAATGATAAACGTACGTAGTACTCGTACCTTCAAAAAAGCTAACAAAATTTTATTTAAAGACACTTTTCAATCTTGTTAGGTACGAGTATATGCGTTTCCAGTAAGCACATTGGTTGTGCGTAGCATAAAGAAATTCGTTTACAAGCTAAAAGCTTCTCATTTTGTTGGTAGGTAACACTCTGCCAGCATAAAGTAGACGTCGGCCTTTTGTTTTAATATTCGTTAGCGTGCCTATTTCTGAATATTACCTCATGTTTGATCAATTATTGTTGTAGCTAGCCACTAAGTTTAGTTACCTGGTGGGCACCAGGTAACTAAACTTAGTGGCTAGCTACCATGAACTCTTAACGCGATCCAGTTTAGGCTGTGGGAAAGAGATGGCGCTAGACGACTTGTATAGCTCTGTCTCTTTCCCACAGCCTAACCTGAATCCCGTTAAGAGCTCGTGGTAAGACCTCAGGTTACAGTCCTCTGGCCTCACAGTCTCGACTGTCTTTTGTTACAGCTTTTGCCTATCCGTCATAACTTATAAGCCATATTCTTGCACTTTGAATACAAAATAAATAAAAAAACTCCACTGCTTTATTTATTTAATCAATTTCCCCAAATGCTCGTTAGTTTAAGTTGTCTGCTAACCGTCTTAGCATTAATTTCTTTCTTCACTGAAATCCTATTGTTTATAAAATCTCATTACAATTTGTTATAAGATAGTCCCCGCGGGTACTCTACGGCGCAAAGTAATCAAATCGTTACACATTTATATAGATATATTTAAGATATCTTTTAACCAATGACGCGAAAAATGGCGGCGCTTAGATAGAGATTCTCTTGAAAGTGCTTATTTGCATCCAGATGAGAGAGAATGAGAAGAAAAATGAAGTGTTGAAATTGAAGCGACCCAAATTGTTAACTTAATTGCGAATTCATTCAAATGAATATTACCTTCTTAGCATTAAATTTCAAATCGTGATACGACGCGGCGACGCCTGTAGAAATGTACCGGTATTGGTTAAACTCTCTTTTCTACAAACAATATAAACCATTCTACAGGTACTTGGTCAAATAATCTGAATGTAAAAATAAAGAGAGAGACTCCACAACGTGGCAGCAAAGAAAACGATACATATACTCGTATGTACTACTACTAAGGCAAAAGCAATAAAGTTGTGTTAAAGGCTGTCATTATCAGATACTACTTTATTGCAGGCGTCGCTCCTTCTATATCAAGAGTCAAGTCAGGAAGCGCAGTATCTCGCGAAGTAGTTCGTCCCGGCCAGTAAATCAGCCGTCGGTCCTGGTACACGGGACAGGCGGGCACCTGGTTCTGATTGGACGCTTCCTTCCGAAGGCGCCGGCCGTACCGCTATACTGACACACCAGCTGTTGTTGTGAATACACATACGTATTGTTAGCTCTTAGAGAACGTTTTATGAGACTTTCTACTCTATGACGTAATTAGCAGAGTTGTTATTGCTCTAATTCTACTTAGAGTAAGTTTCAATGAAAACTTCAATGAATAACATAACATCATGCCTGTAATCCCTAAAGGGTTACGCACAGGCATACCCAAATATTGCACCCTGCACGTTTCGCCAGTTATAGGGAACAAGCTTGTCTCCATCAATCGCGCACAAAGCCACCTCAAGATCAGCATTACGCTTGCGACTACTAGACCAATGAAGCAGTCAAAGAATACTAATAATTTAATGGCATTGTTTACCTCCAACTAAAGGCTCAATAAATCAAAGTAAAAGAACCTGTTTTAGGGGAAAGCTTTTAGGAAATACCCAAGCTCATAGATATAGCGCAGGCTCTTACTGTGGTTACCGCAAAGAGGCGTAACCTATCTATCTTGGTAGACAATGGATTCATTTCTGTGTCGATCTAGATTTACTGTTGTACCTACAAGGTGGTTCTGTCTGATACTACCATGTCTTCATCGTCGCTATGTTGTCGATGTTTGATGAATATGATACAATTATATATTTCAGCGTGGATATGGTTCAATCTAGATATAATCGATGTAAAGGTCATATCTGTAATGCATGTTTTCATTTCAACTTACGTACTACGTAGGAACGAAGGTGTAATAATTGATTGCTCAATATCGGCTACACAGAGGTAGGTATCTAATAATATAGGTCGAAGATGTGAATTTCGGCTAAACCTGCGAGTAATCGACGTTATAGGACGTTCTCTTGGCACTTCACCAGATTCTATCCTATGCGCTCCGGTAAGATCAGAAGTTCATTACTTTTGGAAATTCACGTGTAATCGAGATTGGATCGAGAACCTTCAGCTATTAATTTTAACAAAAACCTAACCGCCGCAAATGAAAATTTTTTATATATATTTTTATATATAATTTTGCTTTTGTTTTTGTAACCATCTATAGTAAGTAAAACCCAGCGTAGCGATCTCGTGGAACAAACTAGCGGTGTAATGGATATCTACTGCAGTTTCCACACGTTTGGATGAATAGCAAAAAGTTTTCAGCATGTTGTTTTGTGTTTAGTATTTATTATTCTGTAGCACGAAAGTGCAATTCACATATCGTGCGAACACGGTGAGCGCCTAGCACCCGGAGAACGGTCATATATGGAGGCAGTTTGCCTTATTTGTATCAGTCCAGAACAATATTTACACTTTAATAAAAATGTATAAGAATTTTACTCTCAAAATTGCGGTGCTTCTATCGAATTATCGCACCCCAAGGAACAAGTAGGTAATTTACGCGTACATTACCGTTATATAATGGCATAAACGGATTTACTCGCAGGTGAAGGCATGAAGGTATTTGTCGCGTCGCGAGTGCGGGCGCGGCACGCGGCGCCTCGGTGCGGGTCTGTGCGGCGCGGTGCGGCGCGGTGCGGCGGACGCAGGGCGCGGCGAGGGCGAGGAGACAATCTCGGCGATGGCTCATTCACTGCTGCAACGAGCCGAGTAGAGAATTGAATTGGAAGCAAATGTGCCGTACGGAGACTGCCGTCGAATATAAACTGAACCACTCCCGAGTAAGCGGCTCTGATCATGAAATAAAGAAAGCCTCAGAAATAGATTTTCTAAACGCGGACCGATTTTAAATTGGATAATAAATATTGGAAGAGATCTTGGCGACTCAACTTAATTATTATCATCACATAGGAAATGAATGAGTAGGTATGTTATTATTAATGTTGGGGTAGACAGCCGGAGGAAAGGTATGTAATGAGAGGAGGGTGACTCAGTCGGCTGTCACTCCGTCCTGACAGCGCGCTGACTCGGCTTCATAATAAAATATCGCTTGTTTATGTACGGATGGCGTAATAGTAAAGAGAGCCTACCTTGCACGTGTACTTTATTATTGCTATCGTAAAGTTTGTACTTAGTTGTAGCAACATAATTATAACCTTCTATTGATATTGAATTCGTCAACGTTACAGCCATTTCTATCAGCAATCTAAAAATCCAATGTCTGTGCAATTTCCATTGTTTGTTGATTCTCTTATTGTGTACATCTGTGGGATGGAAGGCGCGGTGGTCGCAGTGTTCCGGAGAGCTTTAACAAACGGCTGCGTGCAGTGGCGCCCGCTGAGGAAGCGTTCGTGGGCGGCTTCATTTCCGTGCGTGCGGCTGCGGCTATGGCCCTATTTCCTCTCCACTGATAGTCCGTTTACGACCACAGCTCCTTTGCGACGCCTCTGCGTTTGTTAATACAAATACCGAATGAATGATTGGACTTTATGGATAATCAATTGTGAGATCTGTTCTTGATTCACGCCTGTTGGTTTGTGCACTGGTTTGTTTGATTGTGAACAATAGTTTATTTCTTTTCATAGATGGAGTCATGTGATTTTTTAATCATGATTCTAAATTAACGCGAGCGAAACCGTATGCAAAAGCTAGTAATGACTATTTCCAACATACTTAGATCACGCTTCATTGCCTCGTTTGACATTACTGAAAATTAATACATATTCTATCAAACATTTTTTCTTTCTATAACTAAATATTTTTCTTTTACCTTTACTATCCACAATGTCGTCACAAACGTAGACTGATACAAGATTTGAATGACATTTCAAATAATATGTAAGTATTGAATTCCAAGTCAAGGAAAGCCATTGAATTCGAATAATACCTATTTCAATATTCGTTCGTCTCCGATTTGCTCTATCTCATATAATCCAGTGTGGATTCCTATGAACCTCTGATATTTCATGACAAATGAAATCATATTTGAAATAAATTTGAATAAGAATATTTTGTGTAGGTACCTACGTACCCATGTATGAGTAAAAAGAACTAAAATGAAATTACATTTATTGTTATTGACTTAATTAAACACTATTATTGACACGTCGAAACAGAGCTAAAGATCATTGTCCTAAAAAAAACTGTGCTTAATCTATTAAATCTCCATTTATCTTTACCTAGGTATACATATAAGACTCGATCTGGAACCTGTATTACCACATATTTAGCTCAGTTTCAACACATATTGAAGCTATTGTATAATTAATGCCACTTAATAAATAAAAAAATGAAATATGACACCTTTTACCCTAAGGATAAAACGGACCCTATTACTATTACTAAGACTCTGTCCGTCAGTCAGTATGTCTGTCCGTCTGTCAGTATGTCTGTCCGTCTGTCAGTATGTCTGTCTGTCTGTCAGTATGTCTGTCCGTCTGTCACCAGGCGAAAGTAGTCACAGATGATGTTTCTATTGTCGCTATAACTACAAATACAAAAAACAGAATAAAATAAATACCTATTTAAGGGGACTCTCATACATGAAACGTGATTTTTTTGCCTTTTTAACGGATATACAGAACCCTTTCGTGCGCGAGTTCCATTCGCACTTGTTTGTAGTAAAAACCAGCCCCCCTAGCCAAGACACAACAAGTCGCAAACGATAATCGCAAACGCCCGGTACATACTTCCCAATAGATTTTCAACTTTAAAGCCGAGAGCCTAAAGTTGAAAATTTATTTATGATTTCTGAGCGTTAGCGATACGAATGATCGAAAACGATAAGCAATATTCACTAGATCTTCAACGTTATACCCAAGCACGTAAAGTTGAAAATCTATTAAAGCCTATCAGCGTTAGTGTTTATCGTTTGTAACATGGCTACAGGGCCAGGTACTGTATTTGTTAGTTGCTTCATAAATATTTAGTTCAACAAACAATCTTTAGGTACACTCGTAAGTAGGATGTTGATTGTTGACGTCCATACAATTCAAGCCCAGACAATCGAAACGGACAATAATGCTTCTACATTTACCTTTTGAAATGGGGACTAATGACTACGGCGGTCATTTGCTTTATCCTCATAATGACCCCGTAAACATTCATAGTCTATTCTAAAAAGTAAACTTACAGTTAATTCCTGGGATCAATATTAGCCTCCTCATTTTGTCTTAATCACTCTAATTAGTAAACGAAATGTTGATCACAATCGACATTTTTTTAAGGAAAATTGCTGGTTGTCTTAAAATAGAACCGGTTGCCATTTATAGCCCCCTTGGGATTGGTGGCCATCCTTTAAGGGTTCCGTAGATTATTTGGCCTTGAGTTATAAGGATTTATCGATGAGTATATCAATGGTGAAGGTTGCACGGTTCGTTTTGGATTTTACTTTCAACGATGGAAAAAAAGGTGTGATATACGTATGACGCGTATGTGTGTCTGTTTGTGACATCGTAGCTCCTGAACGAATGAACCAATTTTGATGTTCTTTTCTGTTTAAAAGCTGACATGATCGAGATGGTTACTAATATGATTTATAAAGATTAAGATCATCAGTCCATGTGTTAAGGGTTACTTTTTAATTTTATTGTATTAATTAGTCAGTTAGTAAAAATTCGCCATCCTATGTTTTTTTTTATACAAGTCTTATGTTTTTTTTTATAGTCAAGTAGTGAGTATAAAAAAAAAAAAACTTAGGATGGGCGAATATTTACTAACTGACTAATTTTGCTCAAGTTAACTTGCTTTTCTTATCATAACTGCCAACCTTCTCCACATATACATAATGTTTACTGTCAGTTGCTAAACATCTCTTTGATTTACTGCTACCATCGTCAGGGAGGGAGCGCTCATTACAACGCGGCGTCATTACAAGACCCACGGTAGGCCCTTGTATCTCAATGACATAGAACTCCGGGTTACAGATAACAGTCGTATCCTCGATACGTGATTTGCGACCCTTCTTATTACATACAACATTAAAATATACATTTTTATGTACGAGTATGTATCGTTACATTAACAGATCTTGTACCTAGATATTTGGGAACACGGATTTCAGGTTGTGCCATTATTACCTGACTGTGGCGAAGCTGACGGTTCGTGTTTATTATTTTTTTACGAAACGTGGTTTGAATTTTGTCAATGTTTCTTTTTTCTGTTCTTAGGCAATTCGTAGAAAGAGTGTTGTGTTTTTATTTACCTTCAGTTTAATAAGAATAACAAAATTAGATGAATAGGTATTCATAAAATCAATATTATGATAGAATCTTGTTCCCTCATGAATAGATTTAAGAACAAACATGCCTCTTATACTTGCTAATACTAGAGTATTCCCTTATTCCTTTGCAAATACAAACGGAGGCCAATGTTATCGTGTGCACGATAAGTAACAACAAATTGCTTTGTATTTGGATGGGTGAGCACTCACTGGTTTTGATAAACACTCATTTTTTATTCACATCGTTAGGTTTTTTTTTGTAGAATACAATTCATGTAGGTAGGAAAAAACTACGTGTACCTACGTAGACCTTGCTTTAAAGGTCATGTAAAATAGACTAAAGGTTACGACAAAAGGAGTAGTTTCACCAGATAGAAAATGCAGCCAAGGATGAAAGCGTAAATGAGAGCAAGAATGCTCGCGTTGTGGTCAGCGAATATCCATACATATAAAATGAGTTGTCTCCCCGCGGTCCGTCTTATCGGTTCACTGTCGCCGCGACTCGCCATGAATTCCTACGAATGACTAGATATTTCAAATCTATAAAAAGGTTCCCGTCTCGTCTCTATGCGGTATATTTATCTTACGAGTGAAAAACTTAAGAAAAAAAGGCGAACTCAGAATGACGGTTCCAAGGTTCCGAAAGCTCTGAAATTTTTATGTATTCTTAAACCGGGAAAATGTAAAGCTGTGACAGCGCTGTAATCATGTAGGAAGCGGACCAGATTCAGTATTCGGATAAAAATAAAAGGAAAGCTATCCGTTGAGGACGGACACAAAACACGCCCCGCAGCTATATTTTTGGATGAGTAGAGCACTAAGGCCCCGATAGCGCTAGACAAAAGAATACTTACATACAATAAAGAAGTCAATGTAGAGATCTAAAGCGGACAACGGTTTGTTGAAAACCGCCTTTCCTTTGTGAACGGCTCTCTTTTATGCAAGTTACTATACCGTCTTCCGTTTAAGCAATGCCATTACCTCTCGATCGAATGTGAAGTATTCGCTTTAATGAATCCACTCGACTCGAGAAATTCTCCACTCAGTCCCTATTTGCAAGAAAAGAGTGCATTACCATCGTAAGCACAATAATGGTTTGTTAGGTGGCCTACTTTTTGAAGGATCAATGGGTGCGTGCGTACTGGCATGGCATTTGTTTGATAAAGGGCCACGTTATATGAGATTTTATACACTTTACGCATAAAGTGCTGTATTCAGTTAAGATAACGATGCAGCTCTACAAGTTTTGAGTTATAAAGTTGTGCTAGAACTGTGACCTAGGCACTTGTTTTATACAATAGATAGGTACGTTAGTTACGTTTTACTAATATGTGGACTTTATACTTCCCAATTTCATAATTAAGTCGTAAAACCAATTGAATTATTGCAGCTAAATGGTCGATAGACAGTGTATTTGCATGGCGCAAAAATTAAAGAAACGTTACATCAGCTATTGTAAGCTGCGCTGATCCAGTGAAATATGAAACATGTAGGGGAGCTGGCAGCCCGCCAACTGCTTGCATCACACTATAACAAAGGGTTTCATATCAGGAAATTGTTCCTAGAACAATAGCAGAAAATATAAGCCTGCTTGTATTACAAGCTCGAATATCCCGCACTTGAAAATATTATCGGAGACATCCGATGTTGTTCATACGTTTATGAAAAGCATTCTCTCTGAAAGGTAAACGTTTTGTAGTAAAACACTGCTAATAAATAGCATTCTATAAATTTTATTTTTCATTTTCGCATTCTGGAAAATATCTCACAAACGTATACCTGCACTCCTGTGAATTATAAACACACATAAAATAAGATATTCTTAAACCTTAATATGTATTTCATTTTCAAACTTTTGATGTATTTACTTTGAAAGTCATGCACAGTTATTCATATTGTTTTGTTTTCATTTTACATATTATGTATGTAATAAATAATTGGTATTAATATTCTTTTGTGTTTATATTGCTTTGGGTGTAAAATAAACAAATGTACTGAAACGCTGGTTTTCCTCCGGGCAAATAGCATGAAGCAACTGAGGAAAACGGCTTTTATTGGAGTTGGTAGGCGAAGGAATAACAAATAGTCAACACTTGTGCACTATTGCAATCTTTTAAGTTCCATACATATTGCTATAATGGTTTCAACCGGTGCTACTGTTTATTAGACGTCTTCTGCTGATATTGCTCACGAAACAACGAGCTCTCCGGGACTCACAGGGACACAACCATGTCCCTATTAAAGTCCTTATCCTTTGTTCATTACTCTCTTGCGACGACTAATTACACTAGAGTGCAATTTGCAATAGAACCTTCATTAGAAAGAGCTAATTTTAGTTCGACGATGTAAAATGTGCTAGTGGAATTAGTGTGGGTCATAGCGTCGTTTGTATTGAGTTAAGAGCGTCGCAATCCGACGAATCCGCCAGTTGGCCGGGGGCCATCCTGCCGACCGGATCTTTTTATTGCTTTTTACAATACTACAACAAAATATCTGTTGAGGCCGTTATGTACTGGAAAATGTTCACTTTGGACACGAATCATTTAATGCACGAGAACATTGTGATAAATACAATTTTTTAGTTTAGAAAATAAAATAACAAATTATAACATTAAAAAAAAACACACTTCACGAAGTTAAATTCAATAAAAGACTAAGTATAAGTTAATATTTCTTGACGTAGCAGTCTAAGTATTAAAGTAATATTTCTGATTTGGACAGCAAGCTCGTTTGTATGTACCGTAGCATCTTGCGCTTTCTTGCTACGGCGTAGTCAAGTGCACGAGATGCTACGACAGCAGCGTAGCACTCGTAACAGACAACTTGTTTGCACAATTTATTGCTCCCCCGACTGGGATATGTTTGACTGGTTGTTTCTGAGACAGCACCAGATGACGAGAGCTTTTATTTCAAACAGCCAAGACAACTTAGCTGTAACTACTGGCTTTGTGATCTGTCTGAAGATGCTTTATTTTATGACTGTGAATATGATTGACTATGAGTGTTTTTAGTTTGAATAAATTAGTAATAGTCTAATAGTCTCTTTTTTATGTACTTTCTTCTTCTTCTTCTTTTTATACTACCAAGATTATACGATTCCCTGTTAACTTGAAACAATACCTTTGTTCCACATTTCCTTTTCACACCAGATGTTGCAGAAACAATAGCTTGAACTTTGTTTAAAGAAAAGCATAAACATGTTATAAATCTATGTATTTCAGCTCGAATACCGTATACACTGCGATACGGAGACGAAGCGTATTCGAGTATACGCGATGAACGCTTATGATAACATATCTGATTGCCATGTTTCATGAACCAAGTCTGGCTGCGGATCGAATAAAATTGAATAAGGAGATAAATACTGAAGTGAAGAGTATAAATTTTATTTTTCGTAAGATGTTTTAATACCAACTTAAACATAAAGTCAAAATCAAATCATTTATTTCAATTAGGCCATCAAAGAGGCACTTTTAAACGTCGCATAATTAAAATAAAGGAAATGGGATGGGATGGGATTGATTCTACACCCATTCGCAAAGGTAGGTTGTATGAAGAAGAATGGACAAGAAACTCCATACTTACTTTTTTTTTTTAAATGTACGTCCTTCCTATAACCTACAAGGTTTCATAACATTCTATTTTATTCGTTAATTGGAGAAAAATAATAGAAATTGTTTTCTTTTAATGAATTTGGGGCAGCACGTGTAGTCATCCAAGGAACCCCAGCGAACTGTACAATTTTTAAATATTTAATTAAGTGGCCACTATTTTCGGAAATTAAATTGTGTTTTTCATTGTTTGTGTATACTAATTATTTTTCAGTAATTGGTTACTGCGTGTTTCGATGCAACATCTGTGTGGTTAAGAGAAAATCTGAGCTGAAATTTTCATTGAAAATACGTGTAAAATGCTAATACTCCATCTGGTATTTGGAAAAGCTGGTAGCCAAACCGAGCATCGTTATAAATTCTACTTCGTTTTGAAACCGTGAGCGATGGATTTTAAGGGTTTTTTTTTTCTGACTTTCGAGAACTGATAATTGGCTTAACCTTCTATGAATAAATTTTATTCCATTTGTTATTACTCTTTTTTTTTTCATGTAATTCATAAAATTATTCCGGTAGAGAGAGAGTATATTGGCAAAAGTAGTACATAAGTAATACTATCATTTACACATGGCTTGAGTACATTACATGGTAGTTACGAATTGAACACCTTATTATTTCCCATAGCTGCCGTAAAGCCTGCACCTCGGGGATTATACTGAATGGAGGCGCCGCCTTCCGGCGTAATTTAAACATTACATTCCGATTAGCAACATATTACAACTAGTAAGCGAGAAGATTATTATAATCTCCGCACATAAACGTTTGTTGTTATCTGAGGGGCTCCCTGATATGCGCTGAAGTGATTGTAATATTATTATCCTTTATATATTAAGGTTGGTTCCCAAAGGTCTTTGAAGAATGATTTTATTTATAAACACTGGTTGAAGTGTTAATAAATTCATTCTTACTTATTAATCAACCCGAAAATAAAGTAAAATAAATAGCCTCATTTACAACAATAGTAGATACAATAATGTGCCAATAACTATGAGTATTTGATGAATAAAAGATAAGTAAGTATTTCAATAAAAAAAAAACAAATATAGCACTAAGTAGGAACGATTTAATCCCTATCACTACGCTACATTAATAAATAATTTCATCTTCCATACATTTTTATTTCATATGAAACAGTTATTATTTTCGCTTCGTCATTGAGGATGTTATACCTACTCTTTTCCTACTTCGATACAATAAAAAAACGCAATATGAGCTGTTCTGATTGTGAAACAAAAACAGTTGTTTTATTTGAAAGAACAGCAGCGGAAAATATAAATATGGATGAAAATATATCGTGGACATTGTATTTCTAAAATCTATTTTGTAAGTCTCCGCTGATAAAATATTTTCAATTTACGGTTTACGATTTTTTTTTATGACGAACTTTGTGATCATGTATAAACTTTTATGATTTATATTTTCAAAACAACAGTTTGTTATGGACCATCAAGAATTAAGATCATCGGAATCGAATGATGTCATATTTTTCACTCCACTCTCAAAAGTTTTGTATAAAGTTTATATAAATTTATAACATAAAGCTTTCAGAAACTCATTCACTTTCTTTGTGTTCTCAGCTGTCTAGTATTTAGTTTAATTAAAGTTTAACGTCTATGCTCCTAATGACGTCAGATAGCACGAGTGACGTTATCTCTTCATAACTTTGAGTTCTCGTGCATTTGGATTGCAAATGAGTTGATTTCGAATCAAGTGATTAAAATGTGCAAATATAAACTTTAGAGTCCGGTGCCTTTTTAATGAAAATAAAGTTCATATCTAATAATTTTATTACAAACGATGTAGATATTTAAATGAAAATCGTAAAATCTCTGCTCAAATAGAATACGTTCAGAAAATCGTTCTAGCTGCGTATATAGAACCCATCAGGCGGAATGAGAGCTGAAGGACAAAAGGACTTTGGGCAGTAACACGATCTGCTTGTTTGAGATTAAACTAACCCGAAACTGAATGCGCGTTAATGCTTCTAATGTGTGTGAGTGTGCGTGACTTTGTGTATGGGGCATATTAGCTTAAGTGGTTAGAGGAAATCAAACCACTGCGTATCGATAGCCTATAAGGGGTAGAAAAACTATTAGGAAGAAACTAAAGGAAATGCGGACTGTATTTATCAATACGGATAAAACACTTTCAAATTTTCGTACAAATTCAGATGTATTCACGACTGAGCCATAGCTCCGGCGACCTAATACGGTTTTCCAATAACATTTATACTCGGTAATGTAATAATAAAATTAAATGGAAATCAGTAACATACTGACCTCTTTGAAGAAGATTGGAACCAATTTTCTCGGAGGAAAGATCGTGGAAGGTCAAGAAGTCGATTACATTATAGTCATACCGACGCAGACTGATGTGTACCAAAAGTGGAGTGCGTAGTAACGAGAATGAATAGTTAATACTTGTGTCTCCAAGTCAGAACCCTTTATAAAATTAGGGCATGTCAAAGTACTGGACGGCTTTAGCTTTGTATTTTTCCAGTTGTCGTATCGTTCATGTTATGCCCCTTGAATCAGAAAAGCTGTCATGAAATCAAAATGTAGGAGGATATATTTTACTAGATGAAAGGAGTCGTGACTCGTGGCTGTAGTGTCGTGCATGAAGACAGCGAGGGGGGGGGGGAGGGGGGCTAGGCAGAGCCGAGAGTTTATTCCTGTCCACGTAGATATATAAGGGCGTTAGTCGTAATAAATGGTGACGTAAAGATTTAGCACGCGCGCTATAGTCGTTCACGTTGCGGAAAGATACAGGAACTAATGGCATTTAAAGATAATATTGTGCGAAACTCGCTTCCGGTACCATTCTCTGATTTATGATTTTTTTGTCAATTTATTATTTTATTATTATC
Organism: Agrotis exclamationis; assembly: GCA_950005045.1. Taxonomy (NCBI): domain Eukaryota; kingdom Metazoa; phylum Arthropoda; class Insecta; order Lepidoptera; family Noctuidae; genus Agrotis; species Agrotis exclamationis. The sequence continues at coordinate 10,903,836 of OX465421.1, forward strand.
TACGAAGGATAAAACTTACTTTCCCAAGTATAGAACTCGAACATAAAAGTTACAACAGCACCATTATCAAATATACTAGAAAGCACCCACTTTCGATTGTATCGTAACGTGTACATCGTAAAGAGAACGATTATATTTTATACTTTCGGTAATGCCAAGGTGATTGTTAATATTAGTAAAAGTAATTTACTAGGCTATTCGCCGCCCAGCACAATGTCATCTAAGGCTGACCTCTCTACCAGCGTGCCTACTTTTACGGCCCACATAAAACTTTATAGGTTCTTACACCCACTTTATTATGTGTTAAATATATAAACTCAATTCTGCTATTAGATCTTATCCATTTATTTAATAAATCGAGCTGACTAAACGACCGTCTTGATGTTTAATTAGCTCGAAGTTAAATTGTGATTCCAAGTAGAAATATTGTAATTGGCTCCCCAGTAAAAGTGATTGGCTGTTTTTCTGGGTCAGATTATACAGAATTTTTAAAAGTTGGCGAGATCGTTTGCTTGGCCCTTGTGTAATTAAACGAGTCAACATAAATCTGAGCAAACGAGACGCGGAAGAGTCCCCGGCCAGCCGTAACTCTGTTAGCGGAGCGCACGCCGCGCGCCGCGCCCGCTCGCACGCCGCGCTCCGCCATCATCGCCTTCATCCCTCCACGCAACGAAATAATTCTCAATAAAATCTTTCCACTTCGATGTAATATTTCTCTTGGATCTTCCCTTAAAAGGAAAGTAAGATGAGGGATTTTATTTAAGTTCTTTCTTTTTTATGCAGTCCCGGTATAATGGAAACGTATAAGTAGTTCAGTTGGGTTGGTTGTAAAAGTAGGATTTACTACAGCGTGTGCATTATTTTAAGTTAATGGGATGGTTAACATCAGTGGAAGTGAAAATGAAAACGGTAAGAAATATACTGCTGCGACAGTAGAACCGATACGATCATTGTGTTCTTAACTGTGGAGCTTTTGTTAAGATTAAGAATTGTTGTTGTGCAGACAAGTCGGTGTTTAGGTGACTCGTGGGGCCGTGGTGTCACCACTCTGCAACAGAATTACCCCCGGGGACAGTTACCAGCGCTGCTTTATCTGAGAACCATTGCACTTCGCCAGCTTTTCACTGAATTCGCATGCAACTGGCTACATTTCACATAAACAGAGAATAAACACAAACATTTGAAATGAAATGAGATACTTGAACCTTCACAGTTTTTCTCGGAACGTAATAATTGGAAAGATTACAAAGAAATGAATACGCAAAGACGGAGTGGCGCGAGCGTTGAGTTTCTTGAGCAGGTTGGCAGACCCTTTTAAAAGTCGTTAATAACACAACTCAAGGAATATTTCCTATTTATTTATTGTATTTTTAAATAAAGTAGCTTTAGATCACGGTTTCACCCGCATGAAGATCATAAATAAAATCTTATGAAAACTTCTTCATGATCTTTCGTCGAACGCAGTCGAAATTAATAATTTTAGAAATATAAAACATCCTTTTTGTGTACATAAAGATTAATTTTCTTGGAAAAATTTTTTGCTTCCGTTTATTTTTTGCCACCTACTGACAAAATGAAACGGTTCGGAAATACCGAAGATATAATTAATGTAAAATACACGGGACTTAAGAAGTTACTTCTTTTGAAGTCTATAAATAGGTACAAATTCTCCTTGTTTGTCAAAAGTTGTGATGAAAAATGTTTTCGATTCATGAAAATAGGATTTGACTGAATTATTTACGACGATGAGTCGTAATGGCTGTTCGCCCTCTTTCCAATGACTCGTTAGAAGTCAATACAAATGAAATATCGTGAATAAGAAATGAGATGATCAAAAGTGGTACGGTAAATCAAAATGGAAAAGCATTCTAAAATAGCAATTTGTATATATGTGTGTTACAAGTACTTTTATATTTAAAAGTAAGTGTTGCAACACAGGGTGCTTCTACAAGCATTTAACCTTATATTTTGTTTTAAATCGGTATCGTACCCGTAACACGCAGCACTGGCCTGTTGGTCTAGTGGTTAGTGACCCTGACTGCTATGCCGGAGGTCGTGGGTTCGATTCCCACACAGGACAAATGTTTGTGTGATGAGCACGATAATTTGTTCTGTGTCTGGGTGTAATTAATCTATAATATTTATATATTTAGAAATATATAAGTTAAGTATGTTTATCAGTTGTCTAGTACTCATAACACAAGCTCTGCTTAGCTTGGGACTAGATGGCGTTGTGTGATAGTTGTGGAGGTTTACGTTCTGCTCGTTTGACTGTATCAGTTAACAAGAGATTTTAGTATTAAAAAAAAACTTTTTCACCACCTACCATTAGGGAAGTATATCCTTTCCAACAAAGAATTTTTCAAATCGGTTGGTAAACCACGGAGTTACGCCCGAACAAACATAAAAAAATAAATATAAACATCCAAATTGAGAACCTCCTCCTTTTGGAAGTCGGTTAAAAATAACATTTTTCTGAAGTTCCAGTGTTCCTATAACACAGTAGATACCCATTCATTGTTAACGTCATCACGCATACATATAAAGCTTCTTCCACATTAGCAGCTGTTATAGCGTCGCTATATCTTCCTGTCCGTGTGTCGCAGGCACGTAGTTCCTCTATTCATCTTGCTTACAGATCATCGCACTTTTCTGTGCGACGGGAATGAGCAGATGTCTAAATTACAGCTTTATGTGAGGGAGAATAGATCTACTTATGTCGTTTTTGAATAATCAATCGCTTATTTATGTAGGTTTGCCTCGTGGCTTTGCTTGCGTTGTGGTCGGAAATTATACAATAAATATAGTCTATGATATTCGGGGGTGATGTGATTATGTTCTTCATTAGTGAAATAATTTCTGGAATCAGTTCCGGAGTTCAAGATTACCCGCAATATCCAAATTACAAACTGTACCTTTTTATAATTTTATTTAAGTTTTTTTTAAATACTTTTCTATTTTTATCGGTTTACCAATAAATGTTATTTCATAATATTTAAGAATATACTTTATTATATTATTTCTTTTTTTATCTAAAGATTTCATTGTGACTTTGGCGTGCATGAAATCAAAATAGAGTATCTCCAAAAATGGAGAAAAAAAAAACGTTTTAACAAATATCGGGAATATAATAATAATTATTTCAAACCAACGTTGGTATACCCGACGCTGAAGCAGCGCAGATTACTGGGACCTGTATTTACGATAAGCTAACTTGGATATTAGAATAATGCCATAATGTTTATTTAGGTCGTATTGTTACCTATTTTACAAAATTCCCATTGAACCCAACCCGAACGTTCCAAAGGTTTAAATTGTTCGGATAGGTCCCAAATAGGAGGTAGTTAATGAAATTTTGCTTTAACAATATATTAAGGTTTAAATAATAAACGATAATAATAAAATATCTGGGTTACTTTCTGATACGTGTGCATTTTGGTAATAATAAAAAAAGTATCGGAGAAAATTCTGGTGTTATCGGCAAGTAGGATCCGATTAACAATATTGTATCTAGATACTGATATTTTTTTCGGAGTTTCCTAATACAGGTTTCTTTTTTGGTTTACAGGAGGCTCCAATCACAACATGTTGTACTTATCCAATTTTGAAACAAATACACAACTTTTCACTTTATTTTTTTATTTTTCATGCTGCTATTTTTTAGTATTAATATTACACGTACTATCACACAGGAAATGTTTATTTTGAACTTCTGACACTAGAAAAACTCAAAACAAGAGTCGTAAAAAAAATCAATCTACATAAATAGCTAAGACCCTCTGACTCTTCCTTTTGTGGTCCTATTTGAGGGTGTAGCTTATCTGTAGCATTTTCTTTCAATGTCCATTGGACATGGTACAGGCAGAAGGACTAATGTAAAGGCGCGGAATGACAAAAATGTATCCCTCGCTGTCGGACCTGTGTCACTCAAGATTTTCCCTCAGACCCTTTATTCCGGCCAACTTACAGAAAACACGCAAATCATCTTGGGGCACGTAGAGCTGTAATATATTGCACAGATTGCTTAAATATTTCTTCGTCATTAAAACGTTTAACAAAACATGGAACGTGGCGGTTTGTCGTCTGACTGATGGCGGTTGTTTGTTCTGTTACGAATTACTTACTCGTTGTTTCATAAATTAGTTCATTAATTAATGTTTATACACGTGGTGTTTCATTTAAATTTTCTTTTTACCTGTTACGTTTCTAATATAGGTAAAATGCTTCATGTATGACAAAACAAAATCTTTATGGCACAACATAAAAATTGACGCGTGGTTTTCCCGACGTTTCTGCAAACGCTTGCTTCACACCCAGATCCCCCACTCTACAATTATACATCTTAATTGATAATGACATATGTATTTTATTATCAATTAAGATGCACAGTGTTGCAAATAGTATATATTTCATTAAAAATAGGATGTAGAATTGTAGAGACATTATCTTCAATACGAATTAAAAAGGGTATAATAAAATAGTGACAGTTGATTTAACTTAATTAATAATTTTCAATTTGCAGTAATGGCGTCCGGCGTGTTGGGCTAAGTTCAATAATTGTCATCGCCGCACAATGACATGGACTCGGTCCGCTATTCCCATCACGTACAGATTATATGAGACATCGCCAGTTCAACCGCTACTGAAGAAGTTCGCCGCACGTCGATGGAACATGGCTGTTTCTATTTCTGGAAATTTATCCAATCAAGACGGAGTTGGTCATTAGTTTAGTTTCGGTCTGACAGCAGACAAGTTTATTACCACCCTACATAGCTGAGTGTATAGGTTAGGATGCCTTAACTGTAACTGTACAAGTTATTGCAGACTATTATTGGAAGTACTGGGGGTTGACTTTAGAAGTACTGATGTAGTTTAGTCAGGTACTTGTGTTTGCGGAAAGAAGGTACTGTCGTGTTCAACAAAATGGTGATTGCTTTATTTTGATTTCTTGCGAGTTTGGCTTGATTTATTCTAGAGATTACTTTAAAAAATTCAAAGGATTCTTAAAAGATCAGCTTGAAAAAATATCTCTTTTAAACTGGTCCATGTGAAATGGTAATGGGTCGTGGGGAGCACTCGGAACAGATTTATAAAACCGAGTGATTTGTGGAGCTATTGTTGGACCTGTGTTCGCCAGTGAACTGCAAACGGCAAGCGAATGCAGATGGAACATATTTATCAAGTGCACCTCTGTCTGCGATTTCATAAAGCGGCGGCTATAGAAAAAAAGGATTTCTGACAGAGACATCTTGAACTACTTTTGATGATGTTACTTAACATTAGATTATTAAAAAAATAATTCTATAAAATCAAAGTTGTAAAGGTAAGGTTTATTACTTTTTTCATTAAAAATATATCAGGGTGTTGGTTTCCACGCGCGCCTCAAAGAGCGTCAGCACGATGACGGGGCCCCGCCCAAGAGGGCCAAAGCCTGCCGGGGTCGCGGGACTTATCTCATTACCGTGACCCCGGAACATAAAAGGCTATTGAAAGGACACCGTGGATTTTAGTCAGTACAAGTCTGACAGTCCCTCCCGCCCTGCCCGGGGTGGGAGGACTCATTTGATGATTTTACCACGCTAAAAAAAAAAAAAAAAAAAAAAAAAAAAAAAAAAAAAAAAAAAAAAAAAAAAAAAAGGGTGTTGGTTTGACTAGTAAATAAAATGTTCATGTAAAATATAAATGAATAATTTCAGCTGAGTCTGCAATCGGTAGGCGATTGAGTGTGGCGATATGTGGGCGATCCCGGAAAGAGGTCGGATGTACATATTGAGAGAGCACGGCGCCTGCGGCCAACGAGGGGTTAATCAGTTCCTGTAGGTACGACCTGGGACTACTTATTATATGTACCACTAAGTATTATTGATAGCATTCATGATAATCGTATTTTTTTTGCATAGAGTTGGTCTTATAAGTATCTACTGTTTGTTTGTGAAAATGATGTACACAAAAACTTTGGCTGGATATATTTTCATCTTGTAATTTTATATACATACTATGTTATTTAGCGTAGGTGCGTGTTTTGTGTTATTTTGGGGGCGAAGACGATGCGCGACACTTACGTATCGATATATTGAAGCCCGGGGCTGTGTCGTCGAGTGCAAAGCGGAATAGGATATATTATGTATCTACATGCTAATATCTGTGCTTTACTCTCCGCTTTGATGTGTGAAAATATATTTGATATTTAATATCAAATCGCTGCAAAAGGGCTCTTTACCTTATATTCATGGATAGATCTACAGTATCTATTTTATAGTTCTGTCATGTATCTAGTCTACACAATACATAAAATAGAAATCCATTTAGAAAAATATACATTTTCCTAGACACAACAAGTTAAGCCAGACACACACGATTAATCGCGCGGGGCGACTTGTCGCGGTCCATTCGCAGTACATTTAGAGTGGAAATTAGCTTGGCTCGTTGTCGCAGCGCGATTAATCGCATGTGTCTGTTCGAGCCTATATCCTTCTCAAAACCTACACAACTTTAATGAAAGCATTAGGAACATCATGCGTTTGCAAATATGAACGAAATACGTCGATAACCATGAGAGCGGGTCGGCGGGATGCCGGGCGGCCGCGTGACACGCATAGCGCTCCCCGGCCATAATCAGGCGGGCATCGAATCATTTGCGCGGCACTCACTTCATTTGCCAGTAATGACCGACATTGCCTCTCGACGCCGACCATTGCTTCCCCAATATATTATCCAAATATTTCCAATCGAACCGTTCGTTTACCACCGTAATGTGAGCTCGAATCAACGAAAATAAGTAGAATATAGCTCCTAATTTTAGGACGAAGAATAAGTTTCATATTTGTGCACAATAAAACAATCAGCTCTACTTATTATTATTAATGAACGACGTATCATTACGTATACGAAAATATTAGCAAATATAGATCAAATAATTTTCTCGTATTTCTGTCCGTCGGTATCGGACTCCACGACAATAAATGGAAAAAAAAATCGGGATGGCTTGATTCCGGGTTGTGCGTGTTTCGTTTGTCGCGCTATTTCATCGCCACAAGGAAGTCCTTGTTCCTGTTTTTTGTTATGTCTCTGTAGATACAATTTTATTGGTGAATTTATCGGAATTATTATTTGTATTCATTATGTCCGATATAAAAGGTTTTGACGAAAATATATCACCATACCAATACTGCTTCTCTCTTATAGTGATTTACGGACGTTGTTGTATCATTACTATAATAATAAAATATTATCTTCCGGATAAAAAGAAAGCCATCATAATCCTATCATCTTTAATTCTATTCGTAATTAAGATCCCATTTAAGTATTTTATGGTTATTCGAGCAATCCACAGAGTTTGAAGGAGGTAAACCCATAATGAAATTTAATGATCCGGGAAAATGGAATCTATCCGTGGGATTTTCTTTTTGCGTTTTCGTCAAGCACTCAATTAGATAACAATGTGGATAAATTTAAACTAAAATTACTGAGAACGTTTAATAGTGAAATGTTAATGAAACATTTAACTTAAACAAACATACCACGGTTGCCGGTTGTTTTAATAGTTCATCGAGTTTAAACTTGTGTTTCTTTCAAAAGTTCGACGTTCAAACTAGCTATAAGTATACGCACTATGTGTATAAAACCCGTGTACACGAAGTCAATCTTTCCACTTTACAGTTAGTTCGGCACTCAAGTTTCAGCACTTGAGTTTTATGCGTAGGTTCGTGGAGGGTAGAGCCCGCGGCGAGGACCCGCTTGTAAAAAGATCGAGTGGCATCGTGCCTACGTATAATTACACAATTACAAGACATAATAAAATGTACTAAACTACGACAAAGTGTCTCGTTGCTGGAAACCGCTGGAGACAAGTCATTAAAAATCCTGTTTTAGAGTGACAATTTGATAGCACATTTTATTCATTACTTAGCATTCTTAATTCTTCCATGTTTTTGTTTTCGCAGGCCATAACATTATGTAAGTCGATGAGTCCACAACCAAAAGCTGCGTGAAAAAATACAATTTGGATTTATATTTCCACCAAAATAATTTCCGGAAAGTTGAAATATTCATTTGTCTATTAACGTAGTGAATTGAATCTAAATATTGAATGTCTTTTTATTGCAATTTTTACTGTATAGTCGTGTTGTCAACCGCAGGTTTGTATACTCTTGCGGGAATTAAACTTATGTGGTCCCAATGCGGCAGTCCATCACTTTGGTTAACGAACTGTCTTTTCTAAAAAAGTTAAGTCTCTGAGGTGATAGTGGAAACGAACTTAATAAACAAGCAAATTTATCAAAACATAGCTTTCTGTCGCTTATTTACAGCAGCTTATATTGAAATTCTTCTTCTTCCATCACTGTAGCTATGTAATGCTGGCGTAAAATACATCTAGTAGGTACGTATTTATTGCAGTTACACCCTAACAGGGCAAGTTTGCGCGGTATTTAATCTATCTAGTGGAGCCATATATCGGGTTATCGGCGTATTTGTAACTTGTAAGCGTGGCTTCGTGGCGATGTTGCTGCTTGCTACGTAATACAAACATTACTTAGTTAATGTTAGGGAAATGTACACTTCTAAGTGTTAACTTAATGTACATTTCGTTAATGCTTCTGTATGCGGTTGACTGTATGCAACGACCATTTATATCTAGACGCCTCATGCACGATCTGATTAACGAAAATTTTCTGCCAAGTCGCTGAGGTACGACGTAAGCGAGGGGGACGGGGTACTGCGTTCTGATTGGCTAACTCAAGGTCAGTGCGACGAGGGGACTCACAGGAGTGGTCGAAACTAATACCAACTTAAGACTTTTTTGCCTAATGTGTTGACAGACATCGGTCGCCTGTGATTAGGAGTCTAGATATAAATGGTCGTTGACTGTATGTAACATAAATATTTCGATTCGGCTTCCTCGACTTAATTACGTTACTAATATTTGTGAAAAAAGGTAAAGGTAGAAACCTATAAAGAAAGAAAGTAATATAAATGACGGTAAATACACAGATGTAGCAAATGACATCGAAGGTATAGCACTTGGTGCAAACCCGACACTTCTCGCCGGTCGAGATGTAATGAGAATGAGACAGATGATAATAAAAACTGCGAGGTTATGGCTACAGTCTAGACGGCTATTTATATAGATAAGTTTCTGTAGAAGTGTGTGAACAATGTGAATATGAGATTAGTTTACTCGTCCAGCAAAAAGAATATAAATTGTTGCCAGGTGGGGAATACTTATGTTTATTTTAAGAGGCAATAATAGCAAGGCAATGCCATGCCAGGCATTTCAGCTGAGGTCGCGGGCCCACTGCATCGTAAATTATGCTAGCGTGCATTGAATACAGTGAACTATTCGCGACTGTAGGCAACAGGTACTAAAAGGTATCTACTTAATGTACAACAGCTTAAAATATTTATTATAATCTTGTTGCATGCATGGCTTTAGCCACGCGACAGAAGGTTTGACTTCGAGGATTTATTTATTTTATAATGGTTCGTGGAACACATGCGGACGTACGGCATATGTTCGTGGTTTTACTGCACGAATAGGTTCAATGATATAATTCCATGGTTTTGTAGTTACATTATTCCAAAAGCAAAAGCAAAGCGACATTAAATTTTGGTTAATTATTGCTCACTAACGTGGAAAGTTAGCAGGGCTATGTTCATAAGCATTACAGACGCAATCGCTTTTAATTAAAATTTACATTATTTATTACGAGATTTCTCTTTCTATTGATTTAGTGTCACTTGTTTATTTTACTCATAGATTGTCGTGATTCAATTAAGCGGAGTGCGAATAGAATTTATGTCGAAATCGGAGTCGTCTGCTCGTTTTACATTAATTGGACGTTACTCGTCTACGTTTACAAGATAACTTGTTTTACTTAGTGTTAAAATAACTGTTCTGGGGCTTTACTCAGTTTGTCAGCTTTGATTAGAATTTGAAACAAATCAAAATAATGTTCAAGCTGGTTATTTTGGTTCGGTTAAATATTAATATCGATGAACTATCAGTATACCTATATAGGAGTCAGTAACTAATTGAATATAATTCAATTGTCAGAGTTGCTGCTGAAAATTGACAAGGTAGCAGAGCGTGCTAGTTTGAAATGCAAGAAATTATGAGGAGCGGCGCCGTTTAATCGAAAAGTACTCTCCTTTGATCTTTGCCGAGTTGCCGTCTGTGACGACGCCTCCGCTTGGCGTGTTCGTGCTCGAATGAATAGTGGCTTGGAATAAGCTTTAGCAAAAGAGACGCCAGACGCCCGTGCAAAGACCTACCAGAGATATCTGCGGCTCGATACTAATAAGACTTGAATAAAATATGATATCTAACTAATTAACACAACTCAAACTCTCAAACCCTATATTGATTAAATTCATAAGTTAAACTTTGTACTTGTTCATAAAATATGGGCTTACATTAAAATGTATGAACTACGATTCGGTTTGGGGTTTCGCACGAACTTTGTGAATTATATCAGTAAAATTATGCGTATGTATAAAAAAAAACGAGTAATGTCAGGTACACGGACAAATAAATCAGCGCAATAAATAAAATTTTATCTGAATTATGAATCCTTTGGGAATTCAGATTTATGAGATTTTTTTTAAACTGCGAAGTTTACTCATCAGTGCTGGACTTGTGGAATGTTTAGCTATTTAGTTTATGAGGTGCTGAATGTTTGTTTAATCACTTTAGTCTTGGCAAATAGGTGTATACACAGTGGTCGACAAAAGCCGCTGTGTCACTTGAGATCTAATTGATTGATTACCTACGTTTGATATCCCCAGATGCTTCTATAGTTACGTCTAAGAATAGGCAGTGGTAGTGTGACTAAGTGACCTAACTAACCTACATTAATCATATTGAGATGCACAATGTTAAATAAATTATTCAATGTAGTTTACGAAAATAAAATAATGATGATGAAGATTTTTGTCTCTGAATCTATTATGTATATGTATACGGCCTTTTCATTAATTTATATTAATACTACCGTAAGCAAAGCCTTTTATCATTTTCGTAGTCAAATAAACAGGTTCTTGAATATTATTAGGAGTAAAATAAGGATTTTAATGACGTTGTGTGAGTTTTGTGATCCGTGGCGTGGCAGTAAGTACGTGCAAACGTTTGAAGCATTCACCGCGGTCGTTAAACACCGGCTATGTTTGATCCCTCTTCTTGTTAGTGCGGCGCCGACTCTGCAGCGGCTGGCTCTATTACTGACGCTTCATCTTATTTTAGTTATTTATTTGTGTACAAAATAATCAGGAATACCAAGTAAAAAATCACAAAAGAACAGTCACATAGGTATATGTTTACAAGATCCGTTCTACCGGATACTTATATCAATACTGTATATCTGAGTAACTACCCCCTTGATATCGTACTCGCAAGCGCCATTACTGAGCGTGGGGTCTTGAGTTCGATTCTTTCAAAAGTGCTATTGGTTTTTTCGGTTAGAATAACTCAGTAGTGTTTCGGAGTTTGGAAGTTGGCGGTTATAATACCCCCGTGTTTCGGAAAGGACGTAAAGCCGTTGGTTTTGCGCCTCATCTCTCTCCGGTCGTGTTGGATTGCCGTCCCATCGGGCTATGTGAGTAAAGGAACAGAGAGTGCACCTGTGCCTGCGCACACACTTATGCACTATAAAAAGTCCGACCGCCGCACAGTGGGAAATAATGGAAACAATTCCAGCCACGCGTCATTTTATGAAGTAGGGTCACTATTTTTTGTTTATCTCTTTAAAATGTCATATATTTTAAGCTACAGATGCGGAAATTTAAATTTGTAAATTGGCTCAGACGTATGATGTTTTTCCGGATCACTAAAAAAACAGTGATAAATTTCATAATTTCCGCAACTGTAGCTTAAAATATATGACATTTTCAAGAGATTAACAAAAAATTATGACCCTACCTCATAAAATGACGCGTATCTGGAATTGTTTCTCTCATTTCCCACTGTGCAGTGGCCAAATCAGTCAGGACGACTATACATAATCATTATACCTAATGTCTCACGCGATTGAGTATAAAACATCCATCGATCCAAACTTTCGCATTTATAATATAATATAGAGGAAACAAATATATGAGAAAATAGGATAAATATTAAAGCTACGTTCATTAAGCTTTTTTTTTTTTTTTTTTTGGGTGGCAAAATCATCAAATGAGTCCTCCCGCCCTGGGTGGGGCGGAAGGGACTGTCAGACTCTTACTGACTAAAATCCACCCGTGTTCCTTCGGATGCCCTTTACGTTCCGGGGCCACGGTATCCTGGATTAAGAAAAAATCCGCGACCCCGGCAGGCATTTGGCCCCATAAGGGGCCCCGTCGGTGACGCGTGAAACACGACACGCCACCGACCCGGGCTTGGTCCCTGGTCGGACGGCGAGCTTACCCATTACTCACCGTCCGCAAGCCCGCTCCGCTGCTGTGCTGTCTGCTAATCAGAGGGACACGCATTGGAGCTTCCACCCGACAGGCTATTTGCATACGGGCAAAGAAACCCCCTTAGGCACACAGTGCCTAAGGAAGAGTTTTTGCCCGCATCCCAGGGCGCACCGGCCCGAAAAACTGGTCTTCCCCCCGGACGTATCCGAGAGGGAACTCCAGTCCACGGACGCACGTGGAGGTTACCTGTCTTAGCACCCCACGTTCATTAAGCTTAACGTATTAATGTAATTAGTTTTACCAGAGAACAAACAACAATTCCTAGTAAGCACAGGTACTAATCCCATGTACGAGGGAAATGATAGAAAAGCTTACTTCTAATACAATTACGCTACTAACAATGTGCCACACAACATGTTCCAACGAGCAATAATCCCTATTTTATTACAATACCTTTTATTTACCTTTATTATATAAAAGTTTACTCCGTTTCTATCGTATCTTTATATTTAATCTTACTCAAAAATGAATCATAACAAAATCCATTTTCTACGTCGCTCCATCCAATAAGTTATCGGTTAAAGAGGGTCAAACCTCTATCTTAATTTGAAAGAAATCACATTTATTATTTGCACGACCATAAAAAGATAAATCGGAGGTATAAGGCGATGGTATCGTTGTAATGCTGTCAACAAACAGTGTTGTCCGCTATCGCGCACGCATCTGTGTCGGCCAATCCCGGAGATTTATAGAGGCGAACAAACACTATAAAACTTACTTTATTATTCCATCAAATATGCCGCTGACTCCTACACTCTCAGATTTCATTTATCTAAACATGAAGCCTCATATTTAACACAGCTACTTTTATTTTTAGGGTATGAAAAAATATTTCTAAGGTTCGTTCTCGTATAAAATACAAAGGCTCGAATATTAAATCTTGTGTAGCAACACATAATAATTATCTTTGTTTGTATCTTCACTTAATTATCTTCAAAAAGCTGAAAACACGCCGCTTGTTTATACGTCTAATAATGTTTTGTTGGGTCCGGAGCGTCGCGTAGCGGTATCGTAGCTGGCGTAGCCCCTGCTACAGTCAGTGTTGACGTAGCAAACATTTAGCGAGCTACGAGCCGCGCCACCGCTACGGCTAGCGGCTACGCGGCCAGCCCACTCGCTCCTGCTGCGGTGATTACTTATACTTGCTACCTGCTTTTATTTTATTTTTGTGAGGAAAACATTGTTTAATTTCCTACTTTACGAATGGGTTGTGGAGCATTAGCTTTAATAATAGAGTATTTTATTAGACTCGCTAATGTAAGCGGTACTTAAGAGACATCTGTGTTTGAAAAATACACATATTTCCTGCGGTAAGTGGTTGGAAAAAGTATATAATAAAAGGTAAAATCAATATGATGGATTTATCGTTATTGGCAGGTACCGAGAAGCTATTATATTAATACGCAGTAAAAGCGTGAGCGGCAAGACGAGTGTGGACCTTGGTTCATTAATATTCATGGGGAAATTATTCCTTTCATTCTCTCCTACCTAACGAATTGAGATCCAGAAAGTAAAATAAACGTGTCGCGGTAAAATACTGGCAATTGCGTACTCATTGTGTTGTGTCAGCTCAAGAGCTTTACCATGGAGCGATCGAGCGCGAATATTATAATTACCGTGTCACGGCGCGGCACACGACTGTTTTCTTTACAACGTGCATGTACATATGTAGTGGAAACTCTCTCAAGTGCGATTATTTTTGCTCACAACACTGGAGTCCATCTTCGAAAAGCTTTCTAAAATAGTTTTCTACAAAAAATGAACTGAAAGTTTTGCGTGAAAGTTTTGTGTTCAGTTTTACATAAATGTAGATAGTAAGGGTGGGAGTTAGCTGCACGGCGGTGAAAGCAACCTACATTTTAAGTTGGTTAACTGTTTACCAGAGACGGAAAGTTTGAGGGATTAATTATGTATTCACGTTCTACCTGCTTATCAGGTTACTGCATCGAGCTCCTGTGCTTGTTAGATACACAATACACGTCACACAGATTTGTGCTGAGAGTTTGAAGAATACGATCGAGTAAACAACGATTGTTGATTATATACAAAACTTATATTTACTGAGCGCTTCGATACGCTCGCTACAATAGTTGTTTGTATTTTATTATTACATCCGCACAACATACAATCGATATCTAAAAACCCGCATGACAGTAACAAATTAAAGTAACAAAAAAGTTTAACTGGGGATATGATGAAACATAAATGTAATCAAAACAAAAAGTGGTTGATGGGAAAATGAAAAATGAATTCCGCCATCGTTGGGCGCTTAGCTGGAATATTGATGATGTCAAGTGGGCCTGGTTGGTCGCGGAACAAAAACAGAATATATTGAAACATTTGTTGTGTGAAAGTGTTGTTTGTAGAAAGTGTGTGAGATGAGGCGGCGCGCGTCGCATTCCTCGCTTGTGTCGATTCGTTTACATTTTTCCTCAGATTGCTTACAAACATTACTCCGGGACGTAAACATTCCACTTCAGACGAGGCTGATTCTTTCTAAAGGCATCACATTGTCTATCGGAGAGAAGAATGACAAACATGTTTTAATAACAAACGGTAACAAGCTGTGATGTGGTGAGCGTTCATATTTATTTACTTGATATTTGTTTCTTGACTCAACACACCTAATTAACTAGAAGTTGCTTAATATTTATGCAGTATGCTATTATTCTTTAAGGATTTTGGAAATCATTAAATGACTTCTCCTGTTCTGGGTGGAGTGGAAGGCAGTGTCAGACTCTTATTGACTAAAATGTACCTTATTTCTTAAATTGCTCTTTACGTCTCAGGGCCGTGGTAACTCTATCGATCGATGCAGCAAATTCAGTTTGCACGCTACTTATTTAGAATTATGATTTTGAGATTAATCATTCACGATATATAAAAATAGTGCAGTACACTAGCAATATAGAATTAGGTTTAGCCCATTATTTTGTGCCAAAAACTCAGACCAGCGTAGTTGCTATTTACTTTAGCTTTAAAATCAGCATGAAAATGGCGATGAACATGTTCAAGTTATTCTGAAAGTCGACTACAATACAACGCAGCGCAGGACTACATACCGAGTTGGTGCCAAAAACTTCCATATTTTGTTATTTCATTTCGTATGCGGTCACAAGTTTCGCGCTATGCTGGTTTAGCCAACTATTCTGAAGCAAGACTTTATTGAATAGATAACACTTGAAACAATGGCTATGTTATAATAAAATGCTCAAATTGGTATCCAACGTGACAATGTAAAACAAAGGTTTAAAAAAACTTGACTTGTCTTGATGGATACACACAATGTACGTATATAATCGTATTTCTATTATTATTTAAGTTATAGTTTCTAAATTATGTATATTTCTCATGTAGTAAATTAAAAAAAAATAAGTTACCAGTCTAATAGAATTCGGGAACAATTTTTAGCAATTTTTCCCACAAAGTTCAAAATAGAATGCAGAATTATTTAGATGTAGGAGGGAATTAACTCAATTAACAACCTTACAGAGCAGCTATTACGCAACGTGGATTGTTTTGTTTGTCTAATTAGTACATCTTTTTTATATACTTCATACATTTAAATAAATTGTAAAGGTACTGTAACTGAATCCGAAAATGTAACAAGTCGTTGCTTCCGTTTTATTCCATAATATTTATGGCATCACCAGTTTTTAACCGACTTCAAAAAAAGGAGGAGGTTCTCAATTCGGTCGGTATTTTTTTTAATGTATGTACACCTATTACTCCGAGGTTTCTATATATTTTTATGGGACCATTTGGTCCCATAAAAATTTCATCCAATTTGGTTCAGAACTTTTATTTTGTGAGCATTTTTTTTTATTTCTGCTACGGATAACAATTAATGTGGACTGATTTTCAAAATTCGTTTTTTGTTCGAAAGGAGATACTTCTGAAGTGGTCCCATAGTTACCAAGTTAGGATATCATGATTGGATCCTGGAGAAATCGAGGGCAACCCTCAAATTTTATCGGCCCACACATCGTTTTTCGCAAATCTTATGAAGAAATTTAAGTACTTGCGTATGGTATTCATCATTTCATGTAAAGTTTTTCAGATAGGGAATTTTATTAGCTTATTGTGTACGTGAGCGATGTTATTACCGGTGCTACGGATTACAAAATTCTAGTGCACTTGTAAGAAAATGATGTATTTGACAAGAATTTGAGTTGAATATTTAAACTAAAAGAGTAAAAATTTTTTTTTTTTTTTAAATGTAACCGACTTCAAAAACAACCCTTTTGTTTTACCCTTTTTTGTGGTTGTTTTTGAAGTAGGTTACATTTTTTTTTTCTATTTTGTTTTGTTTCTAACAGAGTTTTAAAATGAAATATGTTCTGCCCCAAATTCATAAAACACTCGGCTCAAATTATAATACTGAAAACGTGTTATGCGCACTTCGCCCCATTCACACTTCATCCCTGATCCCGCGTTTGCACTTGGTCCCATTCGTGCTGCTATGCCATGTTAAATAAAAGGCCAGCCTGTCTTCAATCCAGATACCTATAGGTAACTACTCAAAATAGAAGTGAGGGGAATTCTTTGTCGCTAAGTAGCGCGACAGGTGATAGCCTGATGGTTAGCGCGCGGCAGGGGGGGGGGGGGAGTGGGGAGGGGTGAGGGTTCGCTCCATGAGTGTTTGTCGGGCAAACAGCGCGCGACTCGAGCACGCGGCAAATATCGCCCGAGCACTCGCTGCGTTACAGTTATGCTTACAGCGACTACGCAAATATTATACCCGTAAACTCACCTTTACGACATTTTAAATTAATACTCCCTTTTTATAGAGTAACGTTAACATAACGACCTTATTCACCTTGTTTACCTAGAAACAGCATTTTAACAACTTATGTATCTTGTTACAGTCAACACGTGTGCAAAGTATCCAATTTTCTAAAGTAATCAACGTGCTAAAGAACACATAAAGGTATTTGCGAAATAAAAGCCTATGAAAAGAAAAATACGTCAAATGGAGTGAAAAATGAATGATGTTCGTGGACACTGAAATAGAGTCAGTGATGTGTGACGTAGCAAACGTGCATCGCTCGCGCGCCGCTTGTTAATATCCAATGCTGTTTATTGATCTGGAGCTGCCTAATGTGGCTTTTGTCATCCACTAAGCCGTGAACCTATTGAATCTGCGCTACAACAGCCTCATTTCAAAGTTTAGCCATTTATTTCCAAGATCTAACCACATTTCATTCGAAACAAAAATATTTTCGTCTGTTCTGAAACTTACGAAACAATTTATACACTGTTTTATTGGGTCTGCATACGAAAACGTAATTGTTTTTACTGCTGAAAACACATCTCGTGGAATCCATTACTTGGATTAGTTCCATAGATTGATATAAAATGCGCATGGCAAATATACAGGTATCCTGGCGAGGTGCTAAAGCTTTTATGGTTATATATTTACCAATAGCCATCGGTTTCTTTAATGATCTGTGAAACGTTCGGATCCTATTTACCTGAAAACCGGTTGGTCTTTACATTATAAACAGGAGTTTCATAATATTCAACATTTGTTAGTTCAACTCATGAATCAAATTTGACGATTTTCCCACCCGTAAACGCAGATGAAAATGGAAGGCAATTTCTGTCACTGGTTTTCACGGTTATTTTCTTTTATGAGTTTACCGAAGGAAGTCACGTCATTTTAAAAATAGGCTGGTTAATTAATTACTTTCTCACCTAGTTAGTCTTCCCGTTTTGTAAAGCTACAGGTGTGAAATAAGGAGCAATTTAGTTTTTTCTCGTTAAAGCTTTAGGAGTGTTGCTTTTTACGACGTTCTTTTCGTCAAAATGTATATTTTTACTTGGTAAAACATTATTCAAGTCCATCTCTAAAGACATTGTATGACTGTGAATACTGAACCAAAACATGTTTAAGGGCCGAAAAATGGAATAAGTAAACAGTAAAGAAAAACCAATAAAAGTTGTTTTATTGGCCGTCGACCGAAACACCTGCCACATAATGAGTTTTTAGTTATTTCAGGGTCTCATTGATTAAATTCAATAAACATTTTTTATTTGACAAGAATTCGGGATGTAAAATGTCGGGTGTACTTATGTATCAAATTGACTAAATGGATAAAATAAGAAGATTTGTAATGTTTTATTATGGTAAGATGCTCATACAAACATCAAAAAAGTTTGCGATCACTGTGAAAATTCGATATCTTTTTTGTTACGGTAGATTATTATTACTTCTTCTTCTTTTTAGATTATTTATTTAAAAATATAGATTTAGAATATAAAATAAAAAAAATCTGTTAATTTGTTCTTATATAAAAAAAACCGGCCAAGTGCGAGTTGGACTCGCCCATGAAGGGTTCCGTAGCAGCAAGCATAGATTAGAGATATAATTATATTGAGATTAGTAAGTAATATACAAAAACAATAAAAATAACTTTGTTTTTCATAGTATTTGTATGAATGGCAAAGTTATATTTGCGGTTTTTGAAAATGTACTATATCTCAAAAACTGCTAACTGTATCTCATCCAAACCAATTTCCGTTGGTAGTTTTGGTTGAGGTCTACATTATATATTTTTTTTAGTTTTATCATTCTCTTATATTAGAAGTTACGGGGGGGGGGGGACACACTTTTTACCACTTTGGAAGTGTCTCTCGCGCAAACTGTTCAGTTCAGAAAAAAATGATGTTAGTAACCTCAATATCATTTTTAAAGATCTATTCATAGATACCCCACACGTATGGGTTTGGTGAAAAAATTTTTTTTGAGTTTCAATTCTAAGTATGGGGGGCACCCCCAAAATTTGTTTTGTTTTGATTTTTGTGTGAAAATTCTAATGCGATTCACATAATACATCTTTCTACCAAATTTCAACAGGATAGCTCTTATATTTTCGACAAAAAGTGGCTGTGACATACACGGACAGACAGACAGACAGACAGACAGACAGACATGACGAATCTATAAGGGTTCCGTTTTTGCCATTTGGCTACGGAACCCTAAAAAATAGCTTATGCTAGTAATCACAAACTTTTTTTGATGTGTGTATGTGTGCTCCGGATGGCTGATGTCCGGGGAGCTCTGTCGTGACCACAATATAATAAAATTATATAATACTACAGTCGTGACTAATCGTGCATGAAATTCTGTTATCATTGTTCCTTTTACTTCTCTTTGCTGTGGTTTCCGGGATTTACCAGGGTACACTTTGCACAAACGGATTTACAGCAATACTACACGCAATACTCCGTCTAGGGAGCAAGCAATAAGTTAAAAAATGATTAAAATCTGCTTGTGACTAGATTTGTTTACAAATTGGTATTGGCCATTTGCTTAAAATAAACAAAACAATTGCATGGTAGATAAACCATTTTAAAAATAGATCTCTAAAGTGTTTCAACTCGCCTTAGTATACATATACTTCACTCTGCAAAACAAAATATGTACATTATGGATGATATTGCACGCGTTTGCAATAAACATTTGGAACTAGAAAACGTGAAAGAAGCGTTATCATTTTATGATTTCCATTTTTTTGGGTCGCATTGGAAAATATAAAGATGATGTTTAGCATCTCACCTTGTAGGTTCAGATGTTACAGATGTTACATGTGTCCTCGGAGTGCGCGTGTGTGTACCTAGTGACCCTGGTCACGTCCACACCGCGCTGTTTGGGATAATGTTTGAACTATGATATCTATTTTGAGCATATTAAGGTTGATATTTTCGTTTAAAGATTATATTTTGGGAGTGTAACTGACGGTCTTTTTAAAATCTAATGTTTTTGGTTTTTGAGCCATTGATCTAAAATTCTAGACGTACCTATAACTTCCTTTTTATAGCCCTATGCTCGAATAAGGCATTATCATTCAAAAATATGTAACTATTATATGTATAATTCATACGGCATAAAACTTTTTACTGCTTAGAAGATTGCTAATACAGAAAATGGCATGCTACTTTTAATAAATAGAATTTTTTATTCGTTCGTTTATTCGACATCGTAAAACTGAAACAAAGTAGTATAGCACCGCTGCAAAAACATAAAAAAGCGTCACTCGTAGCACTCATTTTTTCGGTTTGATGAGAAACGCATAAATTATTCGCGGCACATAAATATCCCTATATGAACTGGCTCAACCATATCCTCCTTTGTTAAAGGTTAAAATAGCTATTTAATGAGTCAACAGTCGACGTACGGCGCGTCTAAATTAAATGACAATTGTGTCTCGTTTGTGCGCAGGTAGGTAACAGGTGTTCTGTTTAGCCGTATGAAAAATGAGTTCCATGATATTTATCTAATTCAGTATTTTATTTCAACATCATGACAGAATTTCGTCGAGTTATATGAGTTTGGAACTGTTTGATTCATTTACGTGCTGACACGTAGCGAAAAATATTAAAAATATGTCATGTGTGTAAAGGATATTTATTCTTTTTGATCGTTCGTGCTTGATATAACGCCAATTGTCAGTTGCTTTTACATATTAGACAACCAATTGCTAATTTTATAACAAATTAGCAATTGGTTGTCTAATATGTATGTATCACAAACAAAAAAATTGAATTGAATTAAATAAAAATCAACTTTTCGAATAAACAACGGAACAACACTGTAATCAATTAAATATGTTTTTGAGAACAAATTGCTGCAAACGTCGTTCACTGTATCTCTAGTCTTAAACACAGAACATTGAACCAAATTCCTACAGCTGGATTATTTCCTTGAATTGTATAATAAACTCTTAGATGAAGTTCGGTGGTTCTCAATTAATAACAAGGCCCGGAATGTCTGTCTGCTCTGAGAAACTGTATAAAAGATTATCGAACGGAAGAAAAACAGTGTTCATATTGCTGCGGCTCCTGGGTGTCCTTTCATCACGTTTTATGTACTCCTCAGGCAGTTGAATGGAAGTTTTTTTCTGGTTTAGTGGAGGTTTTTGTCGGAGTAATGCGGCGGGCCGCGCCTCCCGCGTCCCTCCTCACTGCCCCGATGAATATTTTGTGATTTTTACGGGACAGCTGGCTGAAATATTTATTTGATCAAAACTTCTTGATTGGGAATGTCGCCTTCAAGTGGGATGTGTTATGATAACTTATTGATAGTTCACTTCTTATAAATATGTCGTCTTGAACTTTTCATAGACAGTTTGTATGTCATATGTAACAGTTATTGAGTGCTAGTTAAAAAAAAAATCATTTACTTTCTTTGGTTCAATTAAAATATTTTATTTGTTGTAGGTATATAAATATTCTTAAATTTCTATTTGAAAGAAATTCTGCAAATTGTTTTAAAAGATCACACAAACTAATTCTTGAATCAGTTCCACACAATACACATACAGTAATATCACTTACGCTTCTATTCATTTAACTTATTGTAAGGTTGTACACTATACGTTAATCTTTCCCGACACATCAACGTCATCCGATAGCGCTGCATTGTTATTTGTTACTGACCTACGACCCGCCCCACTGACGGATATTGGGGATACCCATCAAACTAACCCGGATCGACTTAAATAGCCGAGGTTAGTGACGGCAGCTTTACGGTGCACCGTCGACATTGACTGGTTTGATAGCGAAGTGAAATAGCCTTCAATATTTTGTATTCTGGAGAGACCGCTATCAAAGCCTAGCTATCTCCCTACCCTTTCTAACCACCTGAAAATAATGTTTACAACAATTTTCTTGCGTACTCGATTAAATTACATAGGCCACCTGAAACTAGATTTATATTTTCTATTAGTATACCGAAGTTTACGCCCGTATTTGATCGCGAAACGAAATCTAGGGAACGCCAAGCTTCTCGAGACTGATTTCTTGATATCCGATTTGGTGTAACGGTGTATCGGTGGAGGAAGCGGTTATCGGGAGCTGATTGAGAGCGCAATAAATTTGGATTGCTTTCCTACGTGTATACTACCCCTATGATTCGCGGAACGCACTTATACATAAATAACTATTACTCTGTTACATTTACTTTACCAATACTGACGTATTATCAATATAGTCCTAGGTCACAGATTCATGAATAACTAACACAGACATGACTGAAACGTAATAAGTAATCGCAATAGGAGCGTGACGTCGAACCGAGCTTTTTGTGTCCCTGAAAATTGATGGTGTCACTTAATGCTAGAGCCGATGGAACAGAACAGACTATGTAGCAATTTTTCATGACTGAATCATGATTATCGCTTGTTGTTAAGCTCTCCATAGTATTTTAATGGAATTACGTAAGCTTTGCTTTGAGGAGAGGGAGAAAAGCCTAAATAAATTAAACCAATTACCAACTTAAACATGAAAATGTAAGCGCGTTTGTTTCATGTAGTCAGTTCCTGCAAGTGGCGCGAGTCGCACGAGATTACGAGTTCCGTACAAGGAGCACATAAAAGAAAATGGTAACCAACAGAAAGGTGGTAATGGAATTAACCGAGGTTGGGCGTGACTACACTTAGTATAGGTACATAAATATGATCGCCAACGTTTGTTGTTCGGGCTCTCCTTATTTTGTGAAAGTAATTACGGTTCTTGTCATCCAATCTTAGCTTACTTTCCCCAACCACTTGAAAAATAAAATACAGCAGCAACCTGCGTGGTAAATATTCAGAGCACACATGGTGGTGCTCAATGTTATATTTGGTACATAGTAAACTAATATGTTTATGACGTAGATAAAGTAAAGGATATAATATCGTACAGTCGACAAGTCGAACCGTCTGTGGTGTAAGTAGCTTGGGCGGGTTTTTCGCTGAACGCTTTCGAGCACAAATGTTAATATTCTGTGTAATATTAAAGATTGTTTCCTTGCTCTTGCTTCAAAAGTCATGAGTCGTCATAAAGGTGATGCTTTTTTTAATGTTGGTAGATCTTAACCTGAAATCGGTCTACACCGATGTGCCTCGACAGGTCAACAAAATATGTATAAAAAAGTGGAGACTTTTAAGTTGGACCACTTACTGCTATTACTTTCAATGTCGTCAATAGGGTTCTTTGTGAGTTTTCCGGCCAAAGTTGGATCATATGCGAGTCATTTGAGAGCACTTCACAAAATAGCATACCAAAACTCCAGACCTTAGAAAGCCATGGCATGCTATCGCTTAGCCCAAAATCAGGCAGACGCATTATCACGATCATTAAAAGAACTTGGGTTTTGTGCAGTGTTTGGACAAGTTGGCAATTACTAAGGCGATTCACACACGACACCGCGCACCGCCGCCGCGGCGGGCGGTGGCGGTAAAGCGGATTTCATAGCGGTATACGCGCCTGACCGCGCGGTTGGATTTATCACGGTTTTGACCAGTTTGATCACAAACACTGGCAAGAATGGCCGCTGAAGTGGTGGCAGCAATCTGGCTTTAATGGCGTAGAAAGAAAAATATAAGAAGATATTGGGCTCATCCATTTTTAAGAAGCAGAACTCTAAATGGGACATTCAACGCGTCCTGCACCCATAATGAACCGCGCGGTTATGCGACGCCCCGTGTGTGAGGCGCCGCCTTACCGCGCGGCCGGCAGCGCGGAGGGGCGGTGGCGGAGAAAGCGCCGTTCGACCGCGCGGCCGGGCGGTGTACGTGTGTTAGGTATCTACGGATTTCTTAGAGACCAATGCCGTGTGTGGATCGCCTAAAAATATACAATTAAAGCAAAATAAAAAAAAAAACAACATAAATAACACAAGTATATATTTTAATTGGTTTGTAAACTTTTTTAGGCTGCTGTTTACATTATCTCAAAGTTCTAGTTTGCACTTGACTAAGAGGTGACTGTGGAGGAGACTCAAAAAAATCAAGGCACGCGAGAGAAACGGCGCGTAGTGTGCGTGTGTGGTGACGAGTAGAGGCTGTGTGGTGTGGGTGTGGGCGGCCCCGGCGGGCGCGGCGGTGGACTGGGCTGGGGGTATCGATCCCCGCGGGGCGCGTGCGCCGAGCGCGCGGTGCGAGCCGAGCGAGCGAGCGCCACCCGCGCAGTCCGCAGCCGGCCGCCAGCCCAGCGACTGCCGACACCGCGGGGACTCCGCGCCGCGCGAACCTTCCCTCGCAACGTTTGACATTCAGCGCGCGACAACATTCGCACAGTCTCAAATCGCTTCTCTCACAGGAATTGCTCTAGTGTTATCACTTCGAAACTATTGAAAACTTGTAGTTTCGTCGACATTTACCTGTTATCTTGACTTTGAAATGACACATTTCAAAAAGTGATAAACTTTATTTATTTACATTCTTTAATAAATGTTCTAATTAAAACTTAAACAACATTAACAGAGGATGTCTTACAGCTAATTCAAAGTTGGTGCTGTGGTGGAAAGTATAATACATACGGTGCTTATCTTTTGAAGTGATCGTGTTTGTGACTGAAAAAATAAAACAGACGCTGGGAGCGTTGCTCACGAGTTCACGGGTCGTTAATTCAGTGGAAGAGAGAATCCGAAAAAAGAGGTCTCGTTTACGTCCGCTCATCGGAGTGATAAAATTTATGACAAACGGTAAGGAGCGTGTAGTGATAAGGGTTGGGTGCGTTATCTGTGCGGCGCGCGCGTGTGGCGCTCGGACCAGCGCCAGCGGTAATTACTCCACCTCAGGAGGCGAACGTCTCCATTCATTACTGTTATCACACTACAATTACATATTGCCGCCGTTACTGTCCACTGATAACCCACCCTCCTGTAATTTAGTGTAAGTGAGCACCCTCCTATAGTTTCTTCTTTATTGGCACTTTAGATTGGCAGATTTTTCTACTGTATTTCAGAGACACCGGATAAAAGCTTCAAAAACTTAATATCTTTATTGAAGTATCATTAAGTTACATATTATATTCTACTGAGGTTTTCTTCCCTGCCGCTCTTCAAGCAAAATGAAAAATCTAGTTTTATTTTGTCAACCGATAGAGATAATATTATTCTTAAAAGGGAGTACAGATGAAATACTAAAAGTATTAATGACCGTCAATACCAGAAATACTTTATTTTGTGCCAGTTTTCCTCTAGTTAAATCTACGATTCAACTCTATTCTACTATCTTTTCCTCTTCTAGTTTCCCTTTCTTTTCCTTAACTATTGCCTTGCCCAACTTTCAATATTTACCTATTTGCACTGAGGGGTGGCTTCCGTAGGCCATGTTACAAGAAAATATAATATAATAATTATTATCATGTCAGTAAATTACTCAGATATGTCTGTGTAATTTACTTTGTATTCAGCAGTAGTTGTAAGTAATTCCCTAATTTGTCACACGTTAAGTATTTCCCAACACATTTATTTGATACAATATAGCTAAAATAATTCTGCTCCAATTAGCATTACGTTTATAGGAAAGGAGGCTGACCACTATGTTTAACTATGTTTTGTGACGGGAAAGGGGCCTGTTTCAATAACACACTCGTTAGTCTAAAAAATCGTTTTAGGGAAATGTCACGGGTTCAGATTTGCGTGAAAATTTATGCGTGTGTCGTATGTCTTGGGGAAGTGTCTCGGTGGTGTGAGTGTCGGACACTGTAGCCTCGGATTACACGACCGGTGTCGGCCATGCCTCAACCGACCTTTTTAGACGTTACCTCTTTGTACGTGTCGTTCAGATTAATCGTGTTATGGTCGGTTTCTAAAATTAACTGCTCAACCTTTTCAAAGTAAAAATAATTAATTAGATCAGTCATTTTTTTGGATACACCCAAACTTTTTTGAATTTTAGAATACAAACAGTAATCTCTCACAGCTTTCAGCTAAAATGAACAAACACTACAACACTAAATACTCGTAGGAAGATCCACAATTATATGCGTTGTTAGAAAGTATAGAGATCCATTCATGTGTAGTAAGTTACTACTATCCAACGATGACTCACCCTCTGCGAGCTGCGAAAAAAGACAAATTGCCAACTCTGCCGTCTGTATGCTCATCGCATTGATAGATAAATGGTCTTTAGAGCTACTAAAAGTCTAGGGATTTCTTTAGAAAGTCGCGATCAAACAAGACTTGCTATTTCTTATATGTTTAGGGATCAGTATTTGTAATAAACACAATAAACCTTTAAGACTTTGGGGTAAAAAATCTATTCTAGAATCCCGTTTCGGTTGGGAAACTTCGAACAATAGAACGCACCAGCCTTAGACATAAAATACCTCATTACTTTTTATAACTTGGAGAAATAAAGGAGAGGTCGCCCTAGGGAGCGGCAAGTTTTCATCAGTAGTGTTACTGAACAGTATCTGTTTGAAGACGTTCTTATCTTCAGACGAGACCCCGAGCATGTCCACAAAATAAATCGTGCGATGACGCCCACGGTTCAATTTTGTGTGAAAATTACGAGTTTAGGTACGTATCTTCAGAAAATTTGGTCGAACAAATAGATAGCAGGCCGAGGGTTGACCGTGATTCGCGTCACGTCTCATGCGGCCACAGGGTACTTTTAAAAATTCGTTTCCCGACCTTCCGACAAGTTCGTATGCTGCAACGACGACCTTTACTCAATGTGCGCCGACCCCATCGTACAGTGTAGCAAAATTAGGATTTCACTCTTAAGGCATTTCATTTAATTAAATGTTTACCTATAGCTACTAATTTGCAAACAAGGCCGTGTAATTTTAAAGAACAGTTCACATAAACTCGGTGAAAATAAATCTTTGTCTTTTTATGTTGTTAAAGTGGTCAAAATTAAAGATATTGCAATAAAAATATAATTTCTAAATAACGTAGCATCAAAATACAAAAGAGTTTCGGTCTATTTGCATCTTTGATTGAACATTTGTTTGATTGAATCAGTTGAATTATTGCAAGTACCTTACTCTGGATTCTAATAACGTCAAACTGCGGTCACCAATGGTTTTGTCCAATATAATTACTATGGAAATATTGACCTCAGACCCTTTCTTGTTTAAGGACACTTTATTGAAGGGCACTACGGTCTAAGAGTCAAGAACAATTGGGATTGAATTTTGATCAAGATTTCCAAATGGTAAATACTGTTCGTTTTGCCCAGTATGTAGGTATCTGTGTAGATTGTAGAGTAATAGCACTCGGAGCGAAATGCGGTGGTAATTAATTTGGGAACAGAAGAAAATTAAAAGGCTTTTAAAATAAAGCTGGAGCCCGGCTGGCAGTTTCGTTGTTAACTTCATTATTACAAAATCCGTGTCCACTTTGAAAGTCTCTATCAGTATTACGAGCTCGTCGTGTTGAGCATTCAATCTTCTCTCATGAGGTTTCGGTTTGTTATTTTATTCAGGTCGTGAATCGAACCGTAAGAAGGTGTTAAAGAGTGAATTGGCAAAAGGAGCGAATGAATGGAATATGCGAACAGGTCGGCGCGGTGGTTCCGATCGCCATTCGCAGTTGAATAATGAATGCGTCAGGGACGATAATACTCACCGTGGCCCACCGCCGTCTCCGCGTGGGGACACTCGCTACCTACCTACACATGAATAGATCAACTGTACTGTTTCAATACACAAATCTTGGATACGAAACACCTTATATCCAACTTCAACAGATATTTACTTACGATATAAAATTCTACATCAAAGGAGATTTACATCAAACAGTTGGGGATGATCTCAGTTATTTTAAATCTGATTATGGTAATGTTACGTAAATCGGAAACAAATCTGGTGTTACGGTTAGTACACATTAAAATTATGTAAATTAATCCGTAAGCCGAAAATCTTTGTAAATACGTTCTATTGCTAATTTTAGGAAAACAAAACGAATCATCTGATAAGACAAATTTTACTCGAGTCTAATTCAAGTAGGTACTTATAAACCAAACCATAACTTTTAAAGTTTTTGAAACTGCACTGAATTTCAGCTTATAGATAAAGGATACTTGCTATCATTAAATGTTATGGTGTAAAATACTGAGGCTGTAGTCAAAAGTTATCGAAATGGAGATTGTGACCAAACAAACCGTAGAACTAATCAGTTTTTGAAACTACACTCAAGTTCAACTACTTTTAGATATTTCTGTACTAAAATTCTAAGTATCTTCGCTATTGGCATATTTTTGCAAAAAAATAGTATCAAAAACAATGTTAGTGACACGAGGATAATAAGCATTTTATCCTCGAAGAAATATAAAAATGAATTGCATATATGAGTCGCGCGATATTGCGTGCAGCAAGGCGGCAATCGTCTCACCTTGTTGACATTTATGTCTCATGATATACAGCATCGACAACTGACATGACAAAATTATGACAGCAATCAAATTGTGAACATAACGCTCGACACGCGAATGTTCTATTACCTATGTCTCTTATGGCCGCGTTTCCATTATACAAGTCACTTGTAAACATGTTGCAAATTGTATGAAACACGCTACAAGTAGGTGGTATGAATTTGTACATTTGGTTTCAAGTAATTGTCAACCTACTCAATTGGTAAATAGGCAAGTAAAACCTGCATGCAATTTGCACACTCTCGTAAACATGTTTGCAATTCAAGCTACTTGTATGCAAATATGACGTCATACTTGAATGCAAGACTTGCCTAATGTAAACGCGCCATTATGTTCAATGATGTAGAACAACCCAATGAAGTACAACTGACAATGGTAAGACCAAAATACATTTGATATTTTCAACTTTTTTCAACCGTAGGTATCCTTTGTGTCTAATCCGCTCGGTAGAAGTGCCTATTTTCATCGCTGTCCTTCATAAAGGTCATGAGTAAAAAGATTTCAAACGTGAAAGAAATGTGTAAGAAGATTCCTTTTGTACTTTTGTTTGACGCCAACTTTAATGGTTCAAGAAAGTAATTTTGTTTCAAAATGTGATTGCATATTGAAGTACAATTAAAATTTCATAATATCTACGAAAAGTGACAATTTTCGTCCAAAATTTTCCTGTTTTTAGGTCAAACAAAGCATCGTAAGGGGAGGTATAGAATTGAATAAAATATAAATATTTCAGGAACGTAAAACTTTCTCAGTATCTCGTCCTTGTGAATATTATGTAGCTATTCATTCAAGTCACGCGTGCCTCTGCTGTTTATTCACATTCGCATTGGCGTACGTAAATAATGGGGTAACTTTTCCAAGTCGTCCGACTCGTGTGAGACATGCTTCAATAACCTATTTACTTTAAATCATATTTTCATTTACAAATTGCTCCACTGCAGCTAACTTATTGTAATGCAAAGCGAATATTATCCTTAAATCAATGCTCATAAGGAGCAGTGGTGAAGCAGTGGTGGCCCAGTGGTATCGGCCTCGACTTACGAGTTGTAGGTCGTAGGTTCGAACCCCGTCAGGCGCATTACTTTGTGTAATTTATTTCAACACCACTGCTTTCAAAACGGTGAAGGAAAACATCGTGAGGAAACCGGCATGTCCTAGAACCAAAAATTCGAAGACATGTGACATCTACCAATCCGCACTGGGCCCGCGTGGTAGATTACGGCCCACTCCCTCTCACAGAGAGGAGGCCTGTGTCCCAGCAGTGGGAACATTTATAGGCTGATGATGATGATGAATGCTCATAAATATTGTCAACAAGAGCATGAATAAAATCCTAGGCTTTGTCAGTATTCGTATCTGTATTTATGTACGTAGCGCTTCCGATGTTTTACTCACTCATAATACAACCGCGGCTGGTATCGGAATACCTTAAAATTGTGTCCATAAAGATAAGAATTTTTGCGACTTCGTTTCGCTAGGCTCGAGGTTCCCTAAAAATTTATGATCACATTTCATGACTACGTAAGAGTTCTGTCGGTTTTTCTGAAAAAAAAAATGTGATATCCGATGTCCTCATTTAAAGGAAGCTTTATAAATTGTCCGGAAAGTTGAACTAGAGCCATTAAACTCTGCTACGAGTGCTACGCTTTTTCGTAGCAAGTGCGTAGGCCGCAATACTGAACTTCTAATTTGGAATAGGATGGTATTACTCGGACTGTATGTTGCTCACCTATGCCGTTGTAAGTAATATAATTTATTATATAATAATGTTGACGTGTCTACTTTTACGCAAACATTAAACTGCATTATTCATTGTCCTCAGAAATTATTCGAGGAGATTTTTGGTGAACAATAGAATTATGAAAATTTTCGTGAACCGCGGTTTTGTTAATGGGCCACTAAAAAGGGACGGGTTCTAATTGCTTTGAATAATGTAAGCATATACATAGCTATGGGTAGCAACGCATCGGTACCTCACATGGAGCTGACCACTCGGTCAGCCTTTTGTTGCTTCAGATTTAATTAAGGGTTTGTTTAACAAAGTACTTATTGACAAAGGTATAATTAATAATAACATGTTCAAATTTTAAAAAATCTAAAAACCCACGTTTTTAAATGTCCTAAAAATAAGAAAATAACCCTACGGGGCTGAGAGAGGGGCCACTCAAAACGTGGGGGCGTATATTATTTAAGGGATTATTTATGGGACATATTTACATGACGAGTATATGATGTGTGATCGTGGGTGTAACTTGCAAATATCGCCCCCACGTTTTGAGTGGCCCCTCTCTCAGCCCCGTAGGGTTATTTTCTTATTTTTAGGACATTTAAAAACGTGGGTTTTTAGATTTTTTAAAATCTATTAATTATTTTATTATTTTTATCTTTGTTCATCGGGTTTGAAGCTACCCTGAAAATTTCGGCCTGCTAGCTTATCGGGAAGTGCCTCAAAACCTGTCAGCCATCTTGGACGTCCGCCATATTCGATTTAAGTCACATGATTATTTTTTTCATATTCCTGACAGCAAACCCTTTCATTTGATACCCATGTCAGGGGGGTGGATTTCAAACAGCCAGTCTGCTATCTTGGACGCCCGCCATATTGGATTTAAGTCACGTGACTATTTTTTTCGTACTCCTGACAGCAAACCCTTTCATTTGATATCCACATCATAGGGGTGCATTTCAAATAGCCTGTCAGCCATCTTTGACGTCCGCCATATTGGATTTAAGTCACGTGACTATTTTTTTTCGTATTCCTGACAGCAAACCCTTTCATTTGATACCCATATCAGGGGGGTGGGTTTCAAACAGTCAGTCCGCCATCTTGGGGAGGCCGCCATATTGGATTTGTTATGACGTTTCTTAGCTAGTCATATATTGTCATCAGAACTCAGAGCGTGTGCAAAATTTCAGCTTGCAAGCTTATCGGGAAGTGCCTCAAAATTGAGTTGCAAAAGTCCAACCGGAACGACAAACAAACAAACAAACATACAAACAAACAAACAAGAATTGTGAGTGTATAAAAACGTGGGAAAATCACCGCTTAATACGTAGTAGAGCTACATTCACGGCGTACGTGCATGTATGATGTAGGAAGCCTTAAGTACGTAACAAGAGGGAGCTCTTTAGGTCGTCTTATGAATTATGAGCGGCATGCAGCGTCGCCTGCGTCGCGCGCTAATTGATTCCTGAATTTAACCCTCGCGTAACCTCGTTACTCCAAGTGAATGTGAAAGATGTCACTTCATTCTCGCAGTAATGGAACAGTTCTTTAATCTTCTATCATATGAGCTAGCAACTGGAATTTCCTTTGCATTTAAATGTAATTTTCACCGTAATCCGCGTTCGGGTAAAAGAAGCCACTTGACACCCCGTCCTTTAACAAATTTCGTTAAAAACAATTGGAATTGGACGCGCTGCCAAGGTTAAGTAATGCGACAATCTGTGATTTATAAAGTAACATTAACATTTGGCCTTGCGAGGGCGTTTGGAAAGTCAGCAGAACCCGAGTTGAATCAAATGGTCGTCTTTTATTGGTAACTAGCTTCCGCCCGCGACTCCGTCCGCGCGGATGTCGGTCTTCGCGTGGATGGTTTATTTCTCCATTTTGAGTAACTCTGACAATGACATCTTATAAATATCTATTGGACCCAAATACGGCTAAGCCTATAATAATTAAGGAGATCCCTCTATTGAGCTACTGCTGTTGAGCTCGCGTTCTGTAGTAAGTATTTTTTTCATAGTAATTCCAACCTTGTATTTACAAATAACTGATCGGAACAGTAATCAAAAAGGTCGCGCTGAAAAGCACGGTTTAAAATGACACGCATACAATATTAATTCCACGGACGACCGCTCGCCACATTGAACACGTCCGCTCGCATCAAAATTCTGAATTTATATGCATCGCGCGGCGCGGAACGCGGCTCCTTATATAGGAGTCGGGGAAGCGTGGCCCGCGTGTGCCGCAAACGGTTCAAGCCAAATCCGACTTTCGGCGCTACAGGTTACGGCGCTGAATCCACTGCGGGTAATGCAACGTGTGTTCGCGGTTCTACAGAACAACGTCTATGAATAAAACTGAAAAATAAGTTTTTTTTTCTACGTATTTTTCCAGGATAAAAAGTATCCTATTTTATGCCCAGGATAATAAGGTATAATTATACCAAGTTTCATCGAAATCGAACCGTTAGTTTTCACGTGATGCCTGCAATTGCTGAATTTTTTTAATCACATATTTGGGTTTGGTATCGATCCAGCAACACGCCCCGCTATTTATTTTTTCAATATTTTCAATGTACAGAATTGACCCTTCTACAGATTTATTATATGTATACATGTAGATGTTTACTAGTCGTATTTTAGATGTCTTTCGTCAATTTGTTGTTACTATTTACATGTAACTCGACTTGTTACTACAATTGTTTTGAAGTTTTTATCTGATATTCCAAACTAACTGTTTTTTTATTTTCTATTCTATTATATTTGATAAATTGTACAATGTGGTACTCCTTACGACAATATATGTAGATATAAACGCGTCTTCTAAGTATTGAAGTTCATTACACATCACTAAGATAGTGCAATGCTTATCACGGAGCGCGGATCTGCATAGCAATTACATACACAACACACGCAAGCTGCGACAGTGTCTGGTGCAAAGTTGTTCCATTAAATTTAAAATCTCTACGTTTAGCATCACTGACACACGACATGAGGCAAATTGACGTCACCCAGCAAACTCGTGCGCTCCTCCGCGTTATATAAAAATCACGGACGAGGAAATATGGTGTGGAACTCATAACGCATTAGTACTTTTAATTCCAAAAGGAACGGCGGGAAAAACGGACATCGAAGTGCAACTTACTGCGTAAAAACCAGCTGTATGGCACACATATTGAGCGTGTTTGTATTGAGAGTTTGTATAAATTAGCAGTTTATTTTATTAACCGACCAAACATAATGTTTAATCTTGAATCATGTTTTAAATTTATCATAAAACTCGTACAATTTTGCGTTCGATATATTATTTCCACCCATCACCTAATTAGCGTGCATTGTCATTTCATTTTCCTACTTACACAATTTCACAACAACACTTCTTAGTAGAATGTTGGGCTTATGATGCTTGTGTATTAGCATAAGGAGCTCAAAAAGGCATTATTTTTAAATTTAGCAGCTCTGATAAATTCACTTTGAAGTATGGTGATTTCTCAGACCTTCGCGCGAAAGTGTGTCCAATCCTACTGTTTCCTGTTTAGTGATCGAGAAATAAATGTTAATATTTATAACAAAAACGTGACAACTTTAATCCTGAAGTTGAAATACAGCATTCAACACAAAAGCACGAGAGACAGCGCCGCACCGGAACATAACGCAACCGCTGCGCTGTGTGAAGATCCTTTGTAAATCTACCGCTTGCTCCGCTTCAAGACCTCGGTCTATTACATCCATAGCAGAACTGAGTCAGTCCAAGTGTTATGATTATTGCATCCGTACCTCCCACGAGGGGGAGCAGCGAAAACATGAACCCTTGTTTTTGTAACGAGCACATTCACTTAAAACTGCCACCATTTTGAGAAAATTTCGTAATTTCTATTTACTCACCGGTTTTCCTGTTGTTCTTCCCGAATTGTGTCACAGCTTGATCATATTTCCGAAAAAATATATCTTTATTTAACGATCCGTAGCGGGTGTGTTTTATTAAAATGGTTTATGGCAAATCGTTTTATGTTCCTTTCATTGCTTTGATGTCAGTACTTAAACAGTTGTTTTTATGTAATCTGATTATTAAAAATGTGATTATAACAAACATGGCTTAATTAAGATTGTTAAAAAGGAAATTTTTTGTTATAATTTCAAATTTACTCGTTCTTATGTTTATTTGTTATTAGTTTTGTCAATGAGGAACATTCTAGTTTGTTATAATATTGTCAAATAATTATAAAGAATGTTGATGTTGTCACTGAATCGCCTCAACAATTGCTACAACCAGTTTGTTATTAACTACCTTTATGTAGCTATTCTGGCAGCAACTAAAGTTTCTGAGATAATGAGAAACAATGAGAAACCTTAGTTATTAGATAGATACATTGAAGTAACTAAATACACATAAACGTGAGGAGCTAATTGTATATTACGTGCAAATAAATAATATCTGTATATTCTGGCACATAATAACGTTAGAATAACGTTTTCTCAAACTAGACTAGCATGTTCTCCAGTGTAGTGCCGTGTTTCCTTCTTGCAGTTTATTAGTTTATAAACTATTCATGATAAGACTAACTTTACCATGAATCTATGCCATGAATGAAACATCAGAAACTTCTGAAAAGCACCGTTGTCTGTTGCTATTTGTTGCATACGGAAGAATAGGTTCGTAAGATACCCCTATGGGTACCTCTAGGTAGGTAGGTAGGTAGAGTTATCGTCATAATGCTATCATTATGACGATAATTCTCAGAGAGAACGCACTAAAATATGAAAACAATTCACTATGTCTCTGAAATATAGTTATCCACAAATTAGTGTGCGAACCGAGCAATTTAATTTGCGTTTCCCGGAGACTGTTGCCTTCGTCATAGTTTGATAAAGTTCTTCGAGAATTCTGTGTAAGTAGGCCAATTGATAATCAAGTTTTATTTGTTATGAGAGTCATTAGGAGAGGAAATCTTGTTAGAACAAATTTCGAGCGAAGTTTGTTTGGAAGCCTATGTGCGGGCTCTGGTAATTACTGACGACGATGTTCATCTTTTACCTTTACAGTTTACAGCCTCTTGTGCGCCGCGAGAAAATTGTTAATTGTTTATATACAATACACGTATACGCCTTGGGATATATTTTTTAAGGTACTTGAATGCTTTGCGTCAACGGAGAGTTGCTATTCTAAGAACAAAAGGGTTTGTTGATGTATGTATCGTATGTGAGGGGTTTATTTGTGTTTACTGCTCTTAAAAGCATTTCTGGTGGAGGGACGAGCGTTATTGTGTGTAATATGTAGAAAATATTACAAGTACACGTATTTATGTTTTGGGTCTACGGTCTGGGTCTCCACTAAACGAGTGCTCCTGTTTATTGGTCCATAAAGTAACGTTTCATTCTAGAACCGTCCAAATATACTTTATTGGTCGTTGTAACTGATCGAGCACATCACTTTTACCTGTTTTGTACGGTGACATAATCATGGTTAAATTTTTGAAAGCGCCATAAATTCTTTAATGTTCTTCATAAAATTCGGTCATTCGTGTCAATTGTTTTATAGTTCTATTTTAAAGGAACGATAAAATTGGTAATATTGAATTGTTTTCTATCTGTCGCCAAGTTGATATAAAATTCATCATAGAGTTATGAATTGTGCCTGAGAAATGTTTTGCAGTCGGTGTGCGTATAAATATGGAGTTTATATGACTAAATATTCGTGTGGTCTTGTTGTGGCGTGTCGTATGAGTCAATACGTATGCCGAGCAGTCATACGGCGGTGTAGAGCAAGCACATAAACGTTATTGGTAACGAACGATGTGGAGCGGCCGGGCGCCGCGTCGCGCCTGTAATGTGGTTTACTTTTGCAGCCGCACGTCCACGTGATGCTAAGTGATGAGTACCGTACATGTACATATCTACTCCACTTGATGTTACATATACACTTATATACAGCATATACAAATGACTTCATATTGGAATCAAATTATTTTACAAACATGTTAAAGCGATGACTGAAACCGTAATGTGGCTCTTACGTACATAAACTTAGTTATGGCTTTTAAGACTTGTGTAAAACACTTTGATAAGCCGTCAGTTGAAACTGTTAGCTTTATTAAATTAGTCTTCACGTAAAGAGGCTAGACGTAATGTTTGTGAACTATTTTAGACTTTTGGGTAAATTCACGTAAATTGGGTTATAATGGAAAAGTAGTTATTTATTTTTTCAAATTAATAATAATAAGTAATGACAGTTTGAGTCCACTTTGGTTCTGCTTAGCTCTGAATCCTCTTAGCACACTGCTAGAGGATTCAGGTCTAGGCTATCGGTTGAAAAGAGGCGGTCAGGTTATATCTCACCTCCTTTACATGGATGACCTGAAACTCTTTGCCCCCAACAATTTCCAGCTGATGAAGCTACTGAAGGTAACTGAAACCTTCAGTAGCGCCATCAGGATGGAGTTTGGTGTGGACAAATGTGCGGTCATGCATGTAAAGCGAGGGGAGATTATGGAATCTGTGAGCACCCAACTCACGGACTCCATAAACCTTAGATCCCTCTCAGCAACCGAAACCTATAAGTATTTGGGTATGTCCGAAGCGTTGGGCATCAATGTTGCTGACATGAAGCAATCGTTGAAGGAGCGTTTCTTTGGCCGCCTGAAAAAAGTATTTAATAGCCTTTTATCAGGTGGTAATAAGGTGCGCGCCTTCAACGGCTGGGTCATGCCAGTATTGATGTACTCTTTTGGCATACTCAAATGGACTCAAACAGAACTTGATGCCCTGGATAGGAGGGTCCGTACATTGCTGACTGCATATCGAATGCATCACCCACGGTCTTCAGTTATGAGATTGTATATCCCGCGAAAATGTGGAGGTCGAGGTTTTCTAAACGCTAAGACTCTCCACAATCGCGAGATATGCAATCTCAGGGAATATTTCCTAAAAGCCGACGTGGGAATGCATCGAGATGTAGTAGCGGTGGACAAGGGCCTCACCCCGCTCTCCTTGGCTAAAGAGAACTGGCGCAAACCTGCGGTGCTTGACACTAATGATCGCATGGAGGTATGGCAGAGCAAAGAGCTTCACGGACGCTTTTTCCGGGCTCTACATGGGCCTGATGTAGATTTGTCAGCGTCCGTGACCTGGCTACGATCCGGGGACCTGTTTGGTGAAACCGAGGGTTTTGTCTGTGCAATTATGGATGAAGTTATGATGACGAATAACTACCGGAGATTTATTGTGAAGGATGGCACGGTTGACATATGTCGGGCATGCCACCGTCCTGGCGAATCAATCCGTCACATTATTTCCGGGTGTTCTCGTCTGGCTAACGGAGAATACTTGCATAGACATAACCTTGTAGCCAGGATAATCCATCAGCAACTTGCTCTGAAATACGGCCTTGTGGAATCGGAAGTGCCGTACTACAGGTATGAGCCCGACCCAGTTCTTGAAAGTGGCGATATCACACTGTACTGGGATCAATCCATCATGACTGACAGGACTATTGTAGCCAATAGACCTGATATAGTGGTGGTGGATCGATCAGAGCGGCGCACAATGATTGTTGACATAACCGTCCCGCATGATGAGAACCTCGTGAAAGCTGAAAAAGATAAGCAAATCAAGTATCTTGATTTGGCTCGCGAGGTTGTCGATATGTGGGATGTGGATTCAGCGATCATTGTGCCGATAGTCGTGTCGGCCCATGGCTTAATTGCCAAGAGCCTCGACCAACATCTAAGGAGGCTCTCTTTAGGCAGCTGGATCAAGGGCCTGATTCAGAGAGCAGTTCTTCTGGACACGGCGCGCATTGTCAGGAGGTTCCTTTCTCTGGAGCCCTGACCGTCGGTAGCTTGGACCCTGTTCCCGATACCGGTGGGCCACTATTATTTATATTTTTAAATGTTTTTTATTATTTTTCTTTTAATTTTGTGAAAATATTTAAAAATGTATGTAATAAGGTAAAAAAATGAATAAAGAGATAAGTAATAAAATAATAAGTAGGTATTTTTTAATGATTGTTTCCTGTGATACTTATTGCCTTAAAAAGTAAATATTAATGATCAATAATAATGTATCATCTCATTAATTATCCTTATTTCATGCAGACCTGTACATTGTTTCGTTTCGTCGGGCACTAACGAACTAAATCCCGAAAGAAAAATGCTCTAGAATCATTTCGGTGAAAACTAATAACACATAATTTTAATAAACGAAATGTTCAAAGACACATTATATTGTCCACCTTAATCTATATATATAAAAGAACAGGATTTTTTATTAAGACTCGACTGCAACCGAAACCGCTAGACGCAGAAACTTGAATTTTGGACAGCAGTTGCAGTCTACCATGTAGGGAAGCAATAAGACGGGATTTTGCGAAAATCCTCCTCTAAGGGGGTGAAAACGTTTGTATGAAAAATCTTATTCCTTGGGTTTATAAATTTGAAACTTGCCACGAATAAGAACACAAGTAAATAAAAAAGATTGGCTCAATTATTTTTTTAAAACTACCCTCCATTGGTAATCTAGGCGTTGTTAAAGTTTGTATGGGAAAATCATAACGCGCTTACCGATAAATTTGAAACTCAGGCTATATAAAAATTAGATAAAAAATAATCAAACACGTGTTTTTGGGTTTTTCGAAAATCACCCCCTAAGTTGGTGAAAAGGGGTATTCAAGTTTTAAGGGAAGGATTTTACTGCTTGCTTCGATAAACTCAAAACTGGGCATAAATTATCTCACAATCGAATACAGGATGCGTATTTATTTATGTTTCAAAAGTTAGTTTGTCCACACTAATATTTCAAAAAGAGGAAAGATTTGATTGTTTGTTTGCATTAACTAGGCTCCTAAACTACTAGACCATTTTTAGATTTTCCAAAAGAATCCTATAAGGAGGGTGACCGGGCATTAAATTGACTGAGTTCGAA
Source organism: Agrotis exclamationis (assembly GCA_950005045.1). NCBI lineage: Eukaryota > Metazoa > Arthropoda > Insecta > Lepidoptera > Noctuidae > Agrotis > Agrotis exclamationis. Next base: position 10,943,081 of record OX465421.1, read on the forward strand.
GTTAAAAACACGCGCAGACGAAGTCGCGGGCGGTGTGCTAGTGGTTATATACAGCTATACTCAAAGTGTGCTCCGCGGAGCCCTGGGACTCCGCCAAGCTTTTATAGGGGCTCCGCGAGCATTCAACTACCAAAACAAAATATCGCAATAGACTGGGTGCCGAATCTGATATAGAATTCAACTCTCTTCGATCAAACATAGGCTAAACCGATTCATGAAAAATAAAAACAGTTTCACATATTTCAATAGATTTGTTTTTTCATTTATTGAAGTATATCTACACTTTCACTGTAATTTGATTCCCTGTTATTGAAGAATGTACGTAACTTTTTGTTTTATTTTTGGGGTTCCGTGAAAAATTTTGCTTTAAAAAGTGTTCCGTCTCCGAAAAAGTTTTAGAATCACTGGGTTATAAAATGCCTGGTAGTTTTACTGAAACAACCATTGAAAATGCTACTGCGAGGTTTTTTTATTCAATAAATCTTATCCAATCGTCTTCGCCTACCTGTATACAATTCTCATATCATAGTTTGCGCCCTACATTTCCACCTCTAAAGTCCTGTATCTGAAACTTGTGTGGCTTATTACATAAAATAGTTGCCGCGCTGCTAACGTATATATTAAGAGCTTCATAGTTGCGAACAATCTTGGAGCAGGCTAGTTGAGGGGGCCGGGAGTGTCCTGTACTTTACTAATTTAACTTGAATGTAATTAATGAACTGACCGTCTGCGGCGCACCACTTCTCGGTCATTAGTCAAGTGCTTACTCATTAGCACACAACCGTTACCATTCAGATACTATAAATAAATTGCCCGTTCATATTTCACCGGACGCCTCGCATGCCGTGGTTTTATACAACAAAATACTAACATTACGGACTCCTATCGCGAACTCGTGACACTAAACGACTAAACAAATTATGCAAAACATAGGTTTTATGATGCAGTGTAGGTATAATTCTGTTTTATGACCTATAAAAGTGACTAATTTTACATATAGACGGGAAATTATAGGAGTCGGTTGTAGTCGCTTTGATCGAGGCAGTAAACATCGGCTTTGGTGCTAATTTATGGCAGGCGTTTGACGGTCCGACGATGTGAAAAAAAAAGTTTTGTAATTTGTGACAAAATCAGATGAAGATATACCAAATATTTGTTGAGTTTTGTAACATAATTACAGTCTTGGTATGTGACTGACGCCACAGTAAACGTCAACTATAAATTACAGTATGAACCACATGAAAGCGCCCCCGAACATATTATCTGCTGTGGTTTGCGCAAGTGTAGGTACTAATTATGTCCCATATTATTGCTAGAATTACTATCTTGTTAGGTTTAGGGAGCCTGACATTCAAATTAGTTACGCATTTGGCAGCACCGCAGCTCACTTGTGTGTGTAACAGGCACTATCAATTTGGTGCGGCAGCAGATAATAAATATTTTATTACAGGCTCGGACGGGCCACGTGAACCGCAAAATCACTGTTACGGCCTTGTTATACGGATAATTTGCAAATATTATCGTAAAACCAGCAATGACGCCTGTTACAAATCACGGCGGTAATATATTGTTATAAAGCCGTGCATTTAATATCGACGCTGTTCAACAATGTTCTGTTAACCATGTTCAGTAATACATGTATCGTTCGTATGCTGTGTATTTTCATTTCAGTTTGCTTGTTTAAGTTATAAAGCGCTATATATTCAGATAGATTGTAAACATTATGGCTAAATACAAACACAGCATCAAATCCAATAGGATAGTTAGGCTACTTTAGTATGTATTATCGTATCTAGCGAGTTGCAAGCACGTTAGCAGATATTCAAATAGTTGGTAGTGAGCTGCAAGCGGGGCTGATATCGGCACGGCCAATAGGACATTAATTTTGATTGTTTGTACAGTGGTGAGATGATAATATTATGCGGTATTGGTCATCGTGTGGTTATGTGAGTCGGTACAGTGAGTCGTCTGGTGGATGCTGAGTGGTGGTGCAATTACGATAACGCGTGAGAGCGCGCGTAGCGAGGCAAACGCCAATTATTTGATCGCAGCCTACAAACCAGATTAACTACCGCATTTGTTTGCACTACTGTTGATTTCGCACTGAACTCTTATTACACTAAATCCCACGTACGTAACTACACCTGTAATTTTTACGTACGTACGTAATTACACCTGTAATTTTAGAAGGGAAAGGCAGATATGCACCTAATACTGCACTCACATTTCGTCAATAACGTAGAAGTTCAACGTAATGTGGTCTTTTATTCTAAGTTGAACCTAGTTCGTCAATATGGCGTGGAGCGGTGTTTGTGACCACTAGACAAACGAATTTATACAACAAATAATTATCTGCTCCCAGTTGTTTCACCCCCGCTGCGTGGTTCCTATTGGTCGTAATATATAATATATAGCCTTCTTCTATAAATTGGCTATCCAACACAAAAAGATTTTGTCGATTCGAACCAGGAGTATCCTTAGATTAGCGGCATAGGGGGAAACTCGCCTCTGGTCTGCGGCCTTTTTACACGAAGTAGGAACAGTAGTGGTAAACTCGGCCGAATGTGTGGGGGAGAATACCATGGGAAAAAGGCTTAAGGGGAAACTGGCCTCTGGTCACATTTGTCACCTGGCTTTGTCATCACTGGCTTCGTTTTTGCCACCGCAACTCTTGATCTTTAAATTATTGGTATAGATTTATTATAGGAATGTCTTGTTTGAACAAGCTGCCACTGTTCAGTATACTTTTAAAACATTTATTTTCTTAAACAACAGTTTAAATTAAACAAGGTATGGAAATGAAACCAGTTGAAGAAAGAGAAGCAAAAGTGACACGACGTTTTAATAATTAATTTTTAACTTTGTAACACTGTTTGTTTATTAAATTACATCGGGAGTGGTAAAGTTATTTTTGGCACAATTTTGTACTTCTTGTACGAATTGGCAGTGGCGGTTACTAATTGATTTTCTTTGAAATATTAAACAGGAAACAGAAGTAATGATTGTACTTGATTAATTTCTCAATTTTACTTTTCCTTACTAATGGTACGTACTTATTAGTTAATTTCAACCAATTATTCAAGGCGCCTGTTAAGGATGCAGTATCTATATTTAACCGATTTTATTTTTAATACGACCGTAAAAGTACTTGAAAAAGTATAATAATGTATTTCATTTTAAAAATATTTTTAATTGAATTTAAGAAGTTAATTATTACGTCGACAAATATTAGCGCTTGTATTCGTTCGAAAACGTAGCTGCCAAGTGCTTTTATTTATTATTAGTGACAAATCAAATCGGCAAAATTCAGTTCCTGCCTTACAGATGCGGTGTCGAATTATATTATTACCTAATATCATATTATCAATCTGGTATTTTTATGATATCAGGTTTAATTTCAAAACTATGAGCTTTTAGCAAAAGCCTTTTAAGTATAACGATTTACAACATTTAATTCATAAATGCAATAAAATTGTATTTAGAAAAGCTTACTACCAGACTTTCAATATGTAAATTAGTTAAATAGACTTTAATAAATTAATGGCTAGGTGACAAGGTGTCACCTGTCAGCTTTAAAGTGACGCTCTATGGATATGCTGACGCGAGCGAGTGTGACCTCTGCTGACACAGCTGTTATACGTGGCATTTGAATAATAACCTTTCTGTCATTAAGTTTTTATATGAATACTCCAACCTTTTAAGGAAAAATCATGCTATTAAATACGTTTAATATCTAAATTACTCAGACAGACTTTAATAAATTAATGGCTAGCATACATGTTAGTAGGCAACAAGGTGTCACCTGTCAACAGAGCTCAGCATAAAGTGACGCTCTATGGATATGCTGACGCGAGCAAGCGTGACCTGTGCCAACACAACCGTGATATGCGGCATTTGAATTACTTACGTCATCGACATTGATGTATAATTTTCAGAAAATATTATGTAAAATGTTTAACTTTACAAGTTTATGATAATATCAATTTGATTTTGAATATTAATTGTATTAGATTAGGAACTTGAAATTTGCAGTTTGAAAGAATACTGCTCAACTATCTGTAGGCCATACAAATATTTTTTTCCGGTAATCGAACCCACGACGCACTGCTTTTGACCGTTCAGCCATTGTGCTAATCATGCCACCAAATATAATATAGAATAAATGAATTAGAAATACATAATAAAACTTGAAGACACTAATTTCAAGGCCTTATAGTTTTCTTCTATTTAATTTGCATTCAATCATTTCAGGTCGTATTTACGAAGTTGTAGTTGTGCCAATGGCATAATAGATGACGGTACTCAGTAGCACGATATTTTCCATCACTTCAGACATAACTGATAGATTACCCGATCGGAGACTTCACAAAGGTATTTTTCTTTCTTCCGGTACAGACCTTCCGGTATACCGCGCCTTTATACCGCTTGCCAAAATGTGCTAATGTAGTTTTTTGTAGATTTTTTCTGAATCATGACGATTACTGACTTTGTAAACAAAAACAACAGCCTATTGTACATTTTTTCTATTGATTTCCTATTTATGACGAATAAATGTGAACTCATCAGTTCCACTTCATTTATTTATTTATCATAATTCTGATCTGTTTCATTTGATTGGATACAATGTCTCAAAATATTCTGTTGGGTAAATAACAAGAAAGGAAGGAGTTTCAGAAAAAAGATCTGCACGATTGTTACTTATTACAATCAGTTTTTAGTACAATTATTATTATCTTGACGTCTCTTTTAATACATAAATCTAATCATATAGCCTTGACCACGTTAGCTAAAAAAATAAATAATAGTAGCCCACTGGTATCCAGAACAAGTTCCGGATAGTGGCGGATACCACAGCTACTTTATATCTAATATATAAAAATCAATGCCACTTTTCGTTGTAATGTTTTAACTCAAGAACGGTCTCACCTATCCAAACCAAATATTTAGGCTTTGTTCGAACTATTTAGAAGATGCTTTATGTGAAATTTGCAGAAAATCGGACGAGCGGTTCTTAATATACCCGTGCGAAGCTGGGACGGGCCACTAGTTTATACATATTTTTAACATTTAATTTTATTGTCAAACTAGCTGACCGGGCAAACTTCGTACCGCCTCACCTTTTAAACCTTCCTTGGACTTCCAGAAGTAATTCAAGACCAAAATTAGCCAAATCGGTCGAGCCGTTCTCGAGTTTTAGCGAGACTAACGAACAGCAATTGATTTTTATATATAAGATAAGAAGAAGAAGAAGAAAATTAAAATGTATCTAAGAAGTTTAATGATACTAAGAAAATTACAATATTTTGCATAATCAAAGCTTATGTGTAATGTGAGAACATTGCTGGTTTTTTTATATGGAAATACACCACCTCTTTTTTTTCTTAGTTCTAGGACATACCGGTTTCCATACGATTTTTGATTTCACCGTTTATTTAACGATAGAACAGTATAATCGTATTTTATTACAAAGCAATTTTATTTTTAATTCTGCAATTAAACCGCCATAAAGGCTGTATTAAAACCATTATAATTCTTTAATGCTTCATTTTACGTTCAGGAATAGTTCTCATAAAACGTTCGTTTACGATACCTACATACGAGTTAACTCTAGATCCTCTTTCAATATGAGTTCGACATACATATTTTATTTCTCGGAAATTTCGGTTTCATAGCCTCTGATGATTATATTACATTCCTGATATTTGAATACATTTACGAATTTCATATATTATTGAAAATAGGAAGATTTTTTTTATTCATTCTTCTTTGTAGATAGAAATATAAAAGCATTCCGAAAATGTAAGTAATACCCACAAACAGTGAGTTCACAAAATGTCACGTTGTTATTGTTGTTCTGAAATGACAAATAACATAATTAATTTCATACGTTTCGGAGGGCCTCGGGAATAAATGGAGCGTTCTAGTATTACTTGGCACAAGTTAAGGATGAATAAATAAAAAAATACGAACTATGAACTCTAGTAATTTTATTACAGCAATAAAATAAAGAAATTCTCTCCAAGAACATCGTAAATTTTTATATTCACAGGGTTCATGAATGTGTGCCACCAGTTTCTACAAGCCATTATTAAATTTTCAATTACTTCGAATCTGTAGTAGTGCTCGTACCTTCTTACAGCCCAATTTTACCGTATGTTACGTCTTTCAGAATTGCCTACGAATAGGCCTAAAATATTTTAAAGCATCATTGTTTTGCTCACTGCTTTACTATATAAATATTTGCTTGAGTTTGTCCGAATCGAATTACGAAATGAATACTGTGAAAAATCTTAATTTGTTTGTATCTGGTATACAAATTCAAAGTACATACATGACTGGACATAACTTGTGTAATTAGTAATTTGCACAGGTTTCTCACTAGCAGAGAAAGCGTAGCCGTCGTAGCAGTGTAGGCTGCTACGGCGTAGCAACGACGTAGCACTTTGTATAGAGCTTATCGAAATGTATTCTACCGCAAAGTTACTTCAGAGGGCCAAATGTAGCAGAATAAGCTGAATCGGCGGTATCAATACAGATGAATACTACTTCTCAGTGACCCTTGGGAAATAATGGGTCAGTCTATTCGTAGCTGAAGCCAGATGGCACCTCTGGAATAGAAAGTACCTCATTTGTGAAAGTCTAGCTATGCACTTAGCGCCTCCGAAGATTTATTCAGTAAATTAATGATTATTTTGAAAATTGTAACTAATCTAAAGTTAATCACGAAAAAGATATTTTGAGAACGTGTTTATCATCTGTGTCCAATTAACTAACTGTACCGTCCAACCGTTTATTACGCCTCGTTATTTTAGGGTTGCTCCGTTCGATGTAATTTTTCCTAACAAGATAAGCAAGCGTGTCACGTACGATATAGTCGGAGAAACTATAGAGGTGTCTAATTGGGTTGCGCTGGCGGCTACCCGAGCGGGGTCGGGACGGCACCCGGCACCGCAAGCCACCCAAATCGGAGCCTTTCGAAACCCCAGCCTCCACTAATCGATCAACAGCACGCTCCCATTCAAACTTATCCTTTGTTATCGATAGAGAAAAGGCTTTTGAAATGAGATTCTAATCTCATTATGCGTAGATACGTACCTAATCCAATAAAATTTGAAGTATCCACTTGAAAAGATCGTTTCGTTTAAAAATATACGGTTTAAGCCACTTTATTTGAAGATTTAGAGGCTTTGGGTTTTAATTAACGCGCGGTTTTAATGGGAAATTTACTTGTCTGGCGAGATTATGTGGTCTGTTTTCATGGAGTTGCGAATACTTTATTTTATCCTACGTACTTTCATTATCTTAATTTTTTAAAATAAATAATTTGCGTATATTAAATGGCTGATGCAAATACAGTTTAGAAAACTATTTAAAAAGTCTTATTTTATAAATACTAACAGATTATAAATAAAAGATATAACTTTCTTTTAATCACCTTTTAAACCTTCCCCGGAGTTCCAAAAATAATTCAAAACCAAAATTAACCAAATCGGTAAAGCCGATCTCGAGTTTTAGCGAATATAACGAACAGCAATTGATTTTTATAATATAGAATTTAATTTCAATGTATCGGTAATCGAAAAACAATAACACTGTATAATTGTATATTCAATGTGTAAGTCCAGATTCATGTCAGAGACCTGTGGGGTTCCCAGAGGTGGTTCAACTTACTCTGGCGAGAGAGAGTGTTCACACTCACAGAAGAAAAGCAGTCAGAATGCAAGCTATTGTAAAATATTTGAGGTAGAAAGTGATTTCAATATAAATATATGTAGGTTTATCGATGTATTCACACGCAAAACGAAACAATTAAACCATCCAATTGACTTCGGCGGTGGAATGGCGACCGTGATAAAAATTTAATTAATGGACTTATTATTGGAAAATACTTAATAACGACTACAGTTCAAGCGAATGACGCTAATTAATTATCCGTATTTTTTAGATTTTTTGTGGTTTTTACTTTGAATATATCGTTTTCGTATGATGAAATAGTGGATATCTGGATATGTGGAAAGTTGTATGGGAATCTATTGGGTAAAAAAGTGATTTCTGATACGAAGTATTTTTTATAGCAATACACAAATAACAAAATGAAACGAATATTGGAACAAATGGATTTTTTTCATCTTATTATTTTTAAATTATATTATTCCTTACCTATATATTTTAAGACTCACGTTAAGAGGCAATCCACCTTAACGGCAATGAAAGTTCATTAAAAAAGAAATCGTTTTGATATTCACGTAAATACCTACAGTGCGTACTTAAAGTATTTTTATACATTTACCTTATTTTTTAAGACTCTGAATAAATGATATTTTTCTCTTTGAGCTGTTGACGTACTTGTGATTTTTATCTTTTAAGATGGTTCTATCGCTAAATGAAATGATTGAATTACTTATCTTTAAATTGTATATGAAATGAGACGTTTACTGTGCGTGGGTATAATTAAATAATGATATCAGTGTCTTAAGGTTTAATAGGCCTATCTGACTTATGGTGAAGTATGGGGAAAGTGGTATTAAGAGGAGACCTTTCTACTGTTTTAGCAATTTCATTTACTACATTTTCCTCTAAAATGTTTTTCGAGTTGGCTGCTAAGCTAACCGAACCACCTGCTGGGTAAGCGGGACTGTCTCATCAGGTCATGGAACGTAAAGGGCTATTGAAGGATCACCGTGGATTTTAGTCAGTACAAGGCTGACAGTCACTCGCCCCGCCCTGGATGGGAGGACTCATTTGATGATTTTACCATGATAAAAAAAAGGTCGGACCAATGTGACATGATCAGTCACCGTTATCAAAAACAACATTTTTTATATGAATTGCCCGTCAGGCTTTAAAAACTATCCGTAACGAAAAGCATTGACATTCGTACGACGAATGCAATCGACAGCTCAACTTGCTAACAAACAATAGCCACAAAGTAACAACAGCATCCCAGTCCCAGTGTATAAAAAGGGATCACACATGCAAAACTCGACAGCCGAAACGAGCTCCCGAATGCCTAAAATAAAAAATAAAACTAGAAAGAAAAGAAAACAGAAAACAAAATGGGTGCCCGGAATCGAGTGCAAACACATAAAATAGCGGCGATAAGAACGGAATTAACGCCGAGCGAATTAAAAACAATGAGGTTTTTAAACCGAGTTGCCGGGGAAACCGGAAAACTGAATCCCTGATCCCACTGTGCTGTCAATTACACGTTGAATAACGATAAGTCATATTATAGAGCGTGCGATCGAGCATTATCAATTTGTGGGGATACGTGGATGACAGGAGCGGCCGGCGCCGGCGACGGTACATTTGTCAGCGTGATTAAATGACGTCACACACAGTACACCCACATGCTGAATGTTTTTTAACTGACGAAATCATTCCGACAAAATGTGGACAAAACGTTTTACAAAAATCAGAACTCATATCTACCGTTCAACGCTTTTACGAACTGAAAAGTTTAAGCTCTTCGTAATATTTCTTAGACTACTTGTACATAAGTAAGAAGTTGTTAAATATATTGTAACTGTCAGGTCTGAAAAGGACTAAAATTAATTTAAATCAAGCATAGTACTTTTTGTCTTTTGTTGGTGATATGCGTAGGTGATTGCAATTTGATTTAGAAAGCTTACCTTTGTGTTCTTATTATAAACTAGTAAGTTAAAAACATTTGATATATCTGATATTGTGTGGAGGAGGCGGATCAGAAAGTTTAAAAGTACTTGCTGCGAGAAATAGTTACCGAACTAACTCAATACTTGGACAGGTTTCTTGCTGAGTAAGACGGATAGATTAATGGTTTCACATATCTCTTCTGTTATTCACAATAGACACCAACTTTCCGGCACAAATACTTATACAGAGATATTTTCGCAATCACTCGATTCTCGTCGGTTTCCTGACCCCAATTCACTTTAACCCAAAGTTAAATATTTTCTGCTCCGCGCTGAATACAAACAGCTACTCAATTCTGCTAATAAGATATCTGAGTCGTAGTGGAAACGTAGCCGTTAGTCGTAATTCTGTCAATATTTGCAAGGGCTGGCAGTCACCAGGTTTTTTTTTTTTAAATCTAAACCTGAAGGGTGCTAACTGTGAAGCATTAATGTTAAGTATTTGAGTAAAAAATGTGTTAATGTGAATGATAGTGTTGGTTTCTATAGACTCGTATTTCTATGTTATATACAAGGAGTCACATCCTTGAATATCAAGAGAAGTTTGCTATACGGCACAAAATGTGAATATTAGATAAGAATAGATTGAGTTCAATATCAGTGTATTTCCAAGGAATCTTTACTTAAGCTTCAACTAAAGCTTATATAAATAAAGTAAGGGAGACCTATAGTCATTAAGCCACCACTAAAGAATACACCATTTACCATCCCAGAAATATAAGAGTATGCTCGCATTAACCGCTTGAAATATTAAATATGTACCTGCCTATTTACATAACTCGTTTACATAAATAAGCTCTCATCTTCCAACGTACGTACTAGCTTGACACAAATGTAAAATAACGCACTTACCTTACCATATTATAATTTTGATCATAATAAAATTGTTCGGTAAGGCGATACGTAGAGCGAGGCGAGCCCACAGTTTATTACTTTGTGCAAACAAAATTAATAAGGATCTCCCGAAATCCGTAACTGAATGTTGATAGACACGGAGAACAATTCCGTTTAGAATTTCAATTAAGAAGTTAGAGTCCTATTAAAATTCAGGAGAGCGTTGTGGACGCGAGAGCGCAGCGAGAATGCGATTGTACAGAAATAAACGTTAGTGTTTGGTAAACGAGTTTGAGGGTCTATTAATGAGAGGCTCTTTTACTCCTTCACATTGGCGCGCTGTGATTTACCGAGATGAGATTAAACGTGTTTCAGAGTCAATTGTACGTGTTCCTTACACCTTTCGCTTCTACGCCTTTGTTTTTCTTTTGTTACTTTTGTTTAACAAAATTTTGAATTTACTTTACTGTTTTCTCGGTTACTTCTTAAAGCAGCTTTTTACGTGGGAAGGAAGTTATTTATTTCATGTCCCACGAGTGAGGCGACCTAGACTTTACGGCTCACTGTTCATATCGGGTAATGATTTCTAACGCAAAATCCGAATCCGATGCTGGGAACCGGATCCGCGTCTCCTGAGACTCGGCAACCCTTTTCAGAGGTCGTTACTTTTTAGCTGTGGGTAAGTCACAACTCCTTGGGGAGAACATTTACATTTGTTTAAAATGCTGGTACGTTGGCAACATTTAATTTCGTGACGCGACGAGATATACATATTAAATTTTTGCTCGTCCTTTAATGACGACACTTATCAGTTTTATTAACATTACATTTCGTGTTTTGCTTGGATGATACGTTGTAATTTTGTAGGCTTACCACTTGAAAATTATTAATTACATCTTGTAAAGTATTAGGGAACAGACCTTTATCAAATATGTAGAGTCTATTCAGCCCTCAAAACCACCTACTAAATTATCTCGGTGCTAACTTTTTTAACGTTTGTAATATTTTATGAGCATAAATCTCGGTGCGTTCATAAATGTTTATGACTTTCATGCAAATAAGAAAATGTCGGGGAAAAGTGATACTACCCACTTACCATTAATATTATTGTGTTGTGAAACATAAAATAGTTGTCAACACAGTAACTATGTAGAAGGAACAAGTCATAAAAAGTTAGCTGAGATGTGGACAAGAAATGACAACAATTTGATCAATTTAATAAATGGTAAATAGATTAGTATAGAAATTTCTGAAATATGGATTAAATAACATGTAAATATTCATATTCATAAATATTTCAAATGGTTAGACAGTTTTATACAAGGCAAAAATAAAGGCCCAAAACATTTAATACTACGCACACTAGAACATTACTTCTGTCAAAAGCTTCATAGGCTTGAGACAAGAAACACGAAAAAATTCATTCATTAGCAAAACAAATGGCAGAAAGTTATTTAGGATATTCCGTTTCTGCTGAAGAAATTTTCATTTTCTGTTTCATTAGTAAAATTTAATCTTATTACGAGGGAGGGTAGAGCTACGTCTTCAAGGAATCCTTGTAACGAGTGCGGGGAAATGTTTCTTGTTTTCTTCGCTATAAATTTTGAGTGCGAGTCACGGCTGAAATTGAAACGCTTTAGCAAACTTCTGATTAGGACGAGCAGGTTAACGTGTGGTGATTAATTTACGTGTTTATTATGTTGTTAGTCATTTGGGTAACTCTTTCTAGGTGAATAATTAGTACTTTATTAAAATTTGTGTTTTTTGTAGAGATTAAAATTGAAGTTTTTCTATGTCTATTGAATTGTATTTCTGACAGCGGGTTTAAAACCGCCACTTTACCAACGTTGCTAAGAAAAATACGATTAATTTCGTAAAATGGAATGCTCTATTCTAGTGCTCAAACAATACAGTAGATATTTGATAAAAAAACAATTTGCAACATTGTAAAAGAACAACTTGTTAAAATGGCGGTCGCAGTTTTAAGCCAAAGTAGTAAATCTCAACAGAAATTAAGCATTGTCGTCTGTGTTTGCGTACACACTTGTGCACTCTCTCTTTTACTATTATAGTAATATATAAAATATCATAATGATTGTCAAAAATTAATCTTTTATATTCTAATCTTCATTGTAGATACGTAGGGTGCTACATAATAAGTGAGTAGACATTTCAACCTTAGCACGCTAAACGATGTGACTGTACATATTATATCGCAGTTCACAGAGATACGTCGCAGAACGTTTGCCGCTTCCGCTGTTAAACGCGGTTAGGTTAGCTAACTGCTAAATTACTAGTTATTTACCTAATACCCGGCTTTGGCTATCTTGGCGAGACAGATATAGTGCTATCTTGTTCTAAGGACGCTCTGTTTGACATATTCTATGCGAAACTAAGCATAAGCAAAAGGTTAACAAAGTTTAGTTGAACATTACCTCTGATTAAGTTCATATTGTGGCAGTTGTCTTTTGGGCATTTTAGTTTATTATTGTAAACTGTTGCTTACACTTCTGCAAGTGTTAGGTTCGAACTTAGGTAAGGCAAGTTACACTGTGCTGTGTAATTGCTACATCACCATTAGTCTGATACCCGTGCAGCAACATTAAAGCTATTTTCAAACAGACAGGCGAGGCGAACGCGAAGCGAAGCGTTTTTGTTTGTAATGTATGGAATTGTTTGAAGCCTGTCACATACACTATCGTACCGCTTTCGCTTTTCTATATGACAGGATTCGGATCGCATTCGCTATGCCTGTTTGTTTGACAATAGCTTTTTTTTTAGCGTGGTAAAATCATCAAATGAGTACTCCCACCCAGGGCAGGGCGGGAGGGACTGTCAGACTTGTACTGACTAAAATCCACGGTTTCCTTCATTAGCCCTTTACGTTCCAGGGTCACGGTAATGGTATAAGTCCCGTACCCCGGCAGGCTTTGGCCCTCTAGAGGGGGGCCCCGTCATCTTGCTGACGCTCTTTGAGGCGCGCGTGGAACAGAACGCGCCGCGCGTCGACCACCGGCATGGTATTTGACAATAGCTTAAGAGAAACTGTTGTAGAATGTTTTTTTGATTCCAAGGCACGATTCATAATCCACAATGAAGTTTAATATACACTGGTTCGTTGCAGTGGATTGTGTGTTTATGATTCCATACCTTTTCTGGAAGAGGTAGTTAAGGAAGGTGTCTACAGTGTTTGTTTAAATGCTACCTACACTAATTTTCTGCTTTGAGGACGTAACCACGTTTTAACTCATAATTCGGTGGTGAGATGATCTAGATACAAAATATCCATCTATTGTGATTGAAGAAAATTCTTCAAAGGGCTGCATCAGTGGAACAGATCAGGTGCGAGCCCGGAGGGATAATCGGGTTTATTCGGGAGGGCTTTAATGAAAGCCATCAGTCACGTCGCCGCCGCCACGGGTACACCCCGGCTACTATGTCCCGTTAAGCTAGGTACCGTCTCCTAGACACCAATCTATGTATTGAGTACGGAACATTTAGCTTAATGAGCGTTGTCGACATGGACCCGGCCGCATCAATATTGGATAAGCTTGGATAGTCCAATCTTATCAGCGTTATCTTAGATGGGATTGGCTGTCTATTTGTATTTTTTCATTAGATGAGTAGGTAAATCGATACAAAATATATTCAAGCGTCAAATGTTAAGTGTCTATAATAGGGAGGGCTACTTTCATTTACACTAAACGAAACACAGATGAATGCCTAAATAAAAGTTTCGTTGGAATTGTAACCATCAGCACTAAGTCCAGCGTTCAAAATTAAACAGTATTATTCATGCATTCAAATAGGTGCCACTTAGTAAGAATAGAAACATAATGCTTTTCCCGATTTATCTATTTGTGTAGTAATGATTTCTTTTCAATAAATAATGTACTTTGTCATAGTGTCTCTATCTGGTGTAGACTCAACTCGCCCCCGGGTGCTACATCGATTTGGTAATCAAATCGGGGCAAGTAAGCTTATACGACAAGCTCCATTAAGTTCTGTGTTGTGTTTGGCAATTAGTCTCCTCCCAGTAGTAAACGTCTAGGTCTCAGAGACATCTAGTGACTGTTGATGCTACAAATACATAGGTCCGTGTGGGTACTAGCTCTCCTTGTATGATTGCATAGGTCCGGTCCGGGTCGAGGGAATGTCTTAACCCGCCGGTACTCGCGTCTCCTTTTAAGTCTTGAACAGTCGCGCGAGGGTCGAAAAGACCCAGATTTTGAATGTATTGTTTTTAATAACTTGATAAAGTTTCGGGATTATTTGTAAATTATTTAGAAAGGGGATAACAAAAAAAACTTAATAAAAATAATAAATGTTATTATATATTTATAATAAATTATTATTTAGAGAAAAAAAAGTTATATAACTCACAAAATTCAAGGGATCACTGCTAAATCTTACTTTTTACAATATAGGAGCTAAAAAATAACTTTAACCTTTTTTAATTAATCTAGAAACATAAAAAAAAAGTTTTATAATCAAAAATAGCAACAATCTTCTAAATAGTGCATACAAATATAAATATATGTATTCCAATACTGGCCTTGCGTTTTGGCTTTTCTATCCTTTTTGGTAGGGCAGATCGAATATCGTCCGCGCACATTCTAGGCCGGTCTGTCTGTATTTTTTTCTCTGCCAAGTATTTGAAACTTTCTGTTTCGGATATTGTCACGGCACATACTTCATCGTCCTCAAGGAGTTCATCTTCACCACTCTGACAGGAATCCGAATAGTACCTACCTACCTAATTATCAATATCCAAATGGTCTTCAATTTCTAACGAAATTTCACCTTCAATGTCTTCCTCTTCAATTATATTTGCTATTATCTGGTCATTCAAACGATTTGACTACGTATTATCTCCTAAGAAATAAAATCAAATAATATTTTTGAAATAAAAAATACACTAGCACGTTACGTCGCACAAAGGTCAAAACGACCCATACTCACTTGAAATGTCCGTGCTGTCCAAATGCCGCACGTGGTCTGGCTGAGGCGGGGTGTGCGCATAGCCTTTGAAGCTACTTAAAGGTACTTAGTGCGACGACACGAATGAACTAATACAAAAACAGTTATGGCTCAAAAACTAGAGCGACAAGCGCGACTATCCGCGGGTTGTCTTAAAAGAGCATTTCGGCCTTGGAACGCAAAGGGCATGTGAAGGGACAGAGTGATTTATTTGCCAGTTAGTGTTTGAGAATCCCTTTTGCTCCACGCAAAGCGGGGGGAATCATTTATTGATTTATGACATCCCAAAAGAAAATTGGTGGTATCCAACGTCACCATACGTTAGTACTGACATGTTTTTGCATTTACGAGTAAAATAAGTAAGTAGTACTAGGATGAGATTTTGCAGACCTAGCAGATGTTATAATACCACTACTAGGACCAACTATACGTAAGAACCATTCAAGTGAAACAAGTAAATGAAAAAAACAATACATATGAACACATACAAACTGGTTCAAGGTCATACCCATATCGCTTATTCAAGGACAAAGGGCGTCACATCGTCTGACGGCGGTAATCAACACTCACTATTCACATCACGCCTCATATTAATCTTCTAATAGAAAGAATATCGTGTCAAAGACAATATAGGATCACCACCAAAGATAATAGAGGAAGTATAATTCACAGGCGGAGACAGCCCTATTTTCCCGTGACCAAACAAACTTCGACACTATTGTTAGTAAAACAGTTACACTACGTATGGCCCCAGGGCATTTCATCCCGAAAATATTTTTTCTTATGTCAGGCGTTAAATGGGCTCCAAAGATATCATTATTTTTTTGTCTGCTACACTGTACTGACGAGAATAGCTATGAGCTCTTATAATTATGGATTCTATTCATTGGCTAAAATAAGCAGATAATTTATGATAAATCTTCGATCTTGAACTTATCAATTTAACAAATCATAATTAAAATTGCAATTCGCAGACTAACAATAATATTCAAGACGTAAAATTTTTCTTACAACAATAATTGTTCTGCGCTGTTCGGTTGAATCTTTTAATAAGTTCTCAATTATCTTTGATGTCTACGACCCTTTTTACCTTTGACCCGCGCTTTCAAAGGTCCTTTGCTGTCCGGCGACTTCAAAGCGAACTATCTCTAAGCTAGCTTACCCTTTGTGCGACTAGCTGGTAATCCGGACATTGTCTGCCTCAAATTCCTATTTGACAGATGTTTTTTGGTCGCGTCAAGTATTTTGTCGTACCGTACTTAACCTAATTGGTGTCGTCCTGAAGACTTGCATGACGTAATACTTACTTCGTGCTGATATTTCGTTTACAGGCTTGAAATGTAAGTTACGTCAGACCGACTCGAGGGTTTGTGAGCGTCCTTCAATATGTTTTTTTGGAATCAAGTTGTCAGTATATAATATTAAGGGGTTCGCCAAAGTCCACATAAACTCCGATAATTGGAAATCCGATAAATGTTCTTCCTAACATTTTTCATCCTAACAATCACAATTCCTAACTACTCTGTCTTTAATGTTCATAATTCCGAAGCATTCAACTTCATAATATCAGTAGCAAAAAACATCTATTATACTTTTATTTGTTTTCCTAAATTTTCTCAACATAACCATCTTTTACACTATTATTCAAAAACATATCTTTTTTGTTTAGATATAAAAGGATGCAAGAGCGAAGCGAGCTCGGGACTTGGGTGCCCCAAGTCCCGAGCTCGCTTCGCTCTTGCATCCTCTCGATCTCGATCCCCGACTCGGACAGGTTAGGTTCGAAGGGGGCCTTCGTATTAGGTTACTTTAAACCTTGCAAACAGAAATAGGATCTCCCCGAAGCGGGCTCCGTCGAGCTACCTTGGTAGGTTATCATCATCATCTCTCTGTGAGAGGGAGTGGGCCGTAATGTACCACGCGGGCCCAGTGCGGATTGGTAGATGTCACATGTCTTCGAATTTTTGGTTCTAGGACATGCCGGTTTCCTCACGATGTTTTCCTTCATCGTTTTGAGAGCAGTGGTGTTGAATGACGGGGTTCGAACCCACGACCTACAGGCCGATACCACTGGGCCACCACCGCTCTTGGTAGGTGGTAGACGGCAATTTAACTAAGGATGCAAGGGCGAGCGTTTATTACTGATTATCATCTACCAAGGTAGCTCGACGCAAGTTTAGGGATAACAGCGTTATGATAAAAAACAGTAGGAGTTTAAATATATTTTCAATAATGATATAATTAATTACAATTTTCAGAAACATGAGTGTAATGAACATCGCCGGTAGCATTACAAATAGAATGAATGAAAAAGTTTAGGATGAAAAATTTTAGGAAGAGTGATCTTTCGGATTACAAATCGTTAGGAAGAACAATTTCGGGTAAAGAACTTTAGGTAAGCCAATATGGACCCAATATTTAGATTTTAATTACATTTAACATACATGGTCCTCACATTTGTTCTAGTATTTTTCACGTCAAGATGAACGGTAAGTGTTCGAAAAAGTTAAATCGAGGGACCAAATCGTTTGAAGCAAGCGAAGCTTTGGTTAAATTACCCAATCAACATATAAAGTGGCTACTCAGTAAATGGTGCTTGAATCCAGTCACTAGAGATAAATGAATGTCACTGATTAGATACTAAACGCTCAGTAATCGATTCGGCTGTTTGCTGGTCAGAGCTAATTTTAATAGTGTGATGACAAAGTATCAGGCGAGCCTATCAGAATTGTGTGGTAAAGTGTCAATTACCCAATGCACACACACCAAGCACATAAAATGTTACTACTGGGTGTAGTTATGCCATAACGTGTAGGCATACAACTAAGTACCCACAATCTGAGCATGAAACTGAAAGTAATTCAATATCAATAGCATCCATAAAAATAAAAAATGTATTTGGAAAAATAAGTAAAGAAAATCTAACAAAAATATGACCGTGATACCGAAAACCGAACTGTTTTCCCCATTACGCTTTCCACAACAATGACAATAAACTATGTCACGATGGCTCCATTTCGGGTGTTTTTATTTTTTCGGGCTAAACTTACATGCTCAGTCGATATTATTTCGACTTTAACATACAAAACGAAATGTGGCAGTTTGGCGAAATATCGCAAAACCTACACGAGTTCGAACATTTGGTTGTCGGTGAGTTTCGTTGATTTGTGTCAGTGGAAGTCATCAGCGTGTCACGGTACATTAGGCAATGGAATGGCTGTCAAAGCAATCACACGTTTTTAGTGGCATTTGGCTGATACCAACTCATTATGTTGCTCAGTCGTGCGGCCGAATAAACAGCGGCGTGTCGCGCGACGTCGGCGGAGGTCGGAGACTGTGGGCTCGTGGGCCGCGTCCTATCGATGCGGATAACGGCCGCCAATAATTACCCGCCCGGATTTTATTTCCATAGATAACATCAACCAACAATGTACGGGAAACAATAGCGAGTCTCGAATTATTCAGATTGAGCGATTATTATTTGGCGTTTTCTTAATTCTGACGAATTTTTTTTTTACTTTCATGTAAAATAGTTTCAATAAAATAAGTTATGTGATGACGTTGTGACGTTTACCACCTACAATTATATATTTGTAATGCAAACACGATTCAACGTTCCTACTATTCATTACACTATTTGAATGTCATGAATTTGTTCATTTCCATGTCACTACAGTCTTATGTTCAAGCGTGTTGATTACAGCATCATCACCGTAAGAGATAATATTATAGGTCCTTGGGATAAACTCCATTGTTGGGCATTACATACGTGCACACAAGTACCGATTTATACAAGTATGTAAAGCTGTTTCCAAGGTTATTAGTAATTATATTAGCTCCTAATTACACGAAATTGCGTAACAAAGGCGTCTTGCTACAGAGTTTATAGTGCCGCAAGAAGTAATTGGCTAATTTAAGATAAGATTTTGTTTTCTGAAGCACTCGTTAAACAAAGAAGGTGGGTGGAGAGTGTAAAGTTATGTACCTACCTAAATAAACATGTTCGTGTATTAAGCTTAATTAGTCGGCGCCCTGGCGTTAACTTACTGCGTACTCACATTAGAGAAGGCATCTATTGGACGGGTATCTTTAGAAATTACTTGTCGAAGCCTGTTGTTCTTGAGCTCTAATAACATGTCTTGTAATTGATAATGTATGAAGTTCAAGATATTAATAGCATGGTTCTTAGAAATTTACTACAAGATAATTATATTTTTGCGGCTGAAGATGTCCATTAGAAGTTAGAAAGCGTACCAGTCGTTCGAAATGGATCGATGTGGCAATAACGATATGCAAATCAAGCGATGCTGAAGACAAATAACAATCTACAACTACTGAAGTAGTGACCTAGTTATATAAGGAATTCACTGATCGTAGCATCTTAACTTCAACGCAAAGTTCATTAACACGACACAAGCAAGCACGTAAAGTAAACCTTTGCACACAACAACCATACGGGGCAACTTTCGAGTTAATTAATTGTAATGCAAGGGTAATTAAATATAACATAACAATTAGCAGTGAGCGTCAGGCGGTACTAACAGCACAAACTTACCCCAGTTGTATTCATATTGCAATGTTCACTTTATCCACACAGGCTCTGCGGTAACATACGCCGGAAAATGTTATGTCTCAACGTGAACCTCAAACTTTGAGCAATGTCAAATTAATTTACAACTATGAAGATGGAAATGGAAGAAGCTAAAATGACAGGAGATTGCAACGTGATAAAACGACATAGAAAAAAGATCAATACACCCTCTAACGGCTTTAGTAACCGCGTTCACGGCACGAGGTGCACATTTTGTATTTTTTCACTTGTTTCAGCAAACTCTTCGTCGTGATGAATGAACGGTAACCGTTCAAAAAGTTACGAATTCAATATTTCAGCAAAGTCTGCGGAAACAATGAGAGTATTGTTCATTTTTCTTGCGTTCAGTTTGTGAGGAACCGAAAACTATTTACTTTATATTTCACTGTGGGTTTATAAAAATGGGTATAAATACACAATGTTACCACGCTGCTACAAATTAATGGAAAGTTTTATAGGAGTTTTCAATTTAAGCCACAACTTTGTTGTAAACTTGTTGTTTATATCTGCCAATAGGGCCCAATTTTGCGTGAAGTTAAATATACATTTGGATATCGCAGCTACAAGCCGCAGGAACAGCGTGGGCGTGCTGTTGTTGTGATATTTATCGCCATTGTGTAGACCCTCCCTACACACAACTATATTCAGCTGCAAATACAATGATAGGGTTTGCTGAATTTCGATACAATTTCATGTGGGAACTGTGGGGAGCTAAATCTGTGGATTAGTTTAGTTTGAAGTCAGCAGTGTATAAGCAAATATTATACATTTTCCGTAGTGATTTTTCGTAAAAACAGTATTTAAAATTAGAATTAATAGACTAAGTCATGGAGTGGATACTGTGCAACCGGCGTTCTTGTATGAACAGATGTATGATTGTAGACGAGACGAAATGAGTATAAAATTCTCGTACTGCAGCAGCTGACGCTTTTCAGTTTCTGTCTGGGGAAAAAGCGTGAATTTATGTAAATAATTATGTAAATCAAATAGCAATATTATTTTCTATACTATGCTAGTCTTTAGTTAGTAATGTAATGAAGTCTCTGGAAACTTGAAGTTGTGAAGACCAGTAAATACACGCTGTGTATGTATGAGCAATCTTAGTTGCACTGAATGAGCAACTTCAGTTGCATGTATGAGCAACCTTAGTTGCAATGAAGCTGTTTTAGTTTGTATCGAGTTGTTGCTCCGGGCACGTAGGACACAGTTTCTCCTGTGACGTCGCCTAATTTAGACAGCTGTCTCAAAGTCCAGCATCCTTATTTGCCAGTATACCGTTCCGAAGCATGACTGTGTTCCTAATTGCCTTTACGGAATCCCTGGCGACTGGATAAAAGATAGCTAAGTTTCTTATTGCCTTACTTCTTGTCCAGTTAGGCGCCTTCTGCCTGAATAAACTCTGATTGTATGCCAGGAACCAATTGTTAACCCAAAAATAAAGACCCTTTCTCTGATAAAGGCATTGTTAATGGGATACAATCGGAACTCAATCAAGAGTAAAACCTTTTTTGAGTAGTTACTTGTTATGTAGGAGAGTTTAAATAAATGTACATACAGAGCTATAAGAATCTTTTGGTGCTTTGAATGAAATGGAAAGGAGGTGCTGTTGATTTTAGCGTGGTAGCGTGAATTATGATCATGAGTCAAAAGATCCATGTGCACCTATTTAATAGTGTGTGTAAACGTATAGTTACGCGTCTCTTTGTATTATCTTTTCTTTTTTAGATCCCTAGCGCGTGTTATGAATATGGTTACAGTTTGTGTTGGTCTTTGATATGAATGCTAGGACAAAACTTGTTCGTTATGTATGCGTAACCCAGATACTGTACGTAAAAGATTTCTACTTACGTACATTGTATGGACGTACATAAATGTTTATTGCTGTATCTAGTCGGGACAGCTTAAGAGAGCAATATCTCGAAATATTAAACATGAGGTTTTGTCCAAGTAACAGTAATAATATAAGATTCCTGAAATTGGTTCACTAATAAGCTTTTTTTGGACGGAAAAATAATATGAACGCAGAGCGAAGGCATCCAAACGTAGTACGCAATATTTATTTTGAGAAGTCCCTGTTATTTTTCGTAAGGATGATTTAATCCCCACCAACGTGTCCCCACGTTGCCGTCGTGGTGGGGCTTGTGTGTCTCGATGATCTCTGGGCCCCTGCCGGTAGAGGCACTCGTGCACTCATGCCGGACAGGCTCAGAGGGAGAGACCAGACCAAGAGGGACACACCGGGGAAAGGCGCGCCGCCTGGAGGATCGAGCAGTCAGCTCGAGCTTCTAGACGGCGCGGGGCCCGGTCTCAGAGATTGGGTCTAGGGGGGGAAAGGTTCACTTCCGGTACGCGTCTAATCCTTAGACGTAACCGTGAAGTGAACCAGGGGAGGGAAATGGGGGAAATTAGGGCTGAAAGAGGAACTCACCTCTCTAAAAAAGTAAAAAATGGAAAAAAAGGTTATTGTTCAGACTACCCAGGCGGGTCCCAGCTGCTCTTCAGCTGGGGAATCCCGCACCGGACACGTCCGGTCTGCCCCATCGTACTCTGGGGGGGGCAACAACAACCGGTTTTACCCAATCTTTGCTCCGGCAGTCGCCGCATTGAGCCAGGGAGGCTCACGTGCCCGTGAGGAGGAGTCACTGGACTTGTCCAGTACGTCCGACTCACCGGCACCGAACTTCGAGCGGGCACAGAGTGCCGCTCCGCGGACGGAGGGGGCGCTGGTGCTCGAGTCGGAGTCCGACTCGGCATCAGACGCCGTGAGCTTCCAGAGCATCTCTGGAAGCGTAGTGAAGAGCGACGAGAGGAGCGCGGACAGGAGGAGTGAGTTCCTGAAGCGCTCCCGGGAGGACATCTCGTCGTCCGAGGAAGGGCTTGTCTCGGCCCGTAAGATCCCCACGAGCGTGCGGGGTAAAGGCCGAGGCAAGACTTCGGGGAGGGGGATCTCCTCTGGAGAGCCCAACAGTGGTTTGGCCTCGAACGAGGCCAAACTAGCAGAGGCCGTGACAGCTGCCATCCGCATAGTAAACCTGAAGCGGAAAAAGAGCAGTAAGGAGAATGCGGTTGGCGAAGCCACGGCCTCAATCATGGCGGCCGCGCGGATTTACGGCGGGGCCCCGGCTGCAAGGGACGACATGTCCGAACTGCGGTCGGAGGTCTCCCGCCTGACTGCCGCCATGGAGGCTCTCCAGAGGGAGAACGCCGCCCTCAAGGCGGACCTGGCCGGACTTCGGAGAGGCGGCCAGCGGGACGCGCCGCCGCGGGTCCAAAAGGAGAAAGGCCAGCCCACACCAGCGGAGAACTCTGTTCTCGACCTGGTGCGACAGGAGCTGGCCGCCTTCCAGCAGCGGTTCTCCGTACTGGAGAGCCGCGTGCTGCGACCCCCGCTGGCGGCGTCCTCGTACGCGGCTGTGGCCGCGTCGAAGCCGCCCCCGACCAAGCCGACTCCGGCGAAGACGGCTGCGGCGAAGAAGGCCCCTTCAAAGACGGCCCCGGCACAGCCTAGTCAGGCGAAACCGGGTCCGTCCAAGCCGACTCCGACCCCGACACCTGCGGGGCCGGCACGGTCGGCTGCAAAAAAGAAGGGTGCCCAGGCCGAAAGCCGGCCAGCCCAGCAGCCTCCTCCTAGCACTCCTCCGGCCAGCGCCGATTGGCAAGTGGCCGGAGAGAAGAGGAAGGCTGCCAACGCGGCCAGGTCCAAACGGCGGAGGGAGAGGCGGCGGCAGCGCAAGGAGCGCGGCGTCGCGGCGCGATTGCGCGCCCCTAAGACCGCGGCAGTAGTGATCACACTGCAGCCGGACGCGGTCAAGAGGGGCGTGTCCTACCGCGACGTGCTCGCGAAGGCGAAGGAGGCGGTGGACCTCACGGAGCTCGGCATCACCGGGGGCCTCCGTTTACGGGTCACTGCAACGGGGGCTCGGATGTTGGAGCTCCCCGGCGCGGCCAGTGGCCCCACCGCTGACGCTCTGGCCGAACGGCTCAGAGCGTCCTTAAATGCGGAAGAGGCCCGAGTATCCAGACCCACCAAGCGCGCAGACGTGCGCATATTGGGTCTGGATGACTCCGTGACGGTCGAGGACGTGGTGGCCGCCGTTGCCAGGACTGGGGGGTGCCCTCCCGATCAGGTGAGGGCGGGCGCCCTGCGTCCTGACTTCGCGGGGCTGCAGACCATTACGGTCAGCTGCCCCGTGCCGGCGGCCAAAAAACTGGAGGGGGGCCGAAGGCTCTTGGTTGGATGGGTTTCCGCGCAGGTGAAACTGCTGGAACCCAGACCTCTGAGGTGCTACCGATGCCAGGTGGGCAACCACGTGGCATGTAACTGCACCTCGGAGGTTGACCGCAGCGACAAGTGTTTCCGCTGCGGTCAGCCCGGTCACAAGGCCGGCTCGTGCAATGCCCCGCCGCACTGCTTCGCATGTGCGGCGGCTGGCAAGCCGGCCGATCACCGGGCTGGGGGCAAGTCCTGCGCCCCACCCACCAAAGCCAAGAGCAGAGGTAGGCCCTCTGCCGCCGCCGTCACTGCCGCCACTGCCGCCGCCGCCGCCACTGCCGTGGCCGCCGCCGCCGCCGTGGCCTTACCCCCGCGAGGGGCCCTGGAGGAGGCTGCAATGGATTCCGATTAATGTCTCCATTGCGCTTCCTCCAGGCGAACATCAACCACTGCGCCGCTGCTCAGGATCTCTTGCTCCAGAGCATGGCGCAGTGGTTGATCAACGTCGCCGTGGTCGCCGAGCCGTACTTTGTCGTGCCCAGGAGTGACTGGGTGGCGGACCTGAACGGCTCGGTGACCCTTATTTCGTCGGCCGCCGCCGGTACCCCGCCCCTCGATCGCGTCAAGAGAGGGCGCGGGATCGTCGCAGCACGGGTCGGGGAGATCGCCGTGATAGGCGTATACTTCTCCCCGAACCAAACTCTCGCCGAGTTCCAGGACTCCCTGTCGGAGCTGGGAGACGTCGTCGTCGCCTTCGGTTCTTTCCCCGCGCTCGTCCTCGGGGACTTCAACGCCAAGAATGTGGCTTGGGGTTCCCGGTTTACGGACGTAGTGCGGGGCAGAAGGCTCGAGCACTGGGCCCTGGCGCAGGGCCTGGTCATCGAGAACCGGGGTTCTGTCCCCACGTGCGTGCGGTGGAGAGGCGAGTCGGTGGTGGACGTCACGTTCGCCACCTCCGACCTGTCACCGCGCGTCACCGACTGGCGCGTTGTAGAGGAGGTGGAGACCTACTCCGATCACCGGTATATCCGGTTTGACGTCTCCGCCCAGACCTCAGACGCGCCGGTCCGACGGAACCCAAGTGGTCCGCGATGGGCGCTGAAGCAGCTGGACCGGGAGCTATTCCTGGAAGCCTCGATCGTGCAGGCCTGGGTGTCACCACCGGACAGGCCTGCCGACATCAACGACGAGGCGGAGTGGTTCCGGGAGGCCATGTCAGAGATCTGCGACGTGGCCATGCCCCGGGTCCGGCAAGGACGCGCCCGGCGTCAGCTGTACTGGTGGTCGCGCGAACTAGCAGCGCTGCGCGAGGCGTGCGTTGCCGCGCGACGCCGGTACACCAGGTTCCGCAGGCGCCGCACCCGACCACCGGATGCGGCAACTGTAGAGGCGGAGCTGTACGAGGGCTACAGGGCAGCGAAGACCGTCCTCCGCGACGAGATCTGGCGGGCCAAGGAATTGGCCCGCAAGGAGATGTTGGAGACTCTGAACGGGGACCCATGGGGCCGGCCCTACAAGTGGGCGAGAGAGAAGCTCCGCCCCTGGGCTCCCCCGTTGACGCAGAGTCTCCAGCCTCAGTTCGTGGAGGACGTGGTGAGCGCCCTGTTCCCAGCGCGAGGGGAGCATACTCCCCCGCCTATGGCTCCGCCTCCGACGGAACCTGACGGTGAAGCTGGCGCAAACGCGGACCACAGCGACGACGACGTCTACGACGCTCCAGAGGTGACCGAGGTAGACATGAGAGTGGCGGTACAACGGCTCAAGGCCAAAAATACCGCCCCAGGACCCGACGGCCTGCCAGGAAAAGCTTGGGTCCTGGCCTCGAGGACTCTCGGGCCTCGACTGGGGGGGCTCTTTAGCGCATGCCTGGAAAGGGGCCAGTTTCCGCTTCGTTGGAAGACGGGGAAGCTGGTCCTGATCCAGAAGCCCGGGCGCCCTGCGGACTCTCCGTCCGCATTCCGGCCCATCGTGCTGCTCGATGAGGTGGGCAAGCTCTTTGAGAGAGTCATTGCAGACCGCCTCGTCGGGCACCTGAATCGGGTGGGCCCGAACCTTGCGGAGAGCCAGTTTGGCTTCCGCAGGGGGCGCTCGACGGTGGACGCCATCATGCGCGTGAGAGCCCTCACGACGGGGGATGCAGTGGCCCGGGGCAGGGTCGTCTTGGCGGTGTCTTTGGACATCACCAATGCCTTTAACACCCTGCCCTGGAGTTGCATCAGGGAGGCACTCCGGTATCACCGGGTGCCGACCTACCTCCGTCGCATAGTCGAGGCTTATCTGACGGACAGAGCCGTCATCTACCCCGGTCACCGGGGAGAGTGGAACCGGCGAGAGATGTCGTGCGGTGTTCCACAGGGTTCGGTCTTGGGGCCGCACCTGTGGGACATCGGATACGACTGGGTGCTGCGCGGCGACCTCCCTGACGGCGTCAGCGTAATATGTTACGCTGACGACACGCTCGTCCTGGCGGAGGGAGAGTCGCACCAGGCGGCGGCCGACCTGGCGACGCAAGCGGTCGCGACAGTCGTTGGAAGGATCCGGCAGTTGGGACTCGACGTGGCGCTCCACAAAACAGAGGCCATGTGTTTTCATGGCCGTCTGAACGCGCCACGGTCAGAGTCCCACATAACGGTGGGAGGGGTTCGCATCGGCGTCGGGAGGACGATGAAGTACCTGGGACTCGTCCTCGACGGCCGGTGGAACTTCAAGGAGCACTTCCTGCGTTTGGCCCCAAGGCTGAACCGGGCAGCAGGCGCCCTCAGGCGACTCCTGCCCAACCTCAGCGGGCCAAACGCCTCCTGCCGGAGGCTGTACGCCGGTATCGTGCGGTCCATGGCCCTCTACGGGGCCCCCGTGTGGGCCCTGAGCATGCGGACGCGACCAGCGAGGCTGGTCGCATGCCAGAGGGTCATGGCTATCCGGATGATCCGAGGATACCGCACGATCGCCGGCGAATCGGCCAACCTCCTTGCCGGATTATTGCCCTGGGATCTGGAGGCGACCGCCCTCCAGCGCGTCTATGAGTGGCGCGTGGAGGCGCGGCGCCGGGGAGAATTCCCGCTGCCCCGACAAGTCGAGGCGCGGCGGGAAGAGGTCCGGCGCGATCTCAGGGCAGTATGGAGGGAACGACTGTCGCAACCGAGGTTCGGGCACGCCGCAATCGCGGCGGTAAGACCCCTCTTTGAGGAGTGGCTGGAAAGGCGTCACGGCGTCCTGACCTATCGGATGACGCAGGTCCTCACCGGACACGGATGTTTCGGGAGGTACCTGTGTCGGATGGGGAAGGAAGAAACGCCGGGGTGTCACCATTGCGAAGATCGCCCGGAGGACACAGTAGAGCATACGGTGCAAGACTGCCCCGCTTGGGCAGAGCACCGCCGTGTCCTCACGGCAGCGATAGGCGGAGACCTCTCGCGCCCGGCATTGGTCGAGGCCATGCTGCGGGGCGAGACGGAGTGGGAAGCGGTCGCCTCCTTCTGCGAAGCAGTAATGCTCGTTAAGGAGGAGGCGGGCCGTGAGAGAGAGAGGACAGCGTCCTCCCTCCGCCCCACCCGCAATGGTAGACGCCCACGGCGTCGGACGTCGCAAGACGATCTCCGGCCACCGTAGGCGCGGGCATGCGGACGGCGAGTAAAGGGCAACTCGCCGCCCGACCATGGACCATGCCCGGGTCGACGGCGCGTTGTGTTCCACGCGCGCCTCAAAGAGCGTCAGCACGATGACGGGGCCCCGCCCAAGAGGGCCAAAGCCTGCCGGGGTCGCGGGACTTATCTCATTACCGTGACCCCGGAACATAAAAGGCTATTGAAGGACACCGTGGATTTTAGTCAGTACAAGTCTGACAGTCCCTCCCGCCCTGCCCGGGGTGGGAGGACTCATTTGATGATTTTACCACGCTAAAAAAAAAAAAAAAAAAAAAAAAAGGATGATTTAATGGACAATTTAAGCGCTAACAGACGACGCACGTATAATGGAATATACAGCGTCAGACTGTCTCCAAGGACAATTTAAGAAGATTCACTCTCATATAAGTTAAAGTTGACCTTGCTTAGATTTTGCTTCGCATTTAGTTTTAGTTATTTCGTAAGGATTGTCCGGGATTTAGAAGTTTTATTTTCTACGTTTATCCGACGACAAAGAAACTGGATTACATGAAGCAGGTAGCTACTTAGTTTCAGTCATAAGGATTTGTGGAAACTGCTACTTTTTTGTACCTATATTATTCATCTAGGATTTGTACGAGTTACTCATAACAAGGTTGTTGTAATATGAGACTTGATTTTGGTACCTACATATTGAATAAGAACAAGTGGCTTTTTTTTTTTTTTTATCGTGGTAAAATCATCAAATGAGTCCTCCCACCCCGGGCAGGGCGGGAGGGACTGTCAGACTTGTACTGACTAAAATCCACGGTGTCCTTCAGTAGCCCTTTATGTCCCGGGGTCACGGTAATGGTATAAGTCCCGCGACCCCGGCAGGCTTTGGCCCTCTAGAGAGGGGGCCCCGTCATTATGCTGACGCTCTTTGAGGCGCGCGTGGAACACAACGCGCCGTCGACCCGGGCATGGTCCATGGTCGGGCTGCGAGTTGCTTTACTCGCCGCCCGCATGCCCGCGCCTACGGTGGCCGGAGATCGTCTTGCGACGTCCGTCGCCGTGGGCGTCCACCACCGCGGGTGGGGCGGAGGGAGGACATTGTCCTCTCTCTCACGCGGCCCGCCTCCTCCTTCGCGAGCATTACTGCTTCGCAGAAGGAGGCGACCGCTTCCCACTCCGTCTCGCCCCGCAGCATGGCCGCAACCAATGCCGGGCGCGAGAGGTCTCCGCCTATCGCCGCCGTGAGGACACGTCGGTGCTCTGCCCAAGCTGGGCAGTCTTGCACCGTATGCTCTACTGTGTCCTCCGGGCGATCTTCGCAGTGGTGACACCCAGGCGTTTCCTCCTTTCTCCTTAGACACAGGTACCTCCCGAAACTTCCGTGTCTGGTGAGGACCTGCGTCATGCGGTAGGTCAGGACGCCGTGACTCCTATCCAGCCACTCCTCAAAGAGGGGTCTTACCGCCGCGATTGCGGCGTGCCCGAAGAACAAGTGGCTTATGTCGAAGCTTCGACTGGGATTTTAAAAAGTGTCCTATGTGCTAATCGAGACTATAATCGACCTCAGTGCCAAAGATAATCCGTTCGGATACAGCAGTGTTTTTTTAACTTTTTTCATGGCACGGCCCATTTAGCATGAATAAATATTTCGCGTTGCTTCTTTTTTCATGTATTTTATTTTGTGATCCATTAAATAGGTATTCAATCCAACACAGTTATTAATTTTCATAATGATACAAATAATTATGTCCTTTAGTTAACATTTTTCCTAATAAATCTTTTTAAACTTTGCATTTTTTTTACTGCTGTAGTTTTCTCATCCTCTTACAACTCCCCTATAGAAACTTCGCGACCCCCCTAGAGAAGCTTCGTGACCCCCCAGGGGTTTGCGACCCCCAGGTTAAAAAACACTGGGATACAGTAACAAACATCCATCCATCTACCTAAAAAGTTCAAACTTTCGCATGTACTTAGCTGATGCTAGCGGTTGCACTCGCTACAGCTCGAAAATTATCCCACGGGGAAATCGGGATAAAAAATATCCTATTCGTTAATTCAAATTATAAACTATCTGTAAGTATACCAATAACATCCAAATCCGTTCAGTAGTTTTTGTGTGAAAGATTCACAGACATCAACCCAAAAAATCACGTAGGAGTTATTGAATCGTTTCAAACATGAAACATTGCCTCTGACATTTAGTTGAAATTTAAATATCTAATATTTAACAAGAGTTTTGGTTGTTAATGTAGCAAATTCCTAAATAAGTAAATTAATTAATACAAAGAGATATTACAGGTTCATCGTATAAAATGATTTATATTAATTAATATTAAGTACTTTGTGTTTTGGCAATGATGTTACATACCAAAAACGGTACCTAGATATAATTTTAGGTCCTGAGTTGTTCTATGACAGATATCAGACTATTACTGTCCCACTACTCGGCAAAGTGCAACAGCATTGAGCATCAGCATTACGTTTGTTCTAGACGGATTGACAATTCTAGATTGAAAGAATTATAGTGGGAGCCCCCTTAACTATTTACATTATTCTATTTTACCCGACAGCTCCAGAAGGAGGGTTTATTTACTATTTGTTGTTATAGCGGCAACAGAAATACATCATCTGTGAAAATTTCAACTGTCTAACTATTCTGGTTCTTGAGATAAAGCCCGGTGGCAGACGAATAGACAGACAGATGGACAGCGGAGTCTTAGTAATAGGGTCCTGTTATACCTTTTGGATACGGAACCCTAAAAAGAAATGTTTATTGCTTGTCATCTGATGTGATCAAGGATTTTTGGTACAATTCTCATGCCACCCAAAAAAATAGAACTAATATTATGAAAATAGCAGAGTACTCGTAACGCATTTTCTTTTTACAAGAATTCTGAGTGACGGTTGTTGATTGAGTGTTGCCATCTTATTATGCTATTATAACAGGTATTATAATAAAATACTATATTTTATTATAATACCTGTTATAATAGCATAATTCTGTTCGAAGTATAATGGATACTTGATTATTGCAATTTCCCACGGTTTCACGCTTTTTGCGAAATACTACTAATACTTATACGAAATACAAGTTTATATTTCCAAATTTAGGTACACATTACCTATGTCTAGGAGATATATTTTTTGTAAAAAAATACATATTTTTAAAGATTCCGTACCGCGTTGTCTCGAAAAACTCTTGGGATTTTAAAAATAAATTCCATTTTGTATTGTTCGCTGCGCACTAAGTAGCAGAAATGCTGGTTGACTGGTTTGAGCTTAACCAGATACTATAAGACTTGAGCTTTGCTGCTTGAAATGATTTTCAGGAACTGATACTTAGAATTTGCAATTCCAGAAATGTTTCAATCTACTTTTTACTTGTGCTCTATGGGGCTAATATAAATGTTGTCATTAGGGTATTATATTATGTAAGCTTTTTTGAAGCCTTATGTATTTTAATGATGTAAAACGTAATCTAAATAAAATTTACTTGAAGTAGCTACGTACGTAGGTGAGTAAGGGATGCCTCGCCGTCTGATTATGGACCATGCCCACGCCACCCCGGGGCGGGAGAACTCGTTTGATATTTAACCATGTAAAAAAAGTAGGTACGTGCGTGAACACTACGTGTCAAAAAACACTAACCCATAAAGATTTATGGGTGAGCAGCTAAAATGAAATTTATTTGAAGATAAATTCAAGTTCGTAAGCAGGCTTTAAGCAAGATAAACCTGTCGGTAACGTTTACAGAAGGTATAAGGAAAGACCTTTAGTAATTTTCTACGAAAAGGTGTACGTAGCCTTTTGTGTCCGATGAGATAAGACTTACTTTGTGTAGACAAAGCTCAAACTGTGGTCACCGGTACAGGGTGTCTCAGTAGATTGTGACTACGATAAAACCTTTTTAATCATAAAAAGTAAAAGGAAACTATTTGTCACATTTCTATGATGTCGGTAATATGCTTTGCATTGCTACAAATACGTTCCTTCTTCCTACATAAAAAAATGTCGTGATAAATGTGCGTAGGAATGATTAGACAGAAGCGACATAGATAAATGGCATTGTAAGGACGCTGAACATCTGTTATTCACAAGAATAAGATAAATACGGAATGTTTTTGTTACATGAAGCTCGCCACTTTAGGGACTCATTGGACGGATAAAGGTTGCTGTGTGTGTTTGTGATCTGGTATATGTATAGTTTATGTAAAAACTAATGGAAGAACGGTCCAAGGTTAGGACCCCTTAAATCTTTTTCCATTATGTAAAGCTAACAAAATTTTATCATAAAGTTATAACAGTGTGCCCGGATGGCATTGAAGCGACAATTGTTTAATATTGACGCAGGACAGATTTACTTAATCGAGTTTAACTTGACGCTATTGTCTTCCTTTATCCTCGCTCCAAATGCGGTAATATCTTGCGAATAAAAAACCCCAAAAATATTTTTAACTTGTTTTATTATTTTCGGAGTTCTGTGAATTTTGAGTAAAACCATTCTCAGTGGAATCACATAAATGAAAAACTGAAAATGTTAAGCTTAAAAATGGAAAAAAAAATGATTTACCTTATTCGTGGCTGTATTATTAATTACTTGAAGAATAATAGTGTATTATCGTTTGTTAAGTGACTGAACTGAAATTGTGGTCCTGATTTTTATGAAAACAATCTAAGTGATCTTACGGAATGTCATATAGGTAACTAGAACGAGTTCTGCTGTACTTTTTTCGAAAATATCTTTTCCCCGTACATATACATAAATGACATGTACCTACAGATAGATAAATGACATGTAGGTAATATTTACAAGATAACTAGTCTTCTAAAGATACCTGTCATTTGCATGGTGTATGTAACAACAAAGAGTATCATTAATTTCTTCCATCTATTATGGAAATACAAATATGTTATCTCAGAAA
Organism: Agrotis exclamationis; assembly: GCA_950005045.1. Classification (NCBI taxonomy): domain Eukaryota; kingdom Metazoa; phylum Arthropoda; class Insecta; order Lepidoptera; family Noctuidae; genus Agrotis; species Agrotis exclamationis. The sequence goes on from OX465421.1 coordinate 10,975,891, forward strand.
AAGCAAAATTGAGGTAGTAGCTAAGTTTGGCCGATTTCCCTTTCTCTCATAAAATCACAGCTACAGGCCTGCAAACACACATTGACATTGTTGTCAAACTTTATGGAAATTCGAATAAACTTCTGTTATTTTCATTCAAATGTCCATCTGAGATATAGGAGCAGTCTATCCACTTTTCGTTCTAACATTAACATTCTCTACAGTATTTGAAATAAGACATATTAATAATGACGAAAAAATAATAATTGAAGGAATACTGTACAGACAACTGTTTTGTAACAATATGAATATAAATTACTTAAATAAAATAAAACTAAACTAAACTATTCAAGCAGCATTCAGCAGTGGTGGCCCAGTGGTATCGGCCCCGATTTACGAGTTGTAGGTCGTGGGTTCGAATCCGGCCAGGCGCATTACTTTGTGTAATTTATTTCATCACCACTGCTCTCAAAACGGTGAAGGAAAACATCGTGAGGAAACCGACATGTCCTAGAACCAAAAATTCGAAGACATGTGACATCCACCAACCCGCACTGGGCCCGCGTGGTGGATTATGGCCCACTCCCTCTCTCAGAGAGGAGGCCTGTGTCCCAGCAGTGGGAACATTTATAGGCTGATGGTGATGATGATGAAACTATTCAAAACACTTTTGTATTCCTATTGTTAATTTTGTCTTAAAATTCTTGATGAAAAATATTTATAAGTAGTACCTAGGTAGCCAAGTTTTTATAGATGCAACTTGCATCCTTATTATCAGTTCTTAGTTCAGTGAACGCAGAACCTCAAGTATTCTTATTAAAACAATGGCGGCGGTGTAGTGTCCTCTTTAACGAAGCGGTCTGAAACTTGAAAAAGTATCTGCATTAGCCGATATTTTCCGTGGCTATTTACAAGAATTTCCTTAATGTAATATTTTCTGGTCTACTTCATAAAATATTGCTAACAGGAATAAGTATGACTCAAGGAAAGAGCTGTTACTTTAAAGTTAAATTTGTTTAATCGTTTTACCAACTGTGTCGTGATAATAAGTAAAGCCTCCTGCAGACACACGCGATTAATCGCGCTGCGACAACGAGCCAAGCTAATTTCCACTCTAAAAATACTGCGAATGGACCGCGACATGTCGCCCCGCGCGATTAATCGCGTGTGTCTGCAGGAGGCTTAACCCTTACCCGATATATCTTATTTGTAATGTTTTATCTCTTCGTTTTTAAATAACCCTATTATATTTTTGTTTCTATTTTTTCACCAGATTTACCTAAAGGCTCCTTTACATAAAACACCTGCAAGCTCCCATTAATATTCGTCACGCTGATCTTTTAGTCAGCCATTAATTTACATTTGTACCGTGATATCCGTGGCGTAAACTTACTTCGCAAACTGAACCCCATAAATAGCCTCGTCGATACTTATTGATTTTGTTCATCGCGGCTTTCCATGTCGCCGGTGATATAACATCCATTTATAAGTATCTAAAGAAAAACCATTTGTAGAACAAATTGTGCGACACGCTAGAACACGTTGGAACATAGATTACCATAGTAAGTACCTACCAGGAAGACATTTTTTATTCTATTGTTCCCGGAAGGCGGGAGAGTAATAGTTTTTCCATTAGGAGAATTGCGACGCTGATTGACTAGAAATGTGATCGCCAAGGCTCCAATCTCTTAGCCAATTTTGTATTATTAAAAAGCTGTTCCGTTAAAATGAATTCGTGTCAGGAAAAGTGAAAAATTGGATAAATTTTAATAAAATTAGGGAGATGAGATGATTCAACAGAAATCTTTCGTATTTTCGTCATTTATTTGTAACAGAAACAGACGCTATCGTTAATCATTTTTTTATATTAGAAGTTGAATTAATTTAGTAGTTATAAGTTAGATGTCAAACAGCTAAATATGTGCTTGAAATATACAGCTTTAAATGTCAATCGAATATTTCGGACATAAATCGACTGAAAATATTATATTCACACGTAACAGGAATTAAAACAAAACTGATCTTGTATTTATAACAAAATTCCGATTTAGTTGTGAGATCAGAGATAATGGTCAGTCATGAGCCACAGCAGTGAAGGGTTGACAGCCAATGTGTCCAGTTTGTGCCGCGGTTAGTAGCGCTCAACGTGACACACGTCGGTACTATCGCCGGTTTGAGCACTCAGCACTACTGGGCACTAAGCACACGTTCCGCTTTATGTGGTTTTATTATAAAGGAAATGTGTGGGTGTTCCTCAATTGCGTTCAAAGCTGGTCATGAAATGAATCTTGAAATTATTTGCACAATGAAATTTAAACTATTGCTGTGACAATTTTGCTCCCACAAATGTTGATCTCGGTACAATAAATCCTGTCAATTCTGTGGCTTCTTTTAAGGTCAATTTATTAAAAGATTCACATAAACAGTCCATAAAATATTATCTACCTGTTCGTTTATTACCTCTAAAGTAGCCTAGAGTCATTAAGTGAAGGTAGAATCACGGCACAACTTGTTCTTAATAATTCAAACATAAGTTAAGGTTCCTGCAGTCGTCATTGGCGTCTTGGGCACGATTAGTTAGTCTGCTTAAGTCGACGCTGGCATTTAAAGGGTTAATACTAGTTAGTAATTACAGCTTTTAACTGTTTTTTCTTCATCAAGTTGAATAAAGTTTCTTTTTTATCCTTTCTGTTCTCCTAATGGATGTTTTGGTACTGGAATGATTTTATCAATTGAAGGTCTGCCGATTGGCCTCTCGTAAACTTCTGAAGGGTCAAGTGTTAATTGGCTTGTGTCGAATTACAGGGTTAAAAGAAATGGAAACTGTGTTTTTCTGAAAAGGATTTCGATTTTCATTTGTTCGTAAAATAGGAAAGCGAAACGAGGAGAACGTTTTTCTCCACGCTTATACTTATTTTGTGTACGGGTGTCTGTCTGTTACCTACATCACAGTTTTTTGGAAATCCTCTTATGTTTGATTCGGAACTGCAGAATGGATAATTTAGATATTTACTTAATTTTTTCCGTATTGCAGTCGGTATTCATTGAGATTTTGAGTAAATTCTTGTTCATCGATAGTGCTCGCCGAATTTACGGCGGAGCTGGAGTCGTCAGAAATCAGCTTCAGTGGTTTTTGACATTCCTAGTTCCAAAGCGGATAGCAAATAGCTCATTCATTTATAAGAATGTTATATACTCGGTTAGTTCACAAATGTTCAAATATCTTTAGTTATATATATTAGTATATATATATTAGTTTTGATAACTGAACACACAGAGGTTAGAACAAAATTTTACACTATAAGATACGTGTAGATACTAGCTCCATAAAGTCTGATAAAATACTATGTTACTGTGACACGTTTCTAAGTAGGTGTCTTTTTATTTTGCACAAAAGCAAAACACACACAAAATAATACATATTAAATTCCCGACACAGGTATATTATTTTCATATTTATGTAAATATTTGTGCTCTGAGACAGAAAAACCCGGGGTTGGCGGGAGAATTGCGTGTCGTACACGCAAGGGATTCGTAACTTGTCAATTAGTATACATTGTACGAGAGGCAAAAGAAACAAATAATGTCAAGGAAAATAAGCACAAAATAAAACAAATTAGAGACAATGGTGAGTCTAAGATATATTCTTTCCTATGATTTATGGCTAATTTTACATAAAATACAGACTAAAGTTATGGTTCTGTCGGGGATCGTTTGCTTAGTTTGTATTTTTTATTTTAGAGTGTTTTTTTTCTTTAACAGATAAAACTCTACAATATTTTTTTTCGCCTTTGATAATAAAGATTTAAACTTTAAAAAAAAATCTAAGTAACGTGACTTGAGCTGTCATTATAAACTAATGAAGAGAATTTAATAATTAAGAAATACGTTTTGCATAAACGCAAGTTTGCGCAAGTTGGGAATCGAAAATTTGAACTTTTTTACAAACTTGTACAAGTTAGAAAGCGCAAGTATCATCCAGCACACGTAACAGTACCTATACTTGCGCAAGTCTACATTTACACAAATAATCGCTACGTGTGTTCCACATTAAGGGCTGCACAAGCAGATCTAACTCAAACAGAATAATAGAAATGATCAAATCAGGTTTATTATAAAACCTAGTTAAAATTTCCATGCGTAAAAAAAGTACTGTATATGATCACATTGACAAAGGATATCCCAGCAAGTCGTGATAGATTCTACTAGTCGGTAGGCAGCCGGAGGTGTTTGTGAATAAGCGTGGAAGGGTCAGTGCGGCTCAAAGTGGCTTTGTTAAATTGATTTTACGTGTATTGCGGACTTTGTTGGTCCGCCCGCTCTTGTGTCGGCTCTCAGCGGCTGGCGACTGCCCCGGGAATGTAACAACTACTTGGGATTTACTAAGCAATGTTTTGTTCTTCACATTTATCTACAGTTTGTTTTATCCGCTTACAGATAAAACTCAACTCCTCTATAGAGCAAAACACATCAATGTTTACTTAGAGATATTTGTTACGTTTCATAATGTTTGCGGACAACAATAACAGTGCAAATTATTGTTTGCAAACCCGTGTGTTGCTCGACTAGGAGTTTAATTTAAATGAAAAGGGTCAGTGACACGGTTTACATTTGATTTTCATTAAAACTTTGTGTAACATAATCCTTTTACTTTGACCTTTGGCAAATACCTTTTAGCTTCCAAATGTTACTTATATAAATAGGCAGTTCCGCCGATAGCCAACATGTTAAAGTAAGCAGTTCTATTAATAGCACTCTCAGGTTTGGCAACTTGTTTACTTAGACCACTCGGATATAAAATGTTATTTTGATGTTAGTTCGGACATCTTTTATTGTAGAGGGTTAGTATTATATTACCTTTCACATGTTGCCTCGCACGTTTAGGTGTTTTCAGATCAGATATACAATATTTTTGTCGTTATAAAAATGTTATAACGTTTATGTCACCTTGTTATACTAGTTACACTAAACAATAATGAAGGATCAGGTGACGTAACAACGAAGCAACCTTTTGCATAAGTATTTAGCATAAAATCAAGATCTTACTTTCTAATATCGTTATATCTAGTTGCACACGAGTTTCCATTCAATTTTATGAGATACTCTGTATAATATAGTAATTCTGGGCATAGGGTGTAAGATGAGGTCGCCTAGTTAATCTAGTTTGTGTGGTGAGGCGCGGCCGCGGCCAGAGGGTGCTTGAGGCGAGAGCAGGCCTAGCACAAATAGCCTCGCATTTCTTCCCACAAGCCACTCGAGCCGACAGCCGATATCGATCCAGCCCATCCACCTTTATGAGACAACCATCGAAAACCTGTATCAAGTCCGTCCGTGTACTGAACGACTCAAATTAAGGACATACGTCACGCGCCCTATTGTTCCAATCAGTCAAAAGTAAAATTACACGAGCTGCATTGAAGTGTCCATTTCAGTTAAAAGTTTTATTTATTAAAAAAATGCTGTTTAGGCTGTTTATGTATGCGAGTTTAACTAACGATACAGGAGTAATTTCTAGGAAAACTTATTTTATAAATCATTAAATCAAGTTTGAAATAGGAATGCACACATAATTTAAGAGACATGTGCGCAAAGATACACTTTTATCTTTGCGCACATGTGTAGTCATACGGTAGCAAAGATGTGTAATAGAAGCGTACAATAGAAGCGGTGGCGGCCGGTGCCGGCGGCCGGCACACGGCGCGGGCGGCGCGGCTGTCTGAATGGAATTATGTAAACGGCCGTTGGTTTTGAGATTTGATTAATGGCACTTCATTTAGAACAGCTATTTCGCGGGATTCTAATGATATAGAATCTGGTAAGCGCAGAAATTTGAGAATAAATTGTATTAAATTAACTGTGAAGGCACAGCTTATTACAATTTGTTTCCCTATTTCATATTACATTTAGCTTCAAAACAAAGACCGCGCATTGAAATTCTGTTGCTCAAATACAACTTAAGTTAATTAGCAGCGCTCATAATTAAGTATGGCTTTAAATTTATGGTGGCTGGGATGATGCCAAGTAGCAGTCTCACGATAATGGCTTATATTGCACAATTTCAAGAGCCAATCAGATGTATGAAAAGCTTATTTGGTAACAAATAATAAAAGTTGTGTCAAAGAAGGAAAGATTTATGAGCTCTCGATGACTGAACGTTTATTATTTGATGAGAATTTAGCGAAACTTTCTTGTTTATGTGGAACGTTTTGTAACCACTAACGTTAGAATTTTAAACGTAGCGAACTTTGTTGTTGAGAATTCTTGTAATATATTGATTAGTACGCCGAAGAATTTCTTTCTAAGCTAAACTTAGTTAAGAAGCAAATTCCACTGAGTAAAGTTAAGAATCTTTATTGAAAATTGCGCAGCATATTGAAATAAGTGATTTCAAATTATGTAGGTTTTTTTTCCAATTGGAATAAGGTTCATTTATCTTGAAGTCCCAATTTTCAATATAAACGACATGAAATCACAATTTCAAAATTAACAATTGTTTTGTTAAGAAAATAAGTTGAGAGAACTAACAACTATCTTAATGTTCCTACCTGTACAAAATCTCAAATGCAATAGTCAAACTTGGTGATATCAACAATTTTCTAGCAAAAATATTCGTCCAAGTACCGTAAACATAATCGGACGGCCAAACGATGGCGCTGTATTGTGTACTTACATGCGGCTCTTTAAACATAATTGCCCATTCATGTATGGTTACGTCAAGCAGCAACCGATGTGGTTGTTGCGGGAAGCTTAAAGCTGCCGAGGTTTAGCGCTTTGGCGTCCATTAAGATCCCGTCGACAGTTAAAGTTAAACTGGGAGACGCTTTGAATTTTCATCTGAATTTGCAATGCAAATGTCGGCAGAAATTGTCGTAGATTTTTGAAAATGTTATATTTCTCCTCATAACTTTATGATGGTCTCAAAGGTATATAAAGATTTCACTGCTTTTTCAATTCGCATTCAGATTCGTGTTTTGAATAATTATAACTGAGGCTGTAATTCTTTTGCGGGTTTAAGTTTAAAAAATGCATGTTATTTATTTGATTGATGCCATGTTTCTAACAATATTGCCATTATAAAAAAAAAGAAATACCTATTTTATTTTTATCAGTTAAATGAATCGCCATTTAAGCGGTCGGCTAAATGTTTAGACGTACACGATAGTTAGTCGAAACGTTCATCTGCGGAAGTATTCGACGTGGAGTTGATCAGAGTAGCGTGTCGAGGGTGGAAGACGAGCATGTGCCCATTAAAGCCCTGCGGCGGACGGCTGGCCAACGCTGGCCGACACTGGCCGTGATTGATGACGCCAATTCGCCACTTGTCCAGCCTCAGCCAGCGCACGCCACTCTCGCTTCACAGTCGCCGTCGTTATGCGACTTGGCAAGCTCAGTTCCGTCTAATTGGATATTTTGTGAGGGAATTATGATAGCGAATTTTGAGCGTTCTTTTTTGCGTAGGGAATTAGTTGGTTGATATAATGTACTTTTTAGCGTGGAAGTGCTGATCTCTAACATTTAGGCATGCAATAGAGTTACTGCTACAGAGTTAAGAGAGTTGATACAAGGTACAACTTGAACATCTAAAATTCTGGTAAACATTATCCGATTAGACTGAAAATTGAAACGAACATAGTTGGAACATTGTTAGGCAGATGATAATTTAGATTGAATATGTTATTCTTTATTATATCTCTGCCCATGCTTACACTTACAGCTAGATTAATAATTACTGCTGATAATTGAAATTGAAATATAACGATTCCAGTAACAAGCGCTCAAACCAATATAATTATTATAATTATAACAAAACATTTTAACCGTTATTTCCTACAACGCTACTCGTTAATTTACTTAATTACAGAGTAACAAAGAGTTACCCGTTTATTAGTAAAGTGTGCTTCCAGTGTTTTATCAATGCTTATAATGTAACACAAAACAAATACCTCTTGTATATAAATTAATTAACACTTTACGAACACCTGCGCGACGAGTTAGATAATCCAACTTTGCGCATTGAAACTTTCGCAAATAAATTGGGACACCAATTACAAATGTGTTAAGAGATCGCACCACGTATTCTCGTTACACTTTGAAGTACTTTCTTAATTTATTGTTACACAGAAATAACAAATGGTTTCAATAAATCAGATGTCAGACTTGATGAGAAAACAGTATACCGTGAACGTTAACATAAAGATCACGAATAAGAGTTTCTATTTCCAATATTCATTCACTATTCAAAATAGATAAAACGAAAACCATTTTCTTCAATATCACGAACCTTTCCCACATAATTTTCTAAAGTAAGTGTAATATTTTGGATACCGCTTATAACGTTTATGCATCGCTTGAGTAGGCAGATGATCGATCACGAGTGATCCCGGGAGCGCGCGCTAGGTAATCGGCGTGTTATCTTGAGCGCAGCGTGACACCCAGGGCTCGATCACGCTTTAAAATATTAACATATTACCCGCAGATTGATGCCGACACTTTTCCGAATAGAACGCCGAGATTTTAGAGCTACACAATATGCAATTAATAACAGTGTAGCAGCTTTCCAATAAGACAGCTCGTTCAGTCTTTAAAATTGGCTATTACTGAAATGAAGTAAGAGTACACTTTGTGCTAGAAAGGTTGTAAAAAACTTTCATAAGCTTTAATGAACGGTACGTCGATTAGATTGAAACCTGGAAAACAATATATCGTTGTTCATTTTATAATAGTTTACCTTCCTAGAAATCAGTGTCTAGGGAATTTAATTTTTCACTTATTATTAACTAGTTTTTGCCCCCTTTCGCGTTAATATAGAATTTGACAATCAATTCTTCAGTCAGTATTTTTTTTTCGGGATGAAAAGAACCGTATATTCGTTTCTATAACTAAACCTGCCAACACATAGGTATGCTAAATTTCAGAATGGTCGGTTTGGTGGTGTAAAGGTGACAAATAAATTTACTTTTGCATTTATAATATTAAGTAGTTACGATTAGTATTGGAATAGTTAAAAATAGAACATAATAATTTCGTTGATCTAGTTACAGAAATTATCCGAACATGATGATTTAATAACACTCAATTATATAAAAATGCTCAACATATAAATACAGCAACAAGTAAGCGTTCTTATTTTAGAAAAAAAAAACATTTTGCTATACTAAATGGAACCCAAGTTTTGATTACAGTGGCATCCTTTATCTACTATAATTATTTTTTATATAAAAGCCTATCGCATAACCTGTAATTTCCTGGGATAATGGGTACCATTTAAAAGATTTTATCCCCCCAATTTCACCATATCTACAACAACGTATTGCGTTGTTGATAAAACCATTCACAATGGTTTTGTTAATGCTGGCGAATTCTGAAATATTCATAATGGTGGTGCTAACGTCCATGGTATAGCTGCCATGAATTTTAAATGCTTGTACCCATTACAGTGGATGACTTTTATTATGCAATTTTGGCTTTAATGGCGGTGACAAAACATTGAAATTTATTAAATTTGGGGGATGAAAGGTCAGCGTTGACGTGGTATCAATAGACGTGCAACAAAATGCGGGGTGCTTACAAAACTTCTGCATGTCACGGGCGTGATGGATGGCGCCGTGTCCTCACTGGCCGCTCTTTGTGCCCCTCGCGCATCCAAATGTTCCCGTAAATACCACGCTGTGTCACCCATAAACGTCTGCTTTCATATAATTGATGTCCGTAACCTTGGCAAGTGACACTGATGGGATGTAGGATTCAAAATAGTTTTTGGTTCAGATTTGTCTAAACGTGATAAATTGTAATGTGACTTTTGAATTCTCATATTAAATAAAGCGTAAGCAGAACCACTGAAAAAATTATATACCTATATATTCAAAAGACAAGACCTTACGATGTTTAATTTGCATAATATGTTGGCTAAATAGGAACGCAGAAAGTTCAATTAACGCGAACAATAAGAATTGCCACCGTACAAACTAAACCACTAATGAATTGAACGATTCAACACAGTATATTTTAAGACCCCATTGAGTTGTGTTCACATTTAATTGCAATGAAAATCAGTCTTTGGTTACATAAATGAATCGGAAGTGAACGTCTACGTCTGCAGGATCCGCTGGCGTGCGCTGTTCGCCGGCTCGCCTGAGCGGAGGAGCCGCCACGGAAATGGCAAATTTCGTTTAGAAATGCGACGTTGTTGTCGTGTTTGTGTTACATTAAATTACAAACGTCGGGTTAGGTCTGTTAGGCAAACATTTTCCGTTACCTACTCCATTGTCCGCGGCCCAGCTTACTCCGCTCATATTTGATTAAAATGGAGATTTCGTGAAAATTTTGCTTCTGCTATATTATAGCCGCGTGCTAAGTACCTTTGAACAATTTATTTTATTTCACCGTGTTTACTCACCCTTAACGAATTGTTTCATTGTTTCAGGTTGAACAAATGGTTTGTAAAAGTATTGGTAGTGCAACAAAACAATGATTCGGGCAAGTGTTCTTAGACTTTCGGTAGTGAAACAGTGGTTTATGAGAAGAGTACGTAACAGTATGTAATGTGAGTGTGTTGGGGCGCGTGAGAAGTGTGTGATGTGCTGGACGCGCGCGGGGTGGTGCGCACGCGCGTGATGCGCGGCGCGCGCGTCGCCGGCGGCGCGTGGCCCGCGCCCGCGCCTGCCGCGCCCGCGTGATGCGCGCAGACCGCGCCGCGCTGCTCGCGTGGCTCGTCTGCTGCGCGGCCGCGCTCTCGGCGCACAAGTACAGCACGCGTGTCGTCCGCACCAAGTACGGGCCGCTGCGCGGGATCGTCGTGCACTCACATCCGCAGGTCGAGGCCTATCTCGGAGTGCCGTATGCTACACCGCCGCTAGGTAGCCTCAGGTAAAACATTTTCAAAATTTATTCTGAAAGACCAAAGAGTAGAAACGTGGGCGTTTAGTTGGCCATCGTAGGCGTAAACGTGATAGCAAAATGTGTCATATTGTATTTTCTAAAAAGCAGACAGACACCTTTTCTCCTGAGACAAATATTATGACTGTAATTTCATCACATTGCGTAGTAAAAATATTGCACGAAATTGTAGGAGTAGAGACGTCTTACTTAGTGTGTGATTATTTACGGATTTGCTCAAGATAAACCGGAAAGGCCGTGAGAGTAACTTTGCCTGCTAACTTCTCGAGATTCAGCTTCATAATCAGCTGATGAATAGGGACTGAGTCCGAAACTATTTGAGCAATTTAGAAACTTGCATATGAGTAAAACTTTAACAAGTCATAAACATGAATATTACTCACTAGGTGGTTGTATGTACTTTGCTATGCATTAGGGTGAAGTCAGACAAGCGTAAAACAGTGTAGTTTGCGTCGTTCAAAATGATGGAGATATTAATGACTTGAATTCGAGCTGACTAATTTTGCATCGAGACTGGCGATATCCACAGTGCTTTAGTACCCCGTGCAACGTAATTATGCTGACTGAATTTGAGATTCATCGTAGATCAGTTGTGAGAGATTCTCGTCTTGAAAATACGACTATGACAGCTTTAAGAGGTGACCACACTTATCGAAGCAAAAATTGTAGAAGTTTTTGTAAGAAAGAGCTATCCTACTTGTAAATCGCAATAAGTTTAGGTAGGTACCTACTTGTAGTCATTTCGTTAATCATAGCATAGCATACCACATGACATACATTTTATCACGTGGTGATCATTGTGTTTTCAACCACGGTATCGCAACCGCGTGCATACATCTTCTGGTTATAATTTCGAGCACTCCGAATGTAAATAAATAGTATTTACCTTTCTGAAGGACTAGATGTATGAAAGAGCGTGAAAAGAGTGATGTAAATACACTTCTCAGACATGCCCGCGGGCAAGTCTGCAGACATGCCCCAAGTGCTATATTTGCTAGTGACAGACTTGCCCGTTGCTCGTCCTTGCGACCTCATTTTTATTATACGGACTCAACATGTTCATACAACAAACTGACGAGTCTGTGCATTTATTGAAGCGACAGACATGCCTGTACAAACTGCCCATAGGCATGTCCGTCTTGTAAATTCCCCGCTTAAGGGCCATAGCAGGTGGCGTTTTAGTAGTTTAAAGAGAGTTAATGTATGAACTTCAACCATCTTCATGCAACACAGATACATGCCGCCGGTGACGCCGTCGCAGTGGCGCACGACGCGGCTGGCGGACGCGTCGGGGCCGGCGTGCCCGCAAGTGCCGCCCGCCGCAGCGCCGCGCGACGACGCGTTGTTGCTGCACCCGCGCGCGCGCATTCGTCAGCTGGAGCGGTTGCTGCCCGTGCTCGCCAATCAGAGCGAGGACTGTCTCTACGTCAACCTCTATGTGCCAGTTAATGGTAAGCTGTTGTTTTGTCTTTAGAATTGCTCAGATGTGATTGGTATCGTTGTTACGGGACGCTCTAGGAGGATATACACTGACCTTTGATTAAAATAAAATAGCGGTAGATACGTTACGTTCTTGCGTTGAGTATTCGAACAGTGACTCTTATACGCACACAGACACATTTACTCACACAAACAATCGTTGTTATAACACGCCAATAAAGAGAGAGACAGAATAATGCACAAAGGTGGCGTGCGACCAAGACGGAGCATCGACGCTCTTCGTATTACACACGAAGGCATTTTTTTTCTTCTGAGAGTGTGGTGGGGCGAATTTGAAATAAACACATACGCACGTCTCAACCGAAATCTACTCGTATTGCGACTGTGGACAGTTAGGCTAATTTAGCCTAATTTATGCGGCCCATGCGCTATCGTGTAGTGACATATCTTCCGCTATTTTATTTTAATCAAAGACACTGACCTTATTTTTGAGGCTCTTCAAAAACATCAGGTGCGCAGTGCTCGCAACTGCATGTTTAGCGTATTTAAAGAAAAATAAGGTGTATTTACTCTAGTCTACTTGGGTTAGGTCACAGTAGTTTTCTATACTTTCTGCCAACCTTCATCGGATAATGGCGTGAGTGTATTTATATAAATATCCATTCAGTTTACTTTCATAGCCATTGTGCTTTTGGTTATCAGTTCAATGACCTTTGTTCTCCTTGGTTTGTGTAGACGTAAAATAAATGTGAAAACACGAGTAAGCGGTTCTGGGAATCAACGAGTTTTCTTAGAAATATCGTGTTCTTGTAAGATTGTATGTCATATTGTTGGATTTTGATTCGAATATTTATGATTTGCGATATGAATACTTACTAATCAGTCAATATAATTTAAAATCGCTTAAAATGTATCAGATTCTGAATTGATCGCTAATTACTACTGCAATTTTTGGTCACGATTGATCACTGTGTGTGTACAACTCCCACGACCAACAAGCGGGTGGTCTCTTCAAAAACCAGTGGATTAAGCCACGATGAGAATAACAGTTAGGAAATTCTCAAATACAGTGTCGCGGTTGGCAACGAGCCCAACAAATGGCGATACCTTTGCCCCCATCGCATACACTCTCATATCGCAGTCGGCGAACTGTGAGTGTACTGAAATACCTCTGCCTAATCCCCCGGGATTACTGGCGCGACAGTTATATATGTGTTTAATGTGAAGCAGCCTTTGTTTCCTCTTTTTTCTTCAGCACTTGTCTAATAGACCAGAACAATGGTATCAACATAATAGAGCGACCACGCGACGAAGGCTCGTTGCTCATTAATCCTTGCCAGCGGTTTATTCATATAATTTATTCACGTCATTTCCCAGTTAATTCACTGCCTGTTAAACATGTCGCTTTAAAAATGTATCAAGGTACATATTTTTGTATGATACGTTTTCTACCCCGTGTGGGATTTAATTTTGCCCCGGAATTTTATTAGCTTGGAAATTTGACTGAGCTTCGGTATAATTTATTCAAAAAGTGATATACTTTACTGTTGAATATTGTAATCTATTGCAAATTATAATTTCACTTTTGAAACTATTTTCTCGTAACATCGTAGTTTCGCTACGCTGTCGTAGCGTCCGTAGCGGCGTAGCACACTCGTAGCAGTTCCTTAGCCAGAGATATATAAATATTTTAATATTAAACTATTTTTATTAATACTGTAGTTGTAGATGTAGTACACATAACTTGTATAAAACGTTCACGCAAAAGTAATAATCATGAAACGACTAGGAGCAGATGCGCTTAGCTGTCTTATTTAACTGAATGCTGTAAACAACAAGTTGTGCCATCTAACTAGTGTTTGCAACACATGTACCAACGAGTAATGTGCTAACCTAACCTATATAAATAAAGCTGAAACTTCTGTTATTTATTTATGCTTTAGGTTGAATGTACTTTGTAAGTAACTTGAGTTTAATTTTATAAATTTCGAACAAAGGCGACCAAAATAGTTTTTTTTGGTTAAAACTTAGATTAATATTCAGATTCTTTTGTAAGGCTTGTGAAGTTTATGAAAAGGTAGATATTTTGTGGAAAAAAAGTTGTTTATTTTCCGGAATAGTATTTTGTAAGGAAGGATATGGCAAGATAGTCCTATGAAACAGGTACGTCTTATTTATTGAAATCTATATAACAATTATGTATGTTACAATCCGTACATACTTCAATATTTTAGGTTCACTTACAAGTTCGCTATACGAATAAGTAAACAAAATCACAACTTCTACCTTTTCTAATGGCAAAGAAAACTAAAATATTGATGTACAAACCAAAATTCGAGCACGAAAGCCCATTTTAAGGGGCTACTTTGAATAGTTACCTCCGTCTAAACTTGACACGGCTATAATTTATACACGGCCGGTTCAGCTGCGGAGCACTTAACGCTTCAGGAGTTATAAGCAAATACGTACGTCAGCGAACACTTCACTTGTGTGCGAGAGAAATGAAAGCAAGCACTTACTGCAAGCGTAAGATGACACAGAAGATGCATGGTGGGAGGGCGCGGGGAAGTGGGGCCGGCGGTGGGTGTCAAGGCCTCAATTCCGTAGTGCATTGCAGTGCATCCTGCCCCCTGCAAGCAGTGCGGAAGTGAGGCTGAGGCACCCCAGATCTACGCTTCACGCCGCTGGTTTGTCATCAATAATGTGAGTATAATGCGCGTGTGGAACGGGGACTGTTATTGTGACGTATTGTTATTGTGTGCTCTCTCAAATGTTTGTGTAATGTTAACTGTAACAGCCTTACTACAAAAACTTAAACATCTGTTGAACACTTGTCTAAAAAAAGTGTGACTGCAAAACGGACCTTATTTCAACGTCATAATCTGACATTTTTTTAGACAAGTGTTCAACAGATGTTTAAAACTTTTTGTGGTACGACGGTAAATGTTTATATACTAGCGAGCAAAAGTATGGAATCACTTACTTGGAATTGATACGGGACAGAATAGAATAGAAAAACATTTATTTGATATTGGACATACACACATAGAAATAATAATAAAAAATAAAAAATTAAAAACATACAATAAGAATTTTGTTGAGCATGTCCACACCAAAAGGGTTATCAACTCAGCATTTGCTCAGCGAAAGACACCCAGCGCTGGTTTTCAGTTGGCACCACGCAGTGACACACGGACGAGGGTTGCCTACCCTCGACTTTTACCCATTTAAAAAAATATAAAATGGTTAAATAAAATAAACAACGAGAAATGTGTGAATGGCTATGAATAGCTCCTTAAATAATAGCGTAATTTGAATGAATTTGATATCGATTTAAAGTTAACAGTTAAATCTTCAAATAATACTACATATTTTTATTATTCTTATTAACTAGTTATTAAGTACGCACGACCTCGCGGAAACGGAGTAAATGATTGCATACTTTTGCTTGCGAGTGTAGTTGAGGAAAATGTTTTGACAGTTAAAACGATGGCACGTCAAACGTCCGACATGCATTTGGCGTACCATTGCTTTAACTATGTACAGTCACGAGCAATAACATGTATACACTTAACAAAATTCAAACGCAATTTACTCGTAAAATACTGATTTCCACTTTAAAATAAGACCTATTTTGTAATAGTGTGGCTTCCAAAATATAAGTGTAATGAAACGGCAAAAGTTTAATCAATATTGTAGCAAAAAATTGCTTTTGAATAGTACTTAGTGTATACATACTTTTGCTCGTGACTGTATGATGTTTCTAGTCAAAGAGCTATGCGGTCACCGAATTCTGATACATACTTCAGTATATTTTCGTCAGGGTCCGGTGCCCGGAGACAACCGCGTCCGCAATTTGTCCGTATCGGTCTGTGTTATTTGTTTGTTGTAACTAGAAAAATTGAATACACGAAAGAAAAATTTGTACACCACAAATATTATTTAATTTGTACACCATAATAAAAATGTATTCTATGAATAATTTTATTTGTACATCACAATAAAAATGTAATATATAAATAATTATATTTGTATACCACAAATATTGGTACAGACGCCAGCAGGTCAACCTACCCCAATTTGTCAAATTTTACCAATCGAAGATTTACCTTCCACTATTGTGATAAGGTTGAAAGTCTATTAAAGCTTGACAGATTGAGATAGGTTGATGTGAAGTCACTTGTCTACAATCTGTGTGATACTTACCATCTTCACAATTCAATAAAAAAAAAGATGTAATTGATGTAGTTTTAACTTTGTTAACTGAGGAACCGAGTTTTATTACAATTTTAACCGTATTTGGTAACATTATTTATTAGATTACTTGGGAACGGAAAGCACTCCCCGATATAATCATTAATTAACATTTAGTATCAGATATCATTTCGTAATTTATAAGCTGCCAGTAGAAGGCTTCTTCGTGATAAATCTCGAGTGTTTTACGTATTTATAATTAAGGATTTTTATTATATTGGTTTGGAATATTATGTAATCTAAATATACTCTATCTATATGACAGGCAATCCTGCTCGTGCGTGTAACCATTTTACGAATTTAAGAAGAATAGGCTATTTGACAGTATCAATAAATTATAAATCTAATAAGTCCGTTATTTAGAGTTTTGAAAAATAACGGACACATATTTTTTCTTTTGTAAAATCAATGAATATTTACCAAGATATAACACATCAGGACTCGAGAGTGGGGGCTCGTGACGTCAGAATTCAGTAAAAAATTTACTAAATTGTGACGTATTGGCAATTTTGAAAGCATCATATCTCCGTCAATTTTGGTTTGCGTAAAAAAAGAAACGGGTCAAATATTATTTTATAATCTAACTGATGGATTAATTAGTCAAATAGCCTATTGCTAACGACGTTGTTAGTTCACGAAGTGAATCACTTTGCCATTTGAGATCCGCAGCAGTGGACGGCAAGTGGCTGATACGATAAGACAGATATTACATTTTTTTAATACTATACATTTTACAACTGATTAATTCTGATTTAAAGTTTTCTGTTTATTGTAGCCAACTTTTGATAAGTCTCCCACAAACCTGCTCGGTTTGTCTCCGTACACTCAGCGCTCATCATAAACTATATATTATTATTATTATTATGAAACCACAACCACATAGTAAATGAAATTAATTTCCTGAATAAGTAACATAGTTTAATATAACTTTGTAATTAATAAGCCAACAGCTTCCATTGCGATATTAAATATTTATTTAATGTTAAATGTTTATACACGGCGAATTTTATGTCGCAAAGCATTGTCTACTACCAGTCAACCTTTGGATCAAAAAGAGAAGCCAATGAAATAGGTATAAAATTCAGGGGAAAAATTAATCTTTTTAATCTAAGTATGCCTTCTATTTTACTACTAACTGTCCCCCGTGGTGATGTTTAAAAGATTTTTTCAGTCGTACCAGTAGTTTGTATGATTAGCATGTTCAATCAAAAAAAAAACTCTTCAGCTTTTTATTATCAGTATAGATTATAATTATTATAATGAAGCTTTTCTTTTGAACCTGCGACCTCCGGATTCAGTACATCCGACTTATCTTACCAATTATAATAATTATTATACCTACAGTATTATTTTATTATTGTATAGTTTACATTCTAGTCTTCAAGATGTTTACGAGATGTTTGCGTGCGCAGGGGGAGAGGAAGGCGAGGGGGGCGGGGGGCTGCCGTGTCTGGTGTTCGTGCATGGCGAGTCTTATGAATGGAGCTCCGGGAACGCGTACGATGGCACCACGCTGGCGGCAAACGGCAACATTGTCGTCGTTACCATCAACTTTAGGTTAGGAGTATTGGGTAAGTCATTCATAAAGGCGCTCCCTCACCGGGAGCATTCGCGTGTAATGTAACATTATAGATTCGACTTTGAGCATTACATTACAATACTACCTCCCTGACTGGATTCTGCAACCATTCGCCGATGTCCGGTTCACCTTTGGACGTTTCGCCGAAAGGACGATTAATTGATGGCCGTTTCACCGATAGACTCTTTCACTTATGGACTTTTAGACGAAAGGACGATTCGTTTATGTCCGTTTCATCGACGACGGTCACTTTCAACCATGGACTTTTCGCCGAAGCTTTTTTTCCATAGGTGAAAGTGTGAATGAAAAATCCAATGATGAACCGGTCATCGGTGAATGGTTGCAGAATTCCCTGACCGACGAGCATTCGCGTACATTTAGTATAGATTTGATACAAGGTGCGCATTGTTATGCTCGATTGTCTTCCGTAACTGATGAAATGTTCGAATCTGTAACGTTACATTACAGGAGGGAGCGCCTTAATCTTTTAGGAATGGAAAAATGCAGTACTTTCATAGTTAATTATGTCTTCTGATTCTTGACTGGGAGGAAATAAGAAGCTAATAAGTATTATATACTGTGTTATGAGTTTAAATGTGTGTTAACGCACTCACAATACGGGAGAAATTGCTAGTGTGGGGCAAAGTATTTTTGAACAAAAACAAAGAAAAACGGAGAAGTCACGGTGAAACCGGTACAAATAAATTGCGACTCGGCTTTAGACGGCAGGCACTAATATTGCCAGGTGTCTTGAAATGCCTGCTGACACGTTCAGATGTTTAGGGGTCTAGTGACACGCCCCGACTCGCTTTTGTTCAGGACGTCGGAAGTCCCGATTTTTCACTGACTTCCTTATTCGATTTCGATTCTAGGATATATAGAATATATTGGCCAGTTATGTTTCTTTCTCTTTCTATTTTACGAACCTACTTGAGGACAGTTTTAAGTTCGTTTTTGTATGGGATTGTGTATCTAGTTGTTATTAATGATCGAAGGTAGAACAGTACATGGTGTTCTGAAAGTAATTATAGAGCAAAACGCTTTGATTGTTAGGCTATTCAGGTTCTTTATAACGGGCGTTAATTGAATAACGTTTATTTCAACGTTTCAACTACAGGCTTGTCATAAAACGTCTGTTATAGAGCCCTATCACTGTCTACGGTCGAAAACGACTGCGCTGTAATTATAACCAATTTATTTCAAGATTATACTTTACATATTTTCTTCGGTATTTGGTGTCTTTCTTAATTGTGGTTAGTGCCGATATTATCTTTGTCGGCATAACGTGTCTTAATCATTACAAACTTGGATGTGGAGTGTATATTAGGTATGTGTGTAATTTTGTATTATTTTTAAGATACGTTTGAGAAAGCTTGTTGTAAATGAATTCATGATGTTTTTGCGTACGTTGCATAAACACGGTATAATAATTTAGAGAGAATAAATAAGTCCTGTGTTTATGCTAAAGTTAAATAGTATTTCACATTTGTTTAGTAAAGAATCCTTCCTACTCGTATACTTACAACAGTTACAAAGCAAATAAACCGAAAAATCTTATGATCGTATTTTAATAGGGGTGCCCATTCTCGTATTTTTATATTTCCCAGTTGAGAGCGACATTTAATGCAGCTGTAAAAAGGCCATTTCCAAAATAATAAAACGGAATTTATTTTGAGTTTCATAGTAACGAGTGTCATTTTTTTCGATAATTATCATTTTTATTTTTTTTGCGCCGTTTACTGACATTGATTTTTTTGTGAAAAATAAATCCTATTGCTCAACTGAAAGCGACGTTTTAATTTCACAATGTATTTTTTGTGAGTTCTATAGTAAAAATGGAATGAGAGTTTAGAGAAATATAATAATAATACTTGTACAATGCTATTTTTCGTAATAAACCTTAAAATTATTTTCAAACTTCAATTTAAAAAAAGGGTTGAAACTTAAGTGTGTCTGAAAAAGTTTAATTCACATAAAAATATCAAAAGGAGAAAATAAGTACAATATCAACTTATTTTTCATATGTTCCCAACAGACTTGTATAAACCTACGGTTACGCGCAAGTGGTCGGCTATTGTTTCTATAAATAAATTCGTTTGTCAGCGAAATTGTGCTTGTTTTTACTTACTTCTGTTTGTTGTTGTAATGTAATCAGAAAGTATTCGAGAATGCTTTTAACGTTTCGACAACTTAAATACGTTTTAGGACAAATTATTTGACTTAGTTACCTTCTTCAGAAAATAAAAAGTATAGTAAAAAGCGATGTAATACATATATTTAACATTAATATCATACAATTCTAACTTAGAAACAAAAGTTTGAAAATTCAACTACCTTTCAAATTGAGAAAATTACTTTTGGTTTTCCATTTGTGAAATGTATAGGTAACAAAAGTATCAACCGATGCACTCCACACTATTCCAAATATTTGTTTTCGAAGTTACTACTCGAAATTGATGGGATAGAAAATATTGATTCACTTGTGAAGAATTTTCGTGAGAGGAAACTTTGACTATTGATGACACATGTGGCCGATTGTATGAAATGTGTAAGTTTTCGTATTTACATAAGTGTCGCTATCCTCTGGAGTGTATACGTGTGTTGCGCAAAAAACACATTATTTTATAAGTTATTGAAGAATCTCCGTACTGTTTCCGGCTCTTGTTCCGCAGGCGACAATGAAATATTTTGCATTATGAGTCACTATTTTTCAGCTGCAAGGCATAGTTGTAGTCTTAATGTAAATTTTAAACATGTGTATATTTTATTATTTATGTTTGTGATAAACTTTTATGCCATTTTCATGGTTGTTCATTTGTCGGTAGGTTTTTTAAAGACTGGTGCTAAGGGGTCGGCGCAGGGTAACTTCGGTCTGATGGATTTGGTGGCGGGGCTGCACTGGCTGCGGGAGAACCTGCCAGCGTTCGGGGGTGACCCCGAGCGTGTCACGCTCATGGGTCACGGCACGGGGGCTGCGCTCGCCAACTTCCTCGCTGTTTCACCTGTCGCTAGGGGTATGGTACATTGTGTAGTTAATTGTAATGACAAATATTGAGATTTTTGTATTATAACTTCATGGCTACAGGTATACTTAACAGTAGCATGTAGATTTTAGTATGTGATGTTTCCTGGGTATGTATGTTATTTTGAAGCCTAAACCAGAGAACATTTTACTGTCATGTCATGAAATATAATTTTATTAATTACGAATATTTTTAATGAACTGTCAGCTGAAACAGGAGGGTTCTGTGTGGACTCCAGGCTGGGGGAGAGGTCCGCTCACGTGCGAGCGTGCGCGCGTGGGACAGGCATTGTGCGTAATTATACCGCTCCGGGCAGATTTCATTATTTCGTGTCACCATCCCGTTTAGATCCTCCGTCACTTAATACGATTAAAAGGGTCACATCAGACATGCACAAGAGGGCAGCTTCGCTCCGCGTTATTTGAAAATAAGGTCAACATCACACTCGAGACTATTTCTGAAAAGTTTATTATTAAAGAATACGAGGAACGGAGGGAGAAATAAAAATGTTTTTCTTTAGAAGAGATTTCATTATCTCGGTGATCCTTGTTGAAAATGACAAAATTAAATTAGGTTATCTGTTTCAGAACTACTGAAGCGCGTCATCTTGTTAAGTGGGTCGGGGCTCAGTTCATGGGCGCTGCAGAGGGAACCGCTCACGATAAAAAGAAAGGTACGTTTGAGAATATCGGGTGTGGGCTTCCTGTTAAACAGGCGAGAGGACATTGTTTAGAAAAAATAAGTGGAACCTAAATTGGCGACAAGGAAAGTTTCCTTGCATTCGACTTATCCAATTTGCGACCGAAAAATGGGATCTCTTATTGTTTTTGTATTTTCACTTAAGATTGCGTTTCATCTCTGTTTCGTTCAAATAAACTTAATACGTCTGGAAGTAAGCTTTTGTGCGAATTTAGCAGCTGTCATTTATACGATAAATGTTCTTCTCCGTTTGTGTTTCGCCACTTAGCATGGTAATTTCATAATTGTTTTATGACAAGGTGGCGGAGCAGACAGGGTGCCACGGGGACTTGTTGGAAGACGACTTGGCACCGTGTTTGAGGAACAAGCCGCTTGCAGAGTTACTAGCAGTGCGGTTGGACCCACCGCGGTTTCTTCCCGGATTCGCACCTTTTGTCGACGGCACTGTCATCGTGAACCCTTCCGTGAGTTTCCTCTTTTAGGCTCGCTTGCACCACAAATTAGTAAATGTATTTAGCTCATACAAGCGAAGCGAAGTAGTCAACCAAACATTTTGTAGATGATGACCTTGGCTTTTCTGCGGTGAATGAGACTTAATGTAGGTAATTCATACAAAACATTATACTATTCGACGTATTGAATAGTACAGAGTATGCATGGAGGTAATAAAATTACTGTTTTTTTCGTGAAATACTTTTAGTACTTTTTTTTTAAGATTGAGTTAATTGTGGTAACTACTATTAGACCACTAGAATGTAAATCTTTGAACTAAATTTATCGTTAACTAAATGACCCAGTTAAAACTTTTTGTCAAGCTTAAGTTTTGGTGCTTTTAGTTGTTGTCAGATGATTACATTCAAGTCTGTGGTCAAACGTGATAATTTTTAAATTAAACTTTAGACTTTTTTAAGTGCTAGAAGTTAAAATTCCATTTCGTTCTTTTCTACTTCTTCCTGTCATGCCTTACTGCTATATTTCATTAAGTCAATTTCTACTTAGCGCAGTACACGCCTAGGGTTACGATTCTCTTTGTAGGTCCCCCAATCAGTCAATTAGATCGCGCGGAAAATATGTTGTTCGCCCAACTTTCGGGAAAACTGTGTTTCGTTCGCTTTCCTTTTGCACCTCATTCGCAAAATCGCTAATTAATGTACCAGCTCCGGACGAACAACCCCTTTGACGAAATTAACAGAATGTTTTCGCTAACAAATTGACGTCGCACCTGTGTCGCAGTCAATGTTGCGGAAAATATGACGCTTGATTTTACATTTACGCTTTATTTTGTTTTCCGTTTACTGGCGTAGTCGTTATTTATTATTACGGACTGATTTTTTGTTGCTTCTTTTGTAAAATGGCAAATGAATTGAATTGTGTGAGAACTATATTACGTATCGTAATTTTATAACTCAAGAACGGGCTCACCTATCCAAACCAAATGTTTAGGCTTTGTTCGGACTATTTAGTAAAATAGTTTATGTGAAGTTTACACAAAATCGGTTGAGCGTTTCTTCATTTATCACATTTCTTTTAACAAATTAATTCAATAAAATGGCGGATCATTTTGTTAATGGGTGTCCCCATTAAAAAAATGATCCGCCATTTTATTGAATTACACGTAGCGAAGCACGTACTGGGCCGCTAGTAAGTATGCTAAATTATCTTTCACCTACATAGCAAATCAATAAACACAACCCTGATTCCCTGTAACGGCCACACAATTGATGATTTACATTTCAAGCAGATATCGAGAACCAATTAGAATGTTGAACCGTCTAGAATTTCTAGTGATTGTCATAGTTTGTAGGCTACAGCCTAATAATGGCCTGCCTGAATAACATTTGATGCCTAAGCATCGGCCTTCGACGACCAATTTGGGTTCTGTATAATAATGTATCAATTAATGGTGTAAGGGTACCTAGAGGCCTAGGTATTCTATCTTGATTTTATGTGAATATAGAGGGGCTTTAATTATTCAGTATCTGGCTGAACTCTTGTGACCCAGGCCCGGGATAATTATATTGTCTTACCTACATAGGTACCTTACGCTGCTTTGTTGTCGTAAATTAACTTTCCCGATAAAATGTTGATAATATTCTGTTACTCTTTTTATATAAAGAAATGTCGTAATACTTAATATTTGTCAATCCCAGGTCGTCGTCCGCCTGCCCAGTTACTTTTTTCATTCAAATACGCTAACATTCTTTTCCTTTTTATGTATATTAGTATTGTGTAAAGTCCTTTTATTCCGCAAGGAAAAGCTTTTTATTTCTGACTCTTATTAAAGAAAATTAAATTTTATGTTGAGCATTGTTTCAATTAGAAACTCCATTGGAAGTGCTGTTTGTGTGGGTTTCTACTGTAATATCTTGCGCTTTTGCTTATTAATGTATGATCATTTACTTAATTAAACTTGTATTTTTTTGAAATATTACATAATGATTAACAAAACATTGTTTAAACTTATGAGAGTGTCGTAAAAACGTACAGATTGAAGAATCTATGCAAAGCCATAGATTCTTCTACTAGTCTCATGAGAAGATAAGTCCAAAAATATTTTGACTATGAGGAGTCAAAATATTTTTGGACTTATCTCACTACTTTCCAAATAAGTGACAGTTGAAGAATCTGTGATTATGTTGAAATTGAAAATTAAAAATATACGTGCTTACTTCTACCACACAATTTTGAACTTTGAAATGTCATCAACTCACTTTTTTTAAGTACCCAAATTAATCAGACGTATATTATTGGTATTTATTTTTACTCTGATACTATAATCATTCGATGTGTTGTCAGGCACCGCCACCAACGGACAGCTCGCGACTAGGCGCAGGCGCAGCAGCTGTCGCCAACGCAGCCGGACACGAACTTGCTGACTTCTCACACAGAGAGCTCATGTTCGGACTTACCACCACCGGTAACAACACTTACAACTGACTACAAAATTACAACAATCTCGAAGAGTATCGAAACTGATATTTATCACGTTGAAGGCAACAAGGATAATGTGCATTTCCAGCTTGGTGATAAAAAGAGCCACAGTAGCCCTTCATACTTAATCGTTATGTACTTATGTTAAGTCTCAAGTACATACATATGTATTACTCTCCTCCTGACTTGTACTCGAGGTATTTCTTGTCGTACAAATAAACAGGCGTAATATACGGTGTTAATATCTGTCTTAATTACATCTCCATTTAAATTTATGAATTAGACTATTTATTTCAATCCTCGCTTTATGTGAGCTCTAAAGTCGTATAACAGAACAAATAGACTTCGCGTTTTATGGTTCTAAGTATTGAAGTTGTAATTCACAAAGCGTTAACATACTTCACAATAAATTGAATGAAACTCTCGAAGCGAATGATAAATACATGCAAATGAGAGGCATGCCTTCCTTGCAGAATCTTACCTGGAATTTAACGCCCAAGACTTGGAGTTTGGCTTCAACGAGAGCCGTCGGGATCGCATTCTTCGCACATTCGTCCGGAACGCGTACTATTACCACCTCAACGAGATCTACTCGACCTTGAAGAACGAGTACACTGACTGGGACAAGCCCGTACAGAACCCGCTCAGTGTGCGCGACGCCACGCTCGAGGTGAGTCACCACACGACGCGACGCCCGACACCCGACGCGTCTGTTTACACCGCGCGTTATGGATGACAGGACATCAACGTGTGTTCTGTTTATGTTGTTATGTACCGAAATTTGTCTGAGCGAGGAAGCTACCTTGACTCCCACGTGTAATTGTAATATAATACCTCAACAGACGCCAGTTTATCCCTTTGATCGCTCTGTTTACAGTTCATTATACTCGTGAACCGAGATGTTATTACAAGCAGCGCCAATGTTATTAGAAATAAGGGAATAATTTAAGAATACAGCAACACTTAAACGCACTTGTTCCCAAAACGCCTCATTCACAGACGAAAATACTTGAACTGTCATTACGAATGTAATTGAGAAGATCTTTTAATATTGCGAATACAAATAGAAATAACAGAATGATACTGTCGTGTATATTGTCGTGCTTGAATATAAGATCAGCAGTAATGGAGGAGGGTTCCTCTTATTATAAATAGCGAAGTGTTTCCTACCCTTCTTTTGTTTTTGTTACTGTGTTAAAAAGGAACAAAACACGATTGGCTTCATCGATAGTGAAACTGCTGAAAGTTGATAACGGCTGAGTTGACATTAGTCGAGCGCGGTCTGGCGCGGCGCCGGCTTCGCAGACGATCTCAATTTAAGCCTCAAGTGGTTTTCGCTACTCACCGAACGCTCCTTGGCCGTACAAAGGGAGTTAATGACGCCCGCGCACGCTGAATACACGATGGCCGCGTTCAAAGGCTTTATTGGAAAATACTTGCAACGCCTAATAATAACGTGAAGACGTTGTTATGATTCAGATGACATTACTAATGGCGGTAGCTTGTGTAACGAGTTCCGTCGAGTAATGTAAATTGAAATCGATTTCTTGTGGTAGTTTCAGTCGTCTAATTAGAATTATTTTTTAAAAAAGGAAAGTAATAAGCTAGCGTAGAAAAAGAGAAGACGTGGGTTTAATATACAAACTGAACAATTGAACCGCCCGCCACGCCGCTGTGTTATATTTGGTTAATTACCCATACATTACCAACATGCAGGTGTTTTTAATAAAACATAAAGAATGCTGAAAGTTGGAGATTGGATTTTTTTTCTGTAAAATCCTTTGTTCTTTCTTTTCCAACAAGTTTTTTCCAGGAAAATATATGAACATTTTGTTTTAAATGAATGCAGGTGTTGAGTGACGGTCGGACAGCGGCGCCACTGATCAGACTGGGTTATCTCCACGCGTTGAGAGGCGGCACCACTTACTTCACGCATTTCCATCATCTTTCACAAGACAAAGATTATCCACAGGTAACAAAAATGTCTATTCATATCTTTATTTCACTTTTAATCAAGGATCTTTGTGTATAAGATAAGCGTACGACTCGTGGAACTATCGTACGTAATTGCAAACTGTGGCATGTGATATTGGTCACTAAAAGTCATGTCTTTTATTTATCGAGACTGGCAGAAAATATCCAAATATTTTCATCGTCCAAAAACGTACTTCTTCATGTAGATATATGAGGCAGTTAGTATGTATATCGGCGACATGCACACTCAACACAACGTGGATCTTGGCAACGGCTTATCATCTGCGATGGTGGCGTAGCACTTTTCTTCTCCAAAGTTGTTAATCTTCGTTTATGTCGACCATAAACTCCGTTTGAAATAGATTTCGTAAACTGAATGGACAAACAAACAGCTACATTTTGGAAAGTAACTTCTCTAAGTAAATAGATTAAACTTCTTTTGATTGAAGTGAAACGTCAACAAGTTTTCTATTGACTTAAGTTTTAAAGCTTTTATTAACAGTTTTTAGTCAAAATTCGAAACTTAAATTAAATGCAAAAGTATTCAGTCAACGTTTTGTAAGCACAAAATATTGCAGTAATAAATTAAACGTTGACTGAATGACAGGCTGTGACACGATTCAAACTAAGCCTATTTTAGACTGCAGTTTGAATTATACCCCTCAAAATATAGATAGAAATCCATACGTTCTGAAATCCTGCAATATGACAAGTAGCTCGTTGTAACAGCCGTTGACAGGGCTGCGGTTGTCAAAACGTGTCGACGCACGTGCGGTGGCGTGGTGAATTGCATATTGTCTATCTATACACCTGTTTGTTATTTCGACAACCCTAGTGCCGCCATGCCGGTCTGAATGGACTTGTTAATAAGACTACAGGCATTTGGTTTAGATTGGGGTCGAGTTTGATGTTTAGTGCTGAGGATAATATAGTACTAGACTGTGGTAGTCATTGAAAATGAGAGAATGTAACTATAAATCCCACCCTTCTATATAACGTAATAAGATCTGTTATGGATTTGAGAGTGCCGAACGTTATTCTGAAATTTATCCTACATTTTAGAGTGAGGATTTAACTAATCCGCATCTTGGTCATAAGTTTATCCACCGGATAAGACCCAGTAGGTTTAAAAACTTATTACTAATACAAAAAAGAGCGCAGTGGTGGCCCAGAGGTATCTGTCGACTTACGATTTGTAGGTCGAGGCTTCGAACCTAGCCAGGCGCATTACTTTGTGTAATTTATTTCATCACCACTGGTCCCAAAACTGCACCAAAAATTCAAAGAAGATATCTTGCAATCCGAAAGTCGGTTCATATTTTCAATGTTATTGTACAGAGACCTGGTTCAGTGCATGGTGAGGAGCTTCCTTACTACCTGGGCGTTCCCATCTCCCTGACGCATCATCAGCAAAACTTCACGCAGCAGGAGCAACGAGTGTCCAAACTGTGCATACATTACATCTCCAACTTCGTCAGATATGGGTAAGAAAACCTTACTTTATTAATTCTTATTCTCTTATTCATCATCATCAACATCATATCAGCCGTAGGGTGTCCACTGCTGAACATAGGCTTTCCTACTTGTTTTACCTAATTAACATCGAATTGAATTAAGCCTAAGTATTTGGACAACTATAAAAACTAAAGTTTATGTGCTTAGTAGCTTTTCGTTTTGCTTAGTTTTTATGATGTAGGTAAAACATCTAATGTGGCGTGGCAAACCGACTGTTGGCGTGGCAACGCAAAAAATGAGTAGTCTCAATAAAAAAAGTTTAATATGTATAATAAGGATGTCATGTATTAAAAAAAAATATTTTTGTTTATGCAACATCCATCACTCTTCACAAATTATCCTTGTATACTCGTACATATTTGTACAAAACAAATGGTATGTTTCACATCTGCCGTACAGCTCACTTTTTTGTCACATTGATCGATAACAGCGGATTTTCCGGACGCATAACATCATGGCTAAAAACTTATACTTCTCAAGCAAAA
Organism: Agrotis exclamationis; assembly: GCA_950005045.1. Taxonomy (NCBI): domain Eukaryota; kingdom Metazoa; phylum Arthropoda; class Insecta; order Lepidoptera; family Noctuidae; genus Agrotis; species Agrotis exclamationis. Next base: position 11,004,666 of record OX465421.1, read on the forward strand.
AATATTTTTCCTTAAAGAATACTTATCCATGGGAATATCTAGTTAGTCGCAGATGGCTTTTCTAATTCAACGTCAACAACGTAGATGGCTCGGAGCTAAGTGACAGCTGGGGGCGCCCCACAGCGGGACTCATGCCTCGGGCTAAAGGAAAGATGGGATTTCAATCCGGTTTGCTATGGGAAATAATTAATGAAAGTAGAACAGAATAATCTTCATTTGCGTGGAATATACATTGAGGTGATAAAGCTAATTTTAACACGCTTATTTTTACACATTTCCCTTATTATTCAGCATGTATGTGAATGTAAACAGATCGTAAGTTCCCACAAAGCGAAGACTGAGTGATTTATATTTTTGGTAATTTGTGGTTTAAATTTGTGAGAAATATACGTCATGTAGAAGTGTGCAGTGGTGGCCCAGTGGTATCGGCATGACTTACGAGTTGCAAGCAGCGGGTTCAAACGGGTATCTCAAAACTGAAGGAAATAATGGCTAGGAATCTCGCATATCCTGGAAGTAAAAATCCGAAGACATGTGACATCTACCCGAACTAGGCCCGCGGGTTATGAACCGCTGTGAGGCCTGTTTTCCAGGAGTGGAAATATTATTGGCTGATGATAATGATGATGTGGTTTTCGTGATTTATTTTCAACTACCCGTAAACCCATCAAACATTTTCGAGTAAAAACAAACGAGTCGATGCTTATATCGTTGTTTCAGGCAAACACAATTGTCCCAATGTAGAACATAAATGTAGGTAAGCAGATTCACCCCACGCACTTATATAATACCTATAGATCAATCGGTATTAAGACCACGAGTAATATGTTTATGTAATAGGTTTATGTATGTAGTACATATATAACTATTTTAGTGAATTAAGCCAAGAATGTTGTGGTGGTGGAGCCGCATTTCAAATTGAATTTGTTACGAAACAAAATCTTCCAATAACGGAAACAATCTGCGTGAAATATTTAATTAAATATTGACTTTCAAAATTCATGCTATCTCCATTAAAATTGTTTGAAAAAACTTCTCGAAAATATTATTTAATGAACTTTTCTCTTTAGGAATCCAAATGATCCATCGGCAACACCGCCTCCAAGTCCAATGCTGGGCGAGACTCCACGACTGGGCCCCGACCAGACGCCGTACTGGGATACTTACGACACCATCAACCAACTCTACATGGAGATCAGTGCGTAACACTTAATATGTCTTTTATCTCACTGCCGACGAAAAACTTCCTGATTAGTTTATACGAATTCATATGTTACGGATCCCCAGTTTATGGCGCTGTCCGATTTTTCTTTATAGCTCAACTACTCGATGTCTAGTAATACAGTTAAATAAATAGAACGTGGAAAGTTTCGGAGTCCGAGTAGTAGCGAAGATCCGCTCACAAAAGATCGATCTGTTAACACAAAAACGTATAAATACAATTAGTATGGATTTCAGCAGCGTCTCTAGGAATTTGGAGTCGTTCCTTTAAAACTTTAGGGTCGCCCCCGTTACCACTGTGGTTCCGGTTGGGGCTCATTTATTTCAATTGTGTGGTGACCGGCGCGCAGGTAGCAAGCCGGAGATGCGCAGCCACTACCGCGGACACAAGATGTCTCTCTGGCTGTCGCTCATCCCGCAGCTGCATCGGCCTGGCTCCGACCTGCCCGACGCCGCCATGCGCCACCATCACTTCCAGGACGACAACGCCAACTACTACGAAGGTATTTTATTCAATGTACTCATAGCTATTAGAAATACTGAAATTTTCAAATCAATGAAGTATTTATTTAATGCACACTTGTGGTGCAGGCGCGGTGCGGGCGCAGTCGATGTCACGTGCGCACGTACCGCACGTGGTGGAGCTGGAGGGGGGCGCGCGGGGAGGGGCGCGCAGCACCGTCCCGCCACGTGCCGCGCCCCCGCGCCCTGTGCCCGCGGCACCCCCGTCCACCGAGTGTCCGCCCAACGCCACTGCGCCGCCTGTGCACCCAGATGACGCGCTTCTGCGTCGTCTCGCGTCCTCACATTATCAGTCTTACACGGCCGCGCTCACCGTCACCATCGCCGTGGGCTGCTTCCTCCTGCTCCTCAACGTGCTCATTTTTGCTGGCATCTACCACCAGCGCGGCTCGCGCCCGCGCCGCTCGAAAGACGATCTTGCCGAGGCAGGCAGCTCATCATCTTCGGACAACTATGACGGAAAGCTCGATTATGACGTGCGTGCGTTTGACGGCAAAGGGTTCGGGTTCGAGTGCAAATCAGCTCATGTGCCGCGCGGTGTGGGGTCTAAATTTGACCTGCGGACGTTGTCGGACTGCGGTGAGCCAACGTTCGGCGAGTACAGCTGCTACGACGAGAAACACCGCGCGGCGCGTAGCTCTATGCCCGACGTGAGCGTAGGTAGCGCCATCGAAGCGGGCAGCGTGGTGTGTATCGACACCCAGAAACCCGATATCCAGAAGCTGGAGCCGGGGAGGGCAGGCGACCCGGTGGGGCGCACCAGCACGTTCGAGCCCCGCGTGGTGGACAGCTCCACTCAGGTGAAGTTCGGGCCAGACGGCGCGGAGAGCGCGGGCGACGCGGGCGCGGAGGGGGAGGGGGGCGGCATACTTCGCGCGCCTCCCGCACCCGCCGCGCCCGCGCCGCCCGGCATCATGAAGAAGCGCGTGCAGATACAGGAGATATCTGTATGAGGGTTCCTCGACGCCGCCGCCGAGGTCGTGGTTAACAAGCGGACTAAGTTGTGATATGTGATGTCGTTTGAACGTGTACATATGACTGTGAATGTACTCATTCCGTGTGTGTGTAAATATAATTGTATCAACTAATAATGATTTGTGAGTGCGCGCTAAATAGAGGCCGTGTGACTAGTCCGTTGGATCCTGCGGTGCAGTTCTGTGTCGTAGTGCGGCCACGACTTCATATTTCCCGTTGGACTGAGTATGAAAGAATATTAAAAGCGGGTAAAGTGAGTGTCGATGTGATGTGATTCATAATGGAGGAACGTTTTCACATTCTGCCATGAATAGATATCGCCAGATGTTACATGAATATTTTTCAGCTGAATGTGACTATCTCTGCTACACTATCTGAAACGCATTTGGTTAAAAATATTATTTACTGCCTGGGATATCTTAAAGTATTCATTTTAATGGCCTACTTACGTAATGATTGGATATATTTATGATAATGGTGTGAAAGGGGTCTAGTCTGATTTACTGTGGAAGGCAAACTTGGCTCGAGTCCTACTCCTTATTCTTTGTCTTGTTTATATGACTCGACAGAGATATTATATACTTGCAAGTTGCCTTTTATAGTAACAATAAGCCCGTAATAATTTATTTCTACTGTCGGATATAGAATGAAGGAATTGTAGGCTCTTGTGAATATATACGTATTTAATAAATGTGAATATAACAATAAATTAGTGACAAAAGACTTAACAACAAACCGACATTAGCTGTACATACTTATATCAAACGAAGTGTTTCAGGTATGTAGGGTAAAATAACTATGAATAAAACATTGTTTAAAAAACATCGCATATGTTGTAATTTTTTGTAAAGTTACTTTTAAGTGAGGTGTATTGATTTTGAGTAGTTTTTGATAAGTAAATATTGAAAACTTATTACTTAATGGACGAGTACACAGAGAGCTCTTAAACGGTAGCCCACGCTATTTCCAATAAAGTCTCAAAAGGTAATCAGGGTAATAGACGACACAGTCAACTCTTCGGTCCTCCAATAAGCCCCATTGAGTATCTCTCCAGAGATTCATATAAAAGATAAGCATAAGTATTCATATCGCAAGGGTTCTTTTTTATAAACCTAATATTTTTTCTTCGACTCATACAAGAAATGGAATCAGCAAGCTGTCTATTCAGCGAATCACCAATTAGTCCCTCATTGTGCGTGAAATACGTCTCCTTTATATTACTCTGTTACCAGCGATCGTGCTTTATCTTCGTAAAATATTTCTATTGAAACTTACTGAAATGTCAGGAGATTTTCTCTTATGACTACATCTTCAAGAAAATGGATAAAAAAGCGCTGATTCTTTCCAAAGTCAGGTATTACAGTCTCGTCTTGATCCACAGTAGATAAATTCCCAGTACTCGTCCATATTTTTATCTTCACAGGAATTGATGACGATTAACTAATGGTGAGTATCTAATATTTAATACTTACACCATTTTCCACATTGTGACAAAATGTGAACTGTAATAAATCTCATTTATTTACCACGTTATTGTAAGTATAACTTATTATTATAATTGATGAAATGTAAAACAATTTAAAATGTAGGTAAACTGGAATTGACTATTATTGTAATACGACTGTTTATTACATTGCATTATCTCCTTTCTTGTTTTAATGTTTTCTAAAAATAGTTCCAACCCGCCATATTTATATAGGTATTGTTTTATAAAATATATGTTTAAAATTTTGTTTAACATATGCCAAAACTTTTCCACGTGCCAAACTATGTATGGAAAAATATATATCAAATAATTTTAATTTAAGACTATCGAGTGGAAGAGTCAATTTAAATAATAATGAATACCCGCCATCAATGTTCTTACAAACCTAGGTGCATGGCATTGTTTAAAAATAAATGGAAATGCACTGAAATTACATATTTAGTTAATTTGTCAAATTTTGTAAGATATATCGATTCGACATTTATTAACAAAAATATACGAGTATTTATTCTAAACACAAAAGTATTGACTATATTATTGTATCCGTAATGATTTGGAGTACACTCGTAATACTCGTAAGTAGTGACCGATGTGATGGTTTCGAAATATGTATATTGAGTTTTACATCGATAAAAAATATTTATGTTCAAAACGATGTAATAAATATTTATAAACAAAAATGTAATATGACATCCTTAGAGGAATTGTGTTATTAAGTTGTTATAGATTATTATTGATATGTTTATTATTGTTGAACTATAATTTTATGGCTATGTTTAAATAGCTGAACATCAACATTTTGTTACAATTTGGTGTTTAATGGAATGCATAAAATATGGTGTCGAATAAAGAATTGAAATTTAAATGTTTTTAATTCTATAACATTACCTTCTTTCGAAAATACTTATATGAACAAAAACAGCAAATATTGCAGTGATTTTAACTACTCTTGTAATCTACTTGAAACGAAAATAAACCACAAATAAACCACGATATTCAAAGAGTATTTTAATTATTTTGATTAAGCTCATGCCGTACCTTCTCAAACGAAACGAAATATTTGCTGTTGAGTTAACATAACCCGGTAGTTGGATTTATATCAAAACTCTAGTTTAAAGTATTTCATTTTGAGCTAAACCCACTAGGCTTGCTTTCACGCAATCCACAAGGATTAATAATAAATTGAACTAGGAATAAATAAAAATGCCGAGAGAAGTACAAGGTAGAAAGTTAATGAAAGTGCTGATTCCCGAGCTACCGCCGCGTGATAATTCATTTAGTTGGTTCAGTTACTTTGCGACAAAGCGAGGTGGTGTGTTTGGAATCGCAACGGTCTAATGTGCCTCGACACACACCCAAGGTGATTAATCCACGGCGAACCAACTAAATCAATTTCAACTATTCAGAGAGATGTATGACGAGGGGAATCAGAGGTCATTAATTCTGGACGCACCATCACTTGTTGCTTATTCAAACACATAAATTATCCCTTGGATTAAAAATATCCGTCCTCGCTGCAGATGGGTAATATGAATAAATTAGTTAATCTTATGGAAACTCCGTGCAGTCCCTCGCTGCTTGGATGTTCCCGGATTAGGCGCACATGTAAGCTTGTTATGTTCCCCATATTGGAAAAGTTTACGGAAGAATACAGGATTAGAAAAGTTCTAGACGGCACTGAGACGATGGAGCACACATATTACTTCGTAGGTATCCAAGACTAGCCGATATCTCTCTTTCAAGTTTCTCAACGTTTATTGTATTGTGTCATGAACCCAATTGGATTTAGGTATTTATAAAACCACACCGTTGAAAATCCCGGATGGATTTATTGCAATTATGTTAATTCAAATTATGCGAGTAATATTTAAATTCATAGAAGTACTCATCAATTTTCAGCTTGAGGAAACTTGAATTTATTCCAAAAAGTTTCGTAAATCTGAAGAAGGGAAACTTCGTCTAGTAGTTATTTCAACTTCAAATTCTTCCCGGGATAGTACCCACCACAATCCCGCTTTACTTTAAGAGCTCGTTTAGTTTTGTTTTGTTGTTCAAGTTTCTATAACAACAGCGATTTTAAGCACGACAATGCGGGGTGACGTCACTTTACGTAAGTTATTAAATTAGAGGGGTGTTTATATGACAAACTATATGTTTACAATGATCAAAACTAACTTAACCCTAGAAGCCCAATCATATTTTGCTATCTAAAAAGCCCAATCATAGGTCAAAATTACCTACATAAATAAATTCACGTATAGGATAGTTTATGATGTTAAATTGATTATTTTTCGGTATTATTTATTTGTATTGATTATTCATGATATTAAAAAACGCATAAATTTATTAATATCTATTTATTATATCTTTGAAAATACAAAAATAGGTAAACACACAAAAATTTGGAACAAAATGAGATATTTCCGGTTTTTATCTTAAAAACTAAAGATATAAAGAAAAATCAAAATAAAATCTCTAATTAATAAATATTTCAAAACAATTAACCAGTTTCATAAAGCAGTTATCTCATTATAAACAGTTTTCATACATTTCAAAAAGTTACACAAAGCCTAAACATAGGTCAAATTGACCTACAACATTACGATAACTTCAATATGGAGGTATTTACCAAGGCAACACGGCTGTCTCCTGTTAGCTCGTGTGTTGTACTAAGTTGGTTCGATCAATCACGGCAATCGAAAGAAGTGTGCGAAAGATAAAGCAATTATTCGTTTTCGTATGGGTAAAAATGACCTAGATTGGGCTTCTAGGGTTAAAGATCACTGAAATAAGTTCCCTTTTAGAATGTCTCTACTAGTAGTTTCATCGTGGGGTACAAAGTTACTTTTGCAATTTGGTAAAACTTTGTCATTGTGAGTGATGTATTAAAGTTTTAAGGAATTGGAAATCTTTCAACATGGTATGGCAACCAAGTTTTGTTTTTAAATAAAAGTATTTTCTTGTTTGAATCTACTTAACCTGTACATAACACAAAATCCTAAACTTTAGATACATAAAATGTAGGATTTGCTACACTAAATTATACGAGTTATAGTACATTACCTCCAAATTGCTCGAACCATATGCACGACATAATCACATACATACACATGGGTGTGTTAGGATTTTAATCTCTCAATTGATTTCGCTGTAAACAAGCCAACATCCATAATATAAACAAGCAGTGTGCCGGCGGCGATAAACATTTAAACATACCAAGTTACGGCAAAATAATTGCGTTTCCATTTGGATATGTGAGCGAGTCCAGCTTGTAACGAACGGGGAGAGCGAATGAAGCGGACCGCGAAACCTTCAAATTGAATTTTAAGCATCCAATTTGTTTGCGCGGTGGTGCCGCCTGTACCGGGTTATATCAACGCGGCATCGCGCTACCCGGCTCCCCGGTACCCGGCTGCCCGCTACCCGGCTACCCGTGCCTCCCGCGAGTTCCCACACTCGTAAAGCGATTTTTGCCAGCCGCACTGTGACCTCGAACGGGATTTCGATGAATTATTTATGCATCTACTGCCCGAACGTATTAAAATAAAAACTGCGATACTGTGTAAAATATGAGGTTTCATCGGATTTGGTAATGATTTCATTATACCCGATATCCTATTAACGAGAACGTGTCGGTAATGGGGTTTGGGTTCTTGGGATATCTCTGTCCCTGTGCGTGGGTTCGTTTAGAGATAACGGTAATTTCAAACGATTTACTCAATTCCTGGGGCATCCAATTCTCCCATGAACGTAACTAAGTAGGTCGCTGAGGTGAGGGTGGTATTTTATATTTCGTGAAACTATTTCACGCCCTCTTGGAATTTCGCTCCAATATCAGTTATCTCCAATTCTCAAAATTCTGTACTCAGTCGGATGCGAGCGAATTACACGAATGTAGGTATGAGACGATTTTCAATATATTTTAATGATGAAACCGTAAATATAAATTATAATGTATAAAAAATATTTACCACGGATTAAACGTTTGTTTTTATTTACTGCTTACGTGCTTTCATGCAGTAAGCTTGGTGCTTGATATATATATATGTATAAATAGCATGTGCAAAACCAGTATGTTATACAGTAAAACGTCGGATTTTACTGAAATATATTTACTTAGGTAGACTACAGAAGCTGGGTAATGTTTAAATAAATAATCATATATCTGAGCTTTGAACTCTAAAGATTGTTTTATCAGTAGATTTGTTATCCCGATGTTACCCCTTTCATGAAATATAAGAAGGAAATACATATGTATTTTGGAAATATAAAGGTTTGATAGATGATTTCCATCGTTTCCTATTCGATGGATAGATAGAAAATAATAGTTTGTATTTTCCTCTTGCTTTCTGCTACTTGTAAAAAATGCTCAATGAAAGGAAAATCTATTTATTTGGTCAATATTATTGTAGGCAGTGTTTGTTATTTATGTAAAGGGAAAAATATTTTATTTCACAATTCCTTGTGAAATAAAATATTTTATGAAAGGTGGGTAAATATAAATTTTGTACTTACTTGACAATAAATGACATTTTTCAGATAAAGGTAACATAAATACTTACCTACGATTTCTTACCATTACCTTATTGGTTTTTCCAAAAAAGTCATGAGCGTGCTTGCATCCGATGCGCATGACTGCATGTATGACCAGTTGTATGAACATGGGCAAGATAAAAGGATCGTAGCATTACGCGTTCTGTAATTTTTGCCCACCAAGGAAAAAAGATGTAAATACTACATATTTTGAAAAGCAAAATGAAAATCAAATTGAAGCTGTACTTATACAAAACAAAATGCTGCAACGGTGACAATAAGAGTAAATGGTAGTAAAGTGCTTCCCAACTACGGTTAAGACCGTCAACGCGTCGAAATAAAGTTCCAAAGACTAGGCGACGACGACGCATTAGAATTTCAAAAAAGCTTTGCTTTCCAAAGTGTCTAAAGACTTTTGCTTCATGGCCGGTACAGTTCTACTGCTTGAAGTTCTTGAGCAATTACGTAAGATAAAATTAATTCCATAGTTCTTTGCATAAGTCTATTACAATATTGTTTCAAGAAACAGAACCAACAACTTCAAAAAATATTTGGAAGGTGTCTTAGAAACCTAATTAAAAGTTCTTTAAAGTGGGCTTCTGAAATACCAAATTCTTGAAATTATTGTTTGTAAAAGGGAAGACTATGTTGGACATATAAACCTATTTTGTAGTCCGTTGAGTGAACGGAACACACGTACACACACCTACCTACACACATACCTACGTAATTTCATCAGTTCCTTCTTTTGATCCTGTTAATTTGTATAATTTGTACTTACGTAAGGAAAAGCTGAATAAAAAAGGCGGTCATAACGAGTCATTTGCTCCCACGTGAGCAAATGAGTCCTGTGCAGGTAAGAGCGAGGCGGCTGTGCGCGTTACATAATTCACGCCTCTTCAAACACTCTCTTTTTACTGCGCGCCGCTTTTGATGTGCTCGCAAATTTGTGAGAGATCTATTTACAAAGCGGGTGCGACAGTTATTGCATTAGCATTGTATTTTTATACTGAGATACCCGCTCAAACAGCCACTGCACTGAAATATTTTCATCTAAAACCATACCTTTTAAAGTGGAAAAGTTTCACCACTTGTTTTTTTTTCAGCTCGTAATCAAATTACAGTAACGGTTCAAGTATCATCGTTTACAAAGGTTATTCCTGCAAATTGAATAAATAAACGGCTAAATAGGTAGAATTTCGACAAAGTTTTAAAAAGGTTTCATAATAAAAACTCGGATAGCGTTGCCTGTAGGTAGAGCAACTTTTCCTAACTTATTTATTAGGATATTGTTATTATTATTAATTTAATAGCGATATCCCTTTTAGGTTTAATTAGGTAGGAACACCAGGGGCTCTCTACAATTTATGTCAAAGGTAGGACGAACGCTGAATGTTATTAAATATTTTTCTTACAAAACATTTAGTGAGATTGTATATTGGATCAGGATAATCTCCCTGAACTTGGTGAGCAAGAACAATAGGGTAAAAGGATATAACAAACGTATTTTGTTATCTGTTCCTCCATGAAAACAGGAACTTGTATTGTATTCTTTTCCGTAACAAAGGAACAAAAAAATATATAACAATAGCTGTCTAGGATTATTATATTCAGTAGAGGGATAGTTTAAAGGTATGTTAATTTGCTCACGTAAGATGAATATTTCTGTGGATTAGTATGCGAGGCGGGACTGCAGGTGCGCTGAAAACTGATCGCGGCATACGACCCTACGTGATGCGCCTTCGACAGGCTGTGAGATGCCAGGAGGAGCCAAATGACCGCTTTATCGCCTCACTGAATTTCTTAACGATAATCTAAAAATAAAGGAGAGAATCGTGGTTCAATGATGAATATTATGAACATTCTGCGAGATTTAAGAATGAAAGCGATATCACCTTACCGATTTAGTTCGACACCTAAACGGATTGATATCCATATTGATTCCGAGTTTAGGGCAAAGTAAACAAGAATTTAGGGCATAAATTAAACTTGAATATTGATCCAGTCACACTTTGAGATGAATCTAAAACGTCAACAATTGTCAATATCATGAGAGAATTTAAAGTTTATAATACTAAAATATTAAGAACTTAGCTCATTTAAGGCCTTAAATCTCTTGACGTTTTGTCCTTAAGGTGCTGATAAACATGAGCATTAACTTGTATTGAGCATTCTTGCGAATGTTACGTTGCAGATAAACAAACTAGAGCGTTTTGCAGGCATTCTAAGGAAGCTAGCTCAATTGCTCATGACGCGAAGAGTAACAGAATTGCATCGATTGACGATATCGGTCAGATATCACACAAACGTCCGGCCGAAGAAAATGTATATGACAATTGCTAGTGGTTGCTAATGGAGTCGCACGCATTGACGATATTGCTCACAGATCTGCTTGATATCGAATTGCATGTACGTGCTAATGAAAATGAACATGATTCTCTCGAAATATTTTGTACTTACTTTGCAGCGCCTTTATGTCGTAGTAGTTAGATGGATTTTCGTAGTTCACGGTCGAAATGCATTGCGTCGCTCCATTAGCATATACGTGCGATTTTAATCAACAGTCGATTCGATATCGCACGTGTCGCGTCGCGCCTTCAGCGAGGTCGCTAACGAGCGGTCTGGCGAGTTTTTGTCGGGGCTGCCTGTCAAGTCTGACATCTTCATTAAGAAAAATTTCAAAACGATCATCGACTGGAGCGTTCGCTATAAAGATCGGGAAAATGTTCGTAGGAATGTTTGGCTCTGTTCGTTGTTCAGTTCGACAAATATTTAAAAACGGCGACACGCACCGTTTTATCACAAAAATAGATAAACATCTGTTGAATACTTGTCTAAAAAAACTATCAACGTCAAAACGACATTTCACGTAGATAATAAGGGTCGTCTTGCAGCTACACTTTTTTTTGTGTCGAGGTTTTGTTACAATTGAATGCTCAAGTCTATCAGCACCTTTAAACACATTAACAATTTGTCAGCAACTTTAAAGATTTTGTTACCAAGTTCTAGGATTATTAATGAAAGTCTAAATAAATACGTACTTTCATGGATTATCACGTAACTTGTTGACTCATTACAAAAATAAACGAAGGAAAAGGTTTAGCTTATTCGATTGTGCTGAGTAAACTGACAATTTGTCAATATTTGCACGAAACAAATCCGATGCTGTTGCTATTCCAGATTACAGATAAAAATGTACACACATACCTACGTATTTAAAATAAACTGGATTTCGGGGTTCTGTACCCAAAGGGTAAAGCCCCATTGCTTAGACGCCGCTGTAAAGTCCGTCAGTCTGAGCCCTGAGTTTTCACTATTTTACTTTACAGCGTTTTTCCAGTATTTACAGCGTTTCTTGTAAGGAAAAATGGAACAACGCCTCTGGTGTACGAAGACGGAACTAATTTTTTCCTTGAAATTAAATGTCATAGTTCCAGTTTACTTTACGTCACAATAAGTGAAAACTCATGAGGCTGCTTTTCCACCAGAGTTGCGCTATGTAGCTGTGCTGCGAGGATGTAAAAGCTGAGCTACGAAACTGTGTGACCGTTTCCACTGATGCTACGCTATGTAGCTGTGCTATGAAGATGGGTAGCTGCGCTACGAAGATGCGCTGTCACAAGGTAGCTGCGCTATGAAGATGCGCCGCCACAAGGTAGCTGCGCTATGAAGATGCGTAGCTGCGCTACGAAGATGTGTTGTCACAAGGCAGCTGCGCTATGAAGATGCGTAGCTGCGCTACGAAGATGTGCTGTCACAAGGTAGCTGCGCTATGAAGATGCGTAGCTGCGCTACGAAGATGCGCTGTCACAAGGTAGCTGCGCTATGAAGATGCGTAGCTGCGCTACGAAGATGTGCTGTCACAAGGTAGCTGCGCTATGAAGATGCGCAGCTCGAGCTATGCGATGTATCGATACTAGGGAAAACGACCCATAGCACGCATCCACAGCACGCAGCCTTAGCACGCAGCCACAGCACGCAGCCATAGCACGCATCCTTACATATAAAAAACACATTTTAGTTGAATCCGTTTCCACCAGTGCTGTGCTATGTGCACCAATGAATATGATTGGTGGATATCAAACGCATCCGCAGCAATGTAGCATAGCGCATCTCTGGTGGAAAAGCAGCCTAAGGCCTCTGTCTGTTACCAGGCTGTATCTTATGAATCGTGGTAGCCAACTAGTTTTTAGGGGGCTCTCATACAACAGATATGAATTTTTTGCTAATTTTTGTTCGATATTGATAACGGCAACGGGAAGACGCTTGAAATATTCACAGAATACTTATTTATAAATAATTATATTTAAATGCAACATGTAGGTATTCGGGACTCCCATATAGCTGTTGATGGTACGGAACCTTTCGTGTGCGATTCCGACACGCACTTGGCCAGTTTTTTGTATCAACACAATGCTCATCATATATTCCTGTAATATTTATTCATTAGAAAATATCTATCGGGACCACATTACGTGTGCAACTAATAAAAACTTTATTGTTTGCAGTTGTATTTTCTCCGGAAAGGAGAAAATATTAATCATGTTGTGGTTTAGAGTAGAAAATAGTATTCCATTATTTTTGTTCAAGAGTTTTCTTCTTATTTGTTGTATTCGTTTTTAAAGTTCATTTATTTATTAGGAGTCAACTTTATAACAACATTAACAACAAATGTATAATTATGTAAAACTCTGATGTATTTTGTATGTAACAAATAGAAAGTTAATATATATATATATAGATTATTCCTGACCATAACTATGTCAATTTTCTTTGTCTAATTTCTAACATAATATCAGGCATTTTGAGACAGGTTTACGATAAAGAAAGCAAGTGTTGTCGAAATGTACCCGAAACGTTCATCTATGACCAATTATATGACCTAAAGTAATTGTTCCGAGTCTGGGTCACTCAATATACAGTAGAAATTCTAAGAAATTTTACTTGAGAAGTGAGGCAAAACATGATCAAAATATGATCTTTATGCAATCTCTCATTAACATAAATACATTAAAAGAAGAAATTAAAATATTCATGAAAGTGAATGCACGATTTCACAACCCCATCATGACTGATGAAGTTTGTTTATGACGTCATTGTGTGTGTCCACACTGGAAGCCTAGCGCGACGGCGGCGGCGGGCGCGGTGGCGGGCGCGGCGGCGGGCGCGATCTGTGTCCATACTGCCGATCAAGCGTTTGCTTTTGTAGAGGCGATTTCAGGTGTTGCAAACCCGTGGTGGACGTTCTATACACTTTAATCAGCGCCCTCTGTCTACCAGGACATAAATTAAACACATACAGTCTTGCTACTTCATATCCAGATTAGTATAATTAAGAAAAATATGAAATGACTTTACAGATCACGGCATATCTGCTGCACTTGCTAATTTATTTTTGAAATATTGCAGATTTTGATTGTAATACTCGTAATTTCACGTGGTTTCGTTCGCTATGCCATATTTACTAAATCTCTTGGAAGATCAACGTTCATATCGTTTGTAATTGGTTGAGCCCCCACAGAAAAGATGTAAGAAGCAGACGGGGTGCGGACATGGCGTGGACATTTGTCTGTATGGTGTCCCTTTCGCCTTTTCATACACCGTGTATAGAAGCGTCACGACGCAAAAATACAGAAGTCGGGTCGCGGGCGCAACGCTTTTACGTATGCGCCTGTCCGCAACGCGTCCTTGTCTTATGGGCCTACCACACGCTCAAGCTTCACCACAGTTTTGCCTGCGCAAGCCAGTTTGTACACGGAACACCGTGTGTGTGGTGGGTAAAACTATCTCGCGCAAACCCCACAGCGCGGCCTGCGCGATTGCCTGCGCAGTTAGAACTGTGGTGAAGCTTGCGCGTGTGGTTGGGCGTTCAGTGTTCAAGCCACAGTCGTCGTTCGCTAAAGGTATACATGGACATTATTGGACATCCGTCAGTCAAAATGGCAGATTTACGAACATGCAATCGCGAATTCATGACAGAATTTATAAATCTGTGTAAATCTCTTCCTACATTGTAGAAAATTAAATCAAGGGATTATTCCGACAGAAACAAAAAGAATTGTTCTTTTTTTTATTGCTTACGAAAAAATATTGAAAAAAATGAAAGAGGAAAGAACTTTAATATTTGACTACAGGAGATGTTAAATTGTATATGAGGAAAGGTTCCACAATCCTTTAGAAAATTACCATTTGTGGTGCCAAAGAGTCTCGAGCATCAAGACTACTAATTTATAGTAAGTAATTGGTTTTCTTTTTCACCGTAACACGATATACACAGTCTTGTGTACTCCAGTGGAAACGTTGATCCACTACGTTGTCAACTAAATTAATACACTTAATTAATTATCCGCTGCGTGCCCGTGCATAGCATGCGCCCCGGTGGGCCCGCGCCTTTATGCCGTCCGTGAAGCTTGCGCGGTTAGAACTGTAGGGAAGCTTGAGCGTGTGGTAGGCCCATTACGTCTCTTCTGTCTGCTTTAGTTATTGTTCTGAGGTCTGGCCTGCGCTTAAGATTGACGTTTAGCACTGACTTTGACATGGCCGTTGCTTAGCTACGACTACGACTATTTATCTCAGCCTAAGGCTGCTTTTCCACCAGAGATGCGCTATGTAGCTGTGCTGCGAGGATGTAAAAGCTGAGCTACGAAACTGTGTGACCGTTTCCACTGATGCTACGCTATGTAGCTGTGCGGTAAGATGTGCTATGAAGATGATAGAAAGTTGCTTTAAGGCAATCACTTGCTTAATGCTTAATGAGAATAATGCAAGAATGTGAGAAAAAACAAACCAAATTTTAAATGTCAATAAGGTCGAAAATCGTTTGAACCTGTTTTTTTAATTGCTGAACGATAGCAAGTCAAAAAAACAGCTTCAAGCGATTTTCGATCTTATTGACATTTATGCAAACACCTGATTTTAATGAAGGGGCAATGTTAGCGAACAAGAATGTGAGAAAAAACAAACCAAATTTTAAATGTCAATAAGGTCGAAAATCGCTTGAACCTGTTTTTTCAATTGCTTAACGATAGCAAGTTAAAAAAAACAACTTCAAGCGATTTTCGACCTTATTGACATTTATTCAACCACCTGACTTTAATGAAGGAGCAATGTTAGCGAACGAGAATGTGAGAAAAAACAAACCAAATTAAAAATGTCAATAAGGTCGAAAATTATAGATAGTCAATATACATATATATTGCGTGTCCTATCACTGTCTGTGCTGTGAAGATGCGCAGCTCGAGCTATGCGATGTATCGATACCAGGGAAAACGACCCATAGCACGCATCCACAGCACGCAGCCATAGCACGCAGCCACAGCACGCAGCCGTAGCACGCATCCTTACATATAAAAAACCGGCCAAGTGCGAGTTGGACTCGCCCATGAAGGGTTCCGTAGCAGCAAGCATAGATTAGAGATATAATTATATTGAGATTGATAGTAATATACACAAACAATAAAAATAACTTTGTTTTTCATAGTATTTGTATGAATGGCAAAGATATATTTGCGGTTTTTGAAAATGTACTATATCTCAAAAACTGCTAACTGTATCTCATCCAAACCAATTTTCGTTGGTAGTTTTGGTTGAGGTCTACATTATATATTTTTTTTAGTTTTATCATTCTCTTATTTTAGAAGTTACGGGGGGGGGGACACACTTTTTACCACTTTGGAAGTGTCTCTCGCGCAAACTGTTCAGTTTAGAAAAAAAAATGATGTTAGTAACCTCAATATCATTTTTAAAGACCTATTCATAGATACCCCACACGTATGGGTTTGGTGAAAAATTTTTTTTTGAGTTTCAATTCTAAGTATGGGGGGCACCCCCAAAATTTGTTTTGTTTTGATTTTTGTGTGAAAATCCTAATGCGGTTCACATAATACATCTTTCTACCAAGTTTCAACAGGATAGCTCTTATACTTTCGACAAAAAGTGGCTGTGACATACACGGACAGACAGACAGACATGACGAATCTATAAGGGTTCCGTTTTTGCCATTTGGCTACGGAACCCTAAAAACACATCTTAGTTGAATCCGTTTCCACCAGTGCTGTGCTATGTAAACCAGTGAATATGATTGGTGGATATCAAACGCATCCGCAGCAACGTAGCATAGCGCATCTCTGGTGGAAAAGCAGCCTAAGTCTCTGATATTCTCTGTATTAGCCTATGTAGTAAGTAAATCATGGACGTCGAATTACTTTTCTTATTGGACACTCCCGCCTTGGCACGGGAACTGTTGAATAAAGAAGAGGGTGTGCACGATATCAACAAAAAACGACGATTATATGGTGAATTTTTTACTCTTTACGAAGAGCTAAAATTGTATCCCTCTAAATTTTTTGAATATACACGAATGACGGTATCAACTTTCGACTACATTTTGTGTAAAATTTCGGATAAAATAAAAAAACAAGACACAAATTTTCGAAAGAGCATACGTCCTGAAGAAAAACTGTTTATAACTCTGAGGTAAGAATAAACCAATATTTTATAATCTGAACAGCGGGTGACATCTGTCACGCTGCTTCTTATATTCCGTCGTATTCCGTTGATAATGAACGGCTAATAAACGAGCTAAATGCCTAGGTATCCTCTTCGATTCCATACATTCTGTAAAAAAATGAGCAGGAAAGATATAGTCTACCTAGGCTAAACGACGAATTTAAAGCGTGCTACTTTAAAGCATGGGTCTCGTATGCAACTGGGAACACTCTACGAGTGTGGATGCGTTAGCGTTCGCGCATCGTAAACCCTTTGAAGAGATCCAAAAAACCGGCAACGGACGGTGAACGCTGTAAAGCGCGACCGCAAACCCGCGAATCTATCCACACAGTACGCAGCCTACTCGGGCTTTCGCGGCGCGAGTATGGAGCCAGCTTAAAAGTTTGCCCTCAGACAAAAAGTTTTTGACAGAATAAAAGGAAGTAAGGTGAAAGCATTATTATTTATGTAAGTAGGCTTAAGAAAAAAACTTATCATACAATCTTTGACTATAACAATCTACAACATAGTTAATGTTGAGATGTTATGGTCGTAGTTGCCATTAGAATATGCTTCGCAGTTATCTTCATATCTCGAATGATGAGAAAACTGCATCCTCTCTGCTTCGTCTATTATGACTTGGGTAATTTTATTTCGAATTCGTAACTTCTGCAAGTCATTAAATTGTTTCATTTGTGGCACGAGACTCATAAAGAAATGATAATCATCACATTTCTCCGATTCATCTTTATTTGACGCCATTTTTTGTTCAATTAGTGAAATTTTTCTTTTTTCACATTCTAGAAGTTCATCTCTATAATTCGCGGATCTTTTGAGCTTCGACGCGCTTGTGCGACTGCTACAGGTTGATACATCTGCACTCATTACGTCAGTGTTAGTGGCGGTTTCTTGCTCGGCATGACTAAAGTCGATGACGGATTCCGAATCACTGTCCTGAAGATTTCCAGTCATCACTTCTGCCGCAATATCATCGTTTAGAAATTGCAAAAGTGGGAAATATGGCCATGTACTCTCAATCTCATCCCCACCGTCACCAGAGCGCGGCGTAGGGATTTTCTTTTTCTCTTTACGATACTGATCACGCAGATTTTTCCACTTTTTATGCAATTGTTTTTCTGTAACAATTAATTTACATAATTATATATATTTTTTTCAGATATTTGTCAACAGGAACTACGTTTAGAGCACTGGCTTTTAATTTCCGTATGGGAAAAAGCACTATTGCATCCGTTATACACGAAACATGCCGTTTTTTATGGTCTGAATTAGTTTCTATTCACATGCCGATACCAACGGAACAACATCTCAAAAATATTGCGAAAGATTTTGAAGCCATGTGGAATTTCCCGAATTGTATGGGAGCAATTGATGGGAAACATTGCGAAATAAAAAAACCTCCTAAATCTGGTGCGGCACACTGGTGCTATAAGAAAAAATATAGCATTGTCATGCAAGCTGTGGCTGATGCCAAAAGGAAATTCGTGACGATCGAAGTTGGCGGTCGAGGCAAGCAAAGTGATGGTGGTACTTTTATGGCATCAAGTCTGTACAAGCTCATTGAGCAAAAAAAATACAAAATTCCTATGCCAAAGAGACTTCCGAATTCTGACATTATTGCGCCTTACGTCTTAGTGGGTGATGAAGCATATCCATTAAAACATTATTTAATGCGTCCTTATCCCGAGCGAATGCTCAATAATGAAAGAAAATGTTTTAATATCAGATTGTCTTCTGCTAGGCAAACAATCGAATGCGCATTTGGTATTCTAACAGCAAAATGGAGAATACTTCTGAAACCAATAGAAACAAACAGAAAAAACGCCTTGTCTATAATAAAAGCTGCGTGTATACTGCATAATGTTATAATGGACCTAAACGGTGATCTCGATCCGGATGTCCAACGTGTGATAACTAACCCGCCAAGATATGAAAATCATCAACAAAACCTTTTAGTAAATAATCCACCACAAAATGCAAAAGATGTTCGTACAAAGTTTACAAATTATTTCTGGGAGCAATATCAAAGATTGTAATAATATATTTAAATTAAAAAGGATGACATAAAGGATGGGACGATGACGTGTGTTGGGCATGCAATCGTCATCGTCCAGGAGAATCCATTAGACATACATAAATATTATCTCTGGTTGTTTTCGGCTTGCTAAGCGGCGAGTACTTGCATAGGAGTAACCTAGTGTCCAGAATTATCCACCAGCAACTATCTTTGAAATACAAACTTGTAGATTGTGAGGTACTGTATTACAAATTTGTGCCCGACTCATTTCAGGAAGACCATGCCACATTGTACTGGGATCTGCTTATTATTAATGATAGGACTATTGTCACTAATAAGCTAAACATAGTAGTGATACACAGATAAGCGCGCCGCGTAATGATAATCGATGTACCATCCCGCATGAAGAGAATGTCGTGAAAGCTGAGAAAGATAAACAAATACAATATTTTGACCTAGCGTGCAAGTTTGTCGACATGTGTGAGCTCGGTTATCATTGTGCCGATAGTC
This sequence comes from Agrotis exclamationis, assembly GCA_950005045.1. Taxonomy (NCBI): domain Eukaryota; kingdom Metazoa; phylum Arthropoda; class Insecta; order Lepidoptera; family Noctuidae; genus Agrotis; species Agrotis exclamationis. Next base: position 11,024,435 of record OX465421.1, read on the forward strand.
GTAACGGCCTGATGGCTGAGAGCCTCGACGAACACATTTCAAGGCTCTACTTTGGGGATCAGGTCAAATACCCGACAAAGAAACACTTTTATTTTTTATGCTTTTTTATCAATGTAGGTTTTAAGAAATACTTATTTAAAAAGTGTTTAAAGTATGTCTATAATGAATAATTATTAAACTTACCTTCGCATCCTGGAAATTGTTCAGTTATTTCTCTCCATAATTTTTTTGTCCTTACGCGATTACAATAATTAGGATGTTTACTTTGCCATAAAGCTTGTCTTGACTGTATTTCGGATATAAATAGTTCTATGTTAATAGACATTTTAATACCAAAATTAAATTGTAGACGCTCGTTGTAAGAAAAAACACACTGGAGTACGTGCCACAACTTATGACTTCTGTCGCGGCGCTAGTGTCTATGTCATTACATTAAATTGCATATACAAACAATTAAAAAAACAAAACCTCAAATTTCCCGTAGGTCATGAGTAGTGGTGCGGACTCTAGGTGCTCTTAATCATTTTTGTCTGATATGACGTTTTATGACAAATAACAGTTTTTTTTTAATATTTTTGGCATTGTACCTGGGCATTTGTGCCGTACAAGCTACCGACTTTTTTTGTTAACTTGCCATTTATTTAATCCAAAATGAAAGTCAACGGATTTTTCATCAACAAAAATTTCATTATTTATTTTATTGATTATATTTGTTTTGATAGGTGGACATTTTTAATTTATGTTAATTTAATGATATAGACGTACGAGTATTGTGACTAACAATTAACAGTTCAGTTGAACTGAACTAACAATTTACGGGTCTAAATTGTCCAGAATATGAAAATGAATCAAATCTGGCCGGGTGGCTGACTGTCCCAAGTCAGCCACCTCCCATTAGAGAATGCAGATCGATTTGTGCCTATTGACGTTCAGTGCGTCTGATACGCGAGCTGAGAGGGGTGGAAAGTTTCCACTCGCTCTTCGCCATCTCCATAGCGAGCATAACGTCTCGAACCATCGCTGAAAATGCTTCCTTCGTACACAACTCTCACTTCCGACCATGGCCGTAACAACAGCTGGAAGCGAGGAATCGCTCCAATTCACGGCGCTGTATAAATTCAGGTATTTCTAACCAACATCAGACTGATGTGTTCCTGGGAAGTTTGCTCCACAGCAGCAGAGCAACTACTTATTTCTACTCTAAATAAGTGGCGAATGTTGGGCAGTTTGAAAGACCTATCAGCCTACTTTGAAAAATAAATAAAAACTTTGAAAAAATAATTCTTTTATTGATTTTAACTAACACCGAAATGGTTTGATACTCCTGCCACCCGCCCGTTGTATCGGTTGTTGCCTAGCAACGCCTAGGCTCGCAAAATCGCTTGTACACATCGCGCTAGGCCCCCGCCTTAGTCACTTCAGTATGGCCACGAGCGGCGATTTCATACATTCAATATTATCGCGCCCGCCGCCGCCACCGCGTTAGGCTCGCAGTCTGTTTGAGCACATTACCCAAGAAATAACTAGAAGCTGCTGCCCCACACGTACATATGTGCCTGTATAGCCATACCATTTTTCCATATTTATTTTATTTTCATCGGTTTATTTTTAACTTTTTTCCCACAAAAGACTACAGAGGTAAACACGAATTTCGTTAAAAAATCCCGATCCGTGAAGGTCTAATAACATCTCCTGTATATTTTATCGAAAAATAAAGTTAGAATTTTCGTAACGCTTTTAAAAAGGAAGTAAAATCAAAAACACAGTGTATAATACAATGATTTTTTACTAAAGTCTCTTTATTTTAGGAAGGTTTTAGGTTATAAATATGGGGTGAAAGCACTGGAAATACTAGTATCAATATAATATGATAAATTGCGCCAAGAGCCGAATAATAATTACAGCCATCGAAATTGCATACACGGGATATTCAATTTAGTTCTAGTTCCAGCTAAATAAACAGACAATAGCGCATAGTTACACAAAGTGTTATTGAATAAATTAATATTTGAACGTTGATTTTGAATTTACAAACAGGATGAATATTTGAAATATTGACAGTCAGGTAACTAAATGATACATACAATGTAAGTTACCGTTGCGCTAAAGTAACTCAGTAGGTAAATAGGTTTAAGATATAATTTTACCACGAACTTCCTATGAAACATTGTTTTCCTTGCTTTTATCTGATAAAATAACGAGATACGTACCTAACTATTAAAGCTTTTATTATTATTTTGGTTGAGTTGAATATAATATTAAAATTAAATAGGTGTATTTTGATTCAACTCTACATTATATAAACCTACAAGTAATTGTAATATAAAACACACTTCTAAAGATGTTTCAGGTATGTACTTACCTACAAGTACATACTTTGTTATGCGCTGGTGTCGCCGTGTTCGGGTAATAGCAGTATCGTTTGGCTCAGCTGAGTGCATAATTTATTAGGTCTCACATAAAATTTATGTTTTAAACATAGAACACGTGTGTGTTCACAGAAAACACAGTTTATAAACGAACCGTTTAAAAAGCTTTTCTGCGAAAAGCAGAACTGAATAATCTTTATACAAAAAAGTATAAACAAGGATATATTTTTTTATAAAAAGAAAAAGTTCATAGCGAGAAGATCGCGAACAAGCCTGAGCCCCCGTGATTAATGATGAACACGACACCATTCAATTTAATTCCAGAAATTCCTGTCCAATAAGATAAAAAGAGAAAGTTTTATGCTTTTTTTATTTATTTTTAATGAAATCCCCACTTTGTCGTGTCGAAAGGTACGTCGCTTCAATTAAGATTTTAGTATTAATGATGGGGCGGCCGCTGGACAAATTTTCCAAAAAGCATTTTAGGAATCATAACAATTTCTTTAGATAATTTAAGCTTTAATTTGAAAAGGAGTTATTTAATAGTGGGCAAGATTAATTCTTCTACTTCTTCTTCATTAGTTTACGATCTGTTGTATGTTGATCTATTTTTTCTAGATACTTAAATGTGATAAAAAGTTAATTAATTCACGTAAAAATAAACGATATAACCAAAGATTGGAAGGTATTACCAGAGCCCAAGCGTTCTCGCGTCCAAAGCACGTACGTATTCACGGACCAGGCAATCTAATCTACACATTTTCAAGACGAAATAATCGGGTCTCCCAAGATAATCCAGCCACGTAGGTACGTAAGCAGGGCACATAATTACGTGTAGGCAATACTACCCATCCCTGTCCTTATAAATGGAGACTGTGACTCAGCTATCTGGCTTCATCAAGTCTACATCAATCTTTTTGCTGGGCGCGGGTTTTTACTTTCATGAAGTTATTTGGCAGTTCAAATTAAGTAGCAGCAATATAGATAAATTATATATGTTACGGCTAATACACGAAGTGCGGTTACACCTAGTTTTAACCGGCTAAAACTAGGTGTAACCGACCACATGCGGTTAAACCTAGATGTACCCTACTTATCTTCGGTTAGAACTAGGTTTAGCCGGTTAGAACTAGGTGCAGCCTCGGGACTTGCTGGCACCCCGACTCGGACAATTTAGGTTAGAAGAGACATCCTCTTCGTGGTTATTTTTTTTATAAACCACCCAGAAGTAGGAGCCTCGCGAAGCGGGGCTCCGTCGACTTGTTCCTGTGAAGGAAGGATACATCTAGGTTTAACCGCATAAACAGTAGGACAGCCACTTTGGATATAATTTTACATTAAAATGCTGGTTTAATTTTGGTGATCATTTACTACTTTTGGGTTGACAATGATTTATTTGGAGTCATTTTGATTAAATAGGACAGCGAAATGTTAAATTTTTGGTTATAATTTTACATTAAAATGCGGGTTTCATTTTGGTGATCATTTATTTTTGTCTGTTATATGTTACTATATCTTTTGGTAAATTAAACATAAGCCTATATGAATAGGTAGAAACTACACCTATTGCTTTTTATCCACGTCGAATCCTGTGTACTCGGGAAAATTTCAGTAGTCAGATTTTAATTCCATAATATACTAGCCTAGTCTGTAATTTTTCCTAATTATAGGACAACGAACAAACTTTTGTTTTTCGACTGCGTAATGTCAAAACTGCGTCACTCACAAAATATCTACTTACCGACATCAGTATTGATTTTATCACCAACAGCGAATTTATTTTGAAATAGAAACTCTTCCATTTTGTTTCTCAATAAACAGGCGCTCTATTGAAGCGTTTTCATATCAAAGTGTCATTTTTTGTATCGTTCACCGTCATTTGGACACAAAGATAATGCGAACAAATGCGTGGGCTCGGGTTCTCTGAACCTTTTTCAATAAATGTGCCTTCGGTAACCGCTTCACTGAAACTCTTTTAGACGATGCGATGTAGGGATTATGAATAAAAACATCATTAAAGGAGTTCGTAAATACCGCATTGTTTTTTATTTACAAAAGATAGATAAAAGATAGACAAAAGTATGAACAAATTCATTGTTCATACTTTTTTAAAACTTCGTAAGTCCAAATTAAACATTTTAATTTTATTAAGCTCATTTTTAGCCTCTAAGACACTACTTATTTATTTATAAAGTCTGGTCGTCAACTCTTTAATTTAATTGAACTCCTCTTAAGGGTCAAAACTATCGGGTTTAGTACATAATAAAGAAGACTTTGTAATTTCGCTACTTTCATATTACTTAAATGCGTTCGGTATTACAGAGTTTTAGCTTAACTTGAGACACAACTTTACAGCCGACATTGTAACATTTTATGGGCGTCGATTTCACTTGTCAATTGTGTAATAAACTTCCTTCTTGTTCCTTCCATTCCTATTTGATTTAAGCTCACTTCTTGCGAAATTGTCTCCCACTTATTTCATTTTATTGCTTCATATTAAAATAGTACTTTGAATTGCGGCTTCTCGTTCCCAACCACAAATGTATGCATATGAATGATAATTATGTACATGAATGTTGAAACTGCTAAGAACAGTCCTATCATTTTGAATTGTAACATGTTCTTTTAATCTATGCGGGGGATAATTACCATTTCAAATGAGAATACCGCAGTGAATGAAATAATATGTTGTTTACTTAAATATGATGTTTACGAAGCAAAACATTCGGATTAATATACTTACTTATGAATGTACCTAATAAACAAGATTGATAACATTTCCTGAAACTTATCCACTAACAAGTAACAGAAGTTGGTGAACTTTTATGGAAGGACTAAATGTGGTCGTCTTAAGTTTCTTTTTAGAATCTATTAGACACTGAAGTTATAATATTGGATCCCGGGGCAGAGCGTCGGTTACTATCACTTAACTCATTTTTATATTCGCCATTTTGGCTTGCTCGCTGTCCCAGATTCGCTATGAATACAGAGTGAGCCTCCCATAATACGATACATGGCCTACTTTGAGAGGGATCCTCGGAGCCTCGCTACTTGTTTACATTGAACTTACGTGTCTTGTGCTGCGTAGCGCTTCACTACTCTAATATTTGTGCTTTTTCCATGGAGTTACAATCTACACGTAAAAAATTGCATTGCAAATATTTGACGCATATAAATAAAAATACCTAGTTAACTGGCGTTGGTCTCTCAGAAACAGGACTCCTCCTGTGTCCCAGCTGTGGGAACGTAACAGGCTGATGATTATAATGAAGTTATATAGACTAGTCATAATTAAGTATACGAATATACCCAAGGCGAGGGGTTTATAGAAAATAAGTATACAGATATAGCTACAACAAGGGGTTTATTCGGCTACATTTCGATATGAATGCGACGTGTAACGTTAGAATGTTGAGTCTTTTGGTTTGTCGGTTAACCGCATGCCCATGACCCGTTTCCTGTTTCCCTTACTTACAGCGAGACGCTACGGTTTACAATATACGGTTATATGGTCGGGGCAATGCGTAGGGTAGGTAGCGCAAGGTTTCTTTTTATAGAAAATGTTATTGCGGATGCAGGAAGAACGTATTTTATTTCAAAACATATTTTTATTAATAAAAATTTTCGTTATGAATTTTATAAGTAAAACTAGCTGACCGGGCAAACTTCGTACCGCCTCACCTTTTAAACCTTCCCTAGACTTCCACAAATAATTTAAAACCAAAATTAGCCAAATCGATCCAGCCGTTCTAGAGTTTTAGCGAGACCAACGAACAGCAATTGATTTTTATATATAAGAAGAAGATAACAACCCCTTGATTTGCACTAGATATGAACAAGGTCACATAAAATTTTGTTAACAAAATTTCGAAATATAAACCTATACCAACCGAGCGACACCTCGAAATTGTAAAATATTACAAGTGGGAGAGGACCAGAGAGCACGTCCCCCGCTACAAGATTTATCAGTTGCGACAGATTACAATCATCCAGAAACTTCGGAGTACTTCCATAACTGTTGTCTGAAGAAATCGTCAAACTTTTGAGAAAGGATGAGGATTGGTTAGTTTGAAGTAGCAACAAACCAATTCAATGTAATAATGATCGTTAATATTCAGTATGGTTGTAAAGCAGGGTATATGGTGTGACCTCTCTAAATCCTCACAGTTTATAGGTGCAGTTTATTGAATAGTGAATATCTGGGCTCCGGTCGGGTAGCAGTGGCGAGTCGACCACAAGCAGAGCAATAAGGCGCGTGAAGCGGTCGGGCCTTGTCTTAATTGTCAATAACCGTGAGTCGGGGCGCGCCGAGCCCGCTCCCGACGAATAATTAACGAACTTCCGCGATTTTCGAGTTTGTAAATTGCCTCATGGTCTCGTCGACCCGCGTCCTGGTTTGTTGATATAAATTATGTGCGCACAAAATTAATCTTAGTGATTTAAGAACACCCTTTATTCCCAGGCTTCCATTTAAATCTTATTCTTACGAAGTTCTCTAATGGCAAGTTTCTGCATTACTAAAAGTGCCTTTTTGTAATGTATAAAGTTAACGTAGCTATAGCGCTGTATTCGGATTAATGTAGGCGTTATTGTGAAACGAAGCCGACATTTATCGATAATGTCACTTCTCCTTGATTTTCCTGAGAGATTTCAGAATAAGATCCTGGTAACGGGACTCGACATTTCGTATATTATTTCCGTTTTCGGGGAAATTATAATAAGACAGCACCGTTTCGCTCGGCTCCCGTCCTGTTTCTGTGGAAGTGTTTCCAATAATTATGTTATTGGAGTAGGTACGCCGTTTGCTAATACTAATAAACGCATACCGGGAGTGTATATTGAATTAAATTACGGAGACATACATGACGTAACTTTAGCGAGCTTCGGCGAGGAGTTGTGCGATCCGGTGCGAGTGCGAGTATAAACAGAGAATTTACAAGCCCACGCCTTTCATTAAAATGTAAACAAGCTTCCATATAATTCGTGGTACGTAAATACATCAGCGGGGATCACAAGGGCGGGGTGCACACAACCTAACTGCGGGAATGTTTTATGGTCAACATTAACCGCAATACGGTTGACCCTGGGAGCTCATCTTCCCGAGACTAAATGCACTTAACCAGCGCTTTAATACTTTAGAGCGTGCTTATGTGATATTCGTTATAAACAACCAACTTTATGATTCTGCTGCGTGTCCAATGTTTTGTCGTCAACTTTACAAAAGTTAGCAGATTTTTATAGCTGTACTATAAATAGGAAGTGACGTTTAAGCATTGTGTGTCAGCAATATAATGCCAAGCACCGTCATAAATTCGAAACTACAGGGTAAAACAAAATGATTAAAATATCCCTTTTATTCTCATGATCTATTTTTTGTAGGTACTGAAATTTCAGTGAGTTATTTTAGTAATAGAGATAGAAGAAAATAGACAAAAGAATTTGATTTATTTAGCAAACTACAATAATTGGATACCTGGAAAGGTTCTAGCCGTTCTGTTTCTATGTTATTATTTAATTATTATATTACTTTAGAACTTCCATTACTAGAATCTAAAACTGGGGCACAAAAACATTTTGTGCGGAGATTGTGGGGAACGTAATAATTGACAGTACAGTGTTTTTAACAGATATTGTTTTAAGCTGCGTGTAGAGGCGCGCTGTTTGAGCATTTCTATTACTCAAATATGATAAATGAAAGATAATTTATGATTAGTTGATTACATATTATACTGAACGTGGTTAAAGAAGCTCGTTCCCAGGAATCGCTGCGTTTCACACAATTTTTTTAGTAAATATATACCTAGTTACCTTGATGACTTCCAGCCTCCCGAACAAGCCGGTTTCCGAAGAGGCTATAGTACCATAGACCACATCCATACGCTGCGGCAAGTTATACAGAAGACCGAAGAGTATAACTTGCCATTATGCTTAGCGTTTGTGGACTATGAGAAAGCCTTCGATTCGGTGGAAACATGGGCGGTACTTGAGTCACTCCAGCGATGCCGTATTGACTATCGGTACATCGAGGTGTTGAAGTGTTTGTATAATAACGCCACCATGTCGGTCCGAGTACAGGAGCAGAGCACGAAGGCGATTCCATTGAGAAGAGGCGTAAGACAGGGGGACGTTATCTCCCCTAAACTGTTTACTGCCGCAATGGAAGACGCCTTCAAACTCCTGGAATGGCAAGGACTTGGCATCAACATCAACGGCGAATACATCACTCACCTTCGGTTTGCCGACGACATCGTAGTCATGGCAAAGTCGATGGAGGAACTCAGCATGATGCTCGATGGCCTCGACCGAGTTTCACAACGGGTGGGCTTGAAAATGAACATGGACAAGACGAAAATTATGTCAAATTCCAATGTTGTGCCCACCCCAGTCTCTGTTGGAAACTCGGTATTCGAAGTTGTTGACTCATATACCTATTTAGGACAAGTAGTCCAATTAGGTAGGTCCAACTTCGAGAAAGAGGTCAACCGCCGAATCCAACTCGGTTGGGCAGCGTTCGGGAAGCTACGCAATGTCTTTTCGTCCGACATACCTCAGTGCCTCAAGACGAAAGTCTTCAATCAATGTGTGTTACCAGTGATGACTTACGGCACCGAAACGTGGTCTTTCACTATCGGCCTCATCTCAAAGCTCAAAGTCGCTCAGCGAGCTATGGAGAGGGCTATGCTCGGTGTTTCTCTACGTGATCGAATCCGAAATGAGGAGATCCGTAGACGAACTAAAGTCACCGATATAGCCCACCAGATTAGCAAGCTGAAGTGGCAATGGGCAGGCCATATTGCTCGCAGAGCAGATGGCCGATGGGGTCGAAAAGTCCTAGAGTGGAGACCGCGGACGAGCAAGCGTAGCGTAGGACGTCCACCAACGAGGTGGACAGACGACCTTGTATAGGTCGCTGGAAGACGCTGGATGCAGGTCGCTTCCAACCGGTATATGTGGAGATCTAAAGGGGAGGCCTATGTTCAGCAGTGGACGTCCTATGGCTGAGACGATACCTAGTTACCCCAGCTTCACTTTCTTTTCTTCCAGTTTAAGTGTTATGCTAAAAAGTATAGGTAGCCTAAAACCATCTCTAGTGTGTCATCTATTTCAGTACAACAATTTATCAAAATCGGTTCAGATATTTAGGAGGGAAAACGAAACAAATAAACACACTCACTTTCAAATTTCTATAATTACAATCTGTTTCCAGCGGCTTCGCCTGCTAAATTTCAAAAGTTATCTTACGGGAACATAAAATCAAGATAAAAAAATATGAATAAAAATATATTATATTTATGTGGTAATCCAGGTTGTAAACTATCTGTGTACCGTATACTATATGTAATTTCATCGGAATCCATTTAGTAGTTTTTGCGTGAAAGATTAACAGACACACATACAAACTTTCGAATTTATGATATATGTATTAGTAAGTAGTATGATAAGATTTTATTTATATGATAAATAAGTTAGGATTACCGACTTGCAAACCACACCGAAAAAACAGTAAAACTTGATAAAGGGACATCAGTAAATTCCTAGAACCTACGACATTCGGACTTTTTCGTCGAGGTGCCAACGCATTCTTCGATAAACCCCTTATTATAGGTTCCTTAAGATAACAGAAACCATCAGCTAGTTCGCAGACTTATTACATAATAGAAATTCTTTTCCTGTTAGAAATACAAGAGTGACTTGTATTTATTTATCTTGGACGGAGCACCACCCACTACTTCTTCACCGAAGAAGTTTGTACTTCAAGTGATATGAGGCGAACTTGTAGGAACTGAGGAGTTACTCGACCAACGTTTAATCTTCATTGAAAGTTGCTTGTTTTGATCGTTATAAAGGTAGGGAACTTATAATGTGATAAAATAACATGAGGTCTTGCTACAGGGAGTTTCAAGAGCTCGCTTGTTTATAGACCACAATTAAGGAATGTTTGAAGTTCAGTATCTAAAGTTTTGTAGAAGTATTTTGATAGACGTCTACGTTAGTGATTACGTAGACGCTTCAGGCTTACTATTTTAAAGGTCATGGCCCTGGGGTCTAATTTCTAAGTACGAAACCTGTGGTTTCGGCCTTAGTGACAGACGTTTTGAAAACGAACCCAAATTAAGAATGAATGATACTACGATTTGACAGATAGCTCCTTCAAGTCCGCGCGCCACGACTCATGACCTGCGGAGTGGAACTACACACATCAAAAGTGTCTAGGGATCAAGCATTTTTATGCGGATTTCTTGAGATTGAGATGTGGCTTTGTAATAAATTTATGATTTTATAAATTTATATGGATCCTTTTTGGTGCATTTCATAATTTGAATCAGGAACTGTGAATCAAATTCGAGTAAAAGATGAAAATCAGCTGTCAATATTTTCCCTATAAAAACATACAACGCATTGAAGACATTATTAGTGCTACTGTTTCCCTACTACTGATTAAAACCAACGTTATTATGGAGCAGCGACGTCATTTAAGCAGGGAAGAAATGCTCAGAGCCGTGGGAATGATAGAAGCTGGTTCCCGGCAACGTACTGTGGCTTTAGCTCTGAATACAAGTCAGAGTGTTATCAGTCGACTTTGGACACGTTACCGAAGCACTGGTACCGTGGCTGAGCGCCATGGAGGACGGTATCGCTGCACCACACGGAGACAAGACCGATACATTCAAATCTTAACTCGAAGAGCTCCAACAATAACCGCCATGATGTTAGCCGTGAGGCTTCATCACTCTTCAGGGAACTTAATTAGCGACCAAACAGTCAGAAACCGCTTGCATGAAGTGAACCTTCATTCCCGAAGACCGCTACGGGTACCACCTATAGCAATGCACAATCGTAGGATTCGATATCAATGGGCTCTTGAACACAGAAATTGGGCAGAAGAACAATGGCGTTTCGTGTGCTTTTCTGATGAGTCTCGTTTCGGTATGAGACCGGATACAAGACGTATACGACACTGGAGAACCCCTGGACGCCAACAGCGATTAAAATCCTGCCAGGAAGTCCATCCTTATAGTGGTGGAACCATCATGGTATGGGCGGGTATTTGGATCGGCGGAAGAACTGAGTTGATTTGGATCAGAGGCAACCTCAACGCTCAAATTTATGCTGAGACGATTGTATCAGACGTCATCGTTCCTCTACAAGTGCAAATCGGTCCCTTATTTCAGTTAATGCATGATAATGCACGACCGCACACCGCAAGAGTTGTAAGACAGACTCTCGCCGCAGCTAACATCAATGTCCTGCCCTGGCCTGCTCAGTCGCCAGACTTGAATCCGATTGAGCATGCATGGGATATGCTACAGAGAAGAGCTCTGCCGAATATGGAGGGTATCCAGTCGCAAGAAGACCTTTTTTTGTTGTTGCAACGAACATGGGCGGCCATTCCACAGCGTGATTTGGATGAACTCATTTTGAGTATGCCAAACCGATGTTCTTGTGTTGTTAGTGTTCGCGGTAGAAACACGGATTATTAATTGTTTAAGTTACCCAATAAAATTTTAAAGAAAACTGTTATTTCAGTCTTTTTTTCGAACTTTTGTGTTAGTGGTTCAAATGTCAAAAATCCCTTTATTAGGAAAATGGCAAATTTCTTTATTAATGCAAAGATGACTTGGTTTATCGTTACTGTGACAAACGAAAACACTTTATTTGATGAATCCTTAAAGAAAATTTTAATTAATATCAATCAGGAGAAAAGTTATTGCAAAAATATATGTTGATCCCTAGACACTTTTGATGTGTGTACTTTTTTGCAATTTGATGTAATGACATAGACAATTGCGCCGCGTCAAAATTACTTCAGTTGTGGCGGTATTATCCGTCCGCAATATGATTTTGACGTTAGTTGCATTCGTTCATCTATATCCGTTCCCGTGTTTTCGTTGTCGTAGAAAGTGGACACACTGGAACGCAAAGGGCAATGGAAGGATTGAAGTGGATTTTAGTCAGCCCTTTATACTCTATCTAGAATGGAAGGACTCATATTATTGACTGGCCTGTTGGTCTAGTGGTTAGTGACCCTGACTGCTATACCGGAGGTCGTGGGTTCGATTCCCACCCAGGACAAATGTTTGTGTGATGAGCACGATCATTTGTTCTGTGTCTGGGTGTAATTTATCTATAATATGTATGTATTTAGAAATATATAAGTATGTTTATCAGTTGTCTAGTACCCATAACACAAGCTCTGCTTAGCTTGGGACTAGATGGCGTTGTGTGATAGTTGTGGAATATTATTATTATCTCTTTATTCATTTTTTTTTTACTTATAAATTACATTTTTAAATATTTTTACAAAAAAGAAATAAAAAACATTTAAAAATATAAAAAATAGCAGTCCACCAGCACCGGGAACAGGGTCCGGGCCGCCGGTGGTCAGGGCTCTTGAGAGAGGAACCTCCTAACAATACGCGCCGTGTCCAAAAGTACTGCCTTCTGAATCAGGCGCCTGATCCAGCTGCCAAGCGAGAGCCTCCTCAGATGTTGTTCGAGGCTCTTGGCAATTAAGCCATTGGCAGACACGACTATCGGCACAATGACTGCTGTATTCACGTCCCACATGTCAACAACCTCGCGGGCCAGATCAAGATACTTGAATTGTTTATCCTTTTCTGCTTTCACGAGGTTCTCATCATGCGGGACCGTTATATCAACAATCATTGCGCGACGCTCCGATCGATCTATCACCACAATGTCAGGCTTATTGGCAACAATAGTCCTGTCAGTGATGATAGGTCGATCCCAATACAACGAGATATTGCCATTTTCGAGAACTGGGTCGGGCGCATACTTATAGTACGGCACTTCCGATTCCACAAGATTGTACTTCAAAGCAAGTTGCTGGTGGATAATCCTGGCGACGAGGTTGTGTCTGTGCAAATATTCTCCGTTAGCCAGACGAGAACACCCAGAAATAATGTGTCGGATCGATTCTCCCGGACGGTGGCATGCCCGACATATGTCAACCGTGCCATCCTTCACAATGTATTTCCGGTAGTTATTCGTCATCATAACTTCGTCCATAATTGCACAGACAAAACCTTCGGTTTCCCCAAACAGGTCACCAAAGCGCAGCCAGGATACGGACGCTAAAAAGTCTACATCGGGACCATGTAATGCCCGGTAAAAGCGTCCGTGAAGCTCCTTGCTCTGCCATACCTCCTTTCGGTCATTAGTGTCTAATACTTTAGGTTTGCGCCAGTTCTCGTTAGCCAAGGAGAGCGGAGTAAGACCCTTGTCCACTGTGACCACATCTCGGTGCATCCCCACGTCGGTTTCTAGGAAATATTCCCTGAGACTGCATACCTCACGGTTGTGCAGGTTCTTAGCATTTAAGAAGCCACGACCCCCACACTTCCGCGGGATATACAGCCTCATCACCGACGACCGTGGGTGATGCATCCGATTTGCAGTCAGCAGTGAACGGACTCTCCTATCCAGGGCGTCAAGTTCTGTCTGAGTCCATTTGAGTATGCCGAAAGAATACATCAACACCGGCATGACCCAACCGTTGAAAGCGCGCACCTTATTGCCACCTGACAAAAGACTGTTTAGCACTTTATTCAGGCGGCCAAAGAAGCGCTCCTTCAACGATTGTTTCATGTCAGCATTATTGATGCCTAATGCTTCCGACATACCCAAATATTTGTAGGTCTCTGTTGAAGAGAGGGATCTGAGGTGTATGGAATCCGAGAGTTGAGTTCCCTCTGATTCCATAATCTCTCCTCGCTTCACATGCATGACTGCACATTTGTCCACACCAAATTCCATCCTGATGGCGTTACTGAAAGTTTCCGTTACCTTCAGTAGCTTCATCAGTTGCAAGTTGTTGGGGGCAAAGAGTTTCAGATCATCCATGTAAAGAAGGTGAGATATGACCTGACCACCTCTCTTCAACCGATATCCTAGCCCCGAACCCTCCAGCAATGTGCTGAGCGGGTTCAAGGCCAGACAAAACCACAAGGGACTCAAACTATCACCCTGGAATATGCCACGCTCAATCCTTATCGGTTCGCTGCTACCTCGGACCTGTCGACATCCTGGATAGCGAAGGACTGTTCTCCAGCTCCCCATACACGACATCAAGAAGGTACGTAGAGATATATCAACTTTATACAACTCTAGCACCCTCATGAGCCATGTATGGGGCACCGAATCATAGGCCTTCTTATAATCTATCCAACATGCGGACAGATCTTTTTGGGAGCGACGAACCTGTTGGCTAATGGCCATATCAATGAGGAGGAGCTCCTTAGTACCGCGAGACCCGTTCCTACATCCATTCTGAGAGGCAGACATGATAGAATTAGTCACAATATGTTGATTGATTTTAGCTCTCAAAATGGATGTAAGAACTTTATAGACCGTTGGTAAACAAGTAATCGGTCTATAATTTTTGGGTTCCGCGGTACTACCCGATTTATGGAGCAGGTGGGTCATTCCTGTTGTCAAGAACTGGGGCAGTGACCCTGACTCTAAGGCTAATTGGAACTGGGATGCCAAGCGGACATGTGATCTTTTAAACCATTTGATCCAGAAGTTGTGCAGCCCATCCGGTCCTGGGGATTTCCAATTAGGCAACGGATGGACTGCACAAGCTACATCGTGGGGGCTGATGGTAATTGCCCCCATTTCTGGAATCTGATCACACGTTCGTTCGATCTCCCGGGTCCAATCGCCCTCAGTGTGACTGACAGGCACCGACCAGATGCTGCGCCAGAATGAACTCATGGCGTCATCATCCGGTAGGGGCGTGTCAGTCACACCTTGGTCCGGTCGCTCCCAAGCCCTATAGACCCACCTTTCATCGCTTTGGAATGTGCGATTCAAAGTGTATCGCTCCACTCGTCGCTTGTACCGACGAATACGGTTTGCCCATGCACAAATCTTCTGCTTCAGGAAGTCGATACGTTCTGTGACGCGGGCCAAATATTCACGAGGGTCGATATCAATCCCCGCAAACGCCCGCCTCACAAAACGCATCACTCTAGGTCGAGTATTACCCTCCCTGAAGCAGTGCAATTTGCCGATGAGTGCTCTAGCCTCACCGACACGCCGCTCAATTCTGCACTGCCAAGCTGGAGTTGCTGGTTTTGGTCGTGTAGCTCTGTCGCTGTCTGGAAATTTGACGTGAGCTACACGACATGCCGCTACAGCTGCACAATACAAGATTGAGTGGGTGTCGGTAAGATCCTTACTGCTGTCAAAACAATTTGACAGCTCCGAGTCTAGAGCACACATAAGCGCCTTGTTTTTATTGTGCATAGGCAAACGAGGTAAACGTGGTCTAAGTTCCGGCGGTACGGAGCGGTACTCCCGGAACGCACTCTCCAAAGCGCTCCTCAATTGTGCGTTGCATTGGGTACTCACGGATATAACTTCGTCATGATCCTCTTCACCAATGTCCTCAGACCGCGGCGGCACACTGGAAATGTTTTGTAGTTGCACCGCAGTCAATGGCAAGGCAGGATCAGTAACTGGGTTACTCCGTGATTCAGAGCGTAGTCGATCAAGTACTGTGTCATTCAACATATGGTTACGTTGAATGACCCGTACCTGATCCGATAATCGTTGCGCCGTTACGTTGACATCTGGTTCCAGCACCTGAAACAGAGACAGCATTCGACCACGGTACGCAGTCAAGTTGCTTCCCCCCTCAGTAGCCCCATAATATGCGCGCATGACGTTTTCATTAATGGACTGAGTCCATCGCATGCGCGACACATTTCCACCGGCAGCGGGGACCCTGTTCGGGGCCTGTTGGCCTCGAGGTCCCAAGCCCGCTGGTGGCCGTCCTCTGCCTCGTCGTCGCGGTGGTGGTGGTGGTGTCGACGGCGGGGAGTAAAACTCGTCGCTGGAGCTCGACGCGGCTGTAGCTACCGGTGACACGGCGTCCATGGGTGAGGCGCGTCCCGGCGGCTGTAAGGCGGAGCTCAGCGACGGGCCCGGAGATGTTGGGAGTGCCTGTTGCTGTTTAGTCCGACTTCTTGTAATCATTTGGATGATGGTGACATAACTATGATTTCATTTTCGTTCATTTCTGGTTATGGTTCATTGTCACAATATTGCAGCAATTTTTATTATTTTGTTTTTATTGTTGTAATAACATGTTTTAAATCCGGTTTATACAAAAAAATAATTAATATTGTAAGGAAATTGTAGAAGAAAATTTATACGTCACTCATGACAGACGTCGGACCACAGATCACTATCAGATTATTATTATTATTATTATTATTATATGATGATTATACCAGCCAAAAAAAAGGTGAACTTAAATCTAAAAACTCGAAGTATCCACATTTTCTTTATAAACAGTTCAAATTATGATATCATACCCCTTTTAGTCATCGCGTATACCAATATGGAAAATAACCAATAACCATATTCAAATCTATCCTGTTTAGTAGGTATTATTACCTATCCACTTTAAGTAAACATTCATCATCATCATCATCATCAGCCGGAAGACGTCCACTGCTGAACATAGGTAAACATTAGCTGAGTTCATTTTGGATGAATTAGTCCTATTGTATTTCCAATAATGTTTGATGTAAAGTGAAATGGACTTTACTATGTGGATATAATTTTTTTTTTCGACAAACACACAAAAGTTCACTTTATTGGAAACTCAATTAATGATAATGATTATTATAAAACTCGTATATGAAAGTTAACAACACAATTCCGACAACACATTGTAGCATACTTTAGTAAAACCTCTCATTAATTCCGGGAAAATCATGTCAGTCTCAAACAATTCAATATACAACTAAGGTATTTAATTAATTCACAATATTCTCTCTAGAACAGTAAATCCACTCCAGGTAGATCGCGAGCTCTAAGTACCTCCAATAAGTAATTAATTGTATTAGTACAGAAGCTTGGAGTTGCATCACTATGCAGCCGCTCTCGTATGATGATATTCAGTTGTATAACGTTGAAGGTAAGGAAAATGAAAGCAATATACGCTTCAAAGCAGAAGATTATTATTATTTTATAAGTTGGGTTTTCTCTTTACCTTAGTCTAGGTTCAAGCGCATTAATTTATGAAATTTATTTCATTATCACTGCTCTCTCAAAACGGTGAAGAAAAATATTATGACGAAACGGACATGTTTTAGAACCAATAATTCGAAGATATGTGACATCTATCAATCGTGGGCCCGCGTGGTGGTTTACAGCCCACTCCCTCTCAGAGAGGGAGGCCTACGACCCAGCAGTGGGAACATTATAGAATGATGATAATGAGGATGCAGCGCTGTCATTTTATCACACGCAGAGAAATATCTGGCTACCTATACGAGAACTTCTGGTTGCAACCGTGACAGCAAGACTCACTAGTTGACTTTACAACATTTCTAGTAATAAATACTAAGTAAATAGTAGAGATAACAAGGACTTAGTATTTATTACTAGTGAGTCTTGCTGTCACGGTTGCAACCAGAAGTTCTCGTACACATTTCTCTGCGTGTAAGTGTATATTGATTGGTCTTTGAATCCAACAGTCATTAGGAGATATTATAATTTGAAAGTCCTTATAGGTCATAAATTCTAAGTCTGACAACCAGGCTTACCTAAGGATATCTTGTTACCTAGAGATGTTAGTTAAGCTTAGGCATTTGCTTCATGTAAAATATTGATAGTCACCTGAATAATAAGCATGTGTTAATTAAAGCAAATAATATGATGATGTGTGTCGTACGTAATTGAATCTAATTTAATAGAGAATTATGTGTCAGTTAGAGGGATACATAGAGTAGTATTTCTTTTTTGTATTTAAAACTGCAAAAAAGAAGTACCACTAATATTTTTTTCATTTTCAAAAGTATAAGAAAAATATTTTCCAGTATGTATTGCAAAACAAGGACGATTGCTATATAAATAAACTGATGTTCATTTGCATGTAATGATGTCTCATATAGTGACGTCACGGCACATACGCACTCCACCACATAAAGTGACCGTTCTGACCGTCCCTCATTCGGTTGACCGACATAATCACCATTTTACAACGTCATTTATTTCGCTTCTTCCATTTATTAAATTATTCATGTACCGACGCTAGTTATATGAAAATAATACCCTTGTAATTAAATGTCGGTCGGTATTTATAATAGCTTGTTAACATAAGGTTTATTAACCGAGGTTTAAGTTTTCATTACGAAATATACTTCTATCAATATTTTCAGAAGCCTTTGCCTTATAGTGGGATGAGACAGGCTCACAGTAGGTAACCTTTTAATAATGACTATGAAAGGGAGCAGCAGATGACCTACAAAAATCGTCCCGTACAGGTCGTGAGAAGGTCTCTGATCAGTAGTCAACGTAACTAAATCACGCCTGTACTATGCGAGCAGTGGTGGCCCAGTGGTATCGGCCTCGACTTACGAGTTGTAGGTCGTGGGTTCGAACCCCATCAGGCGCATTACTTTGTGTAATTTATTTCGACACCACTGCTCTCAGAACGGTGAAGGAAAACATCGTGAGGAAACCGGCATGTCCAAGAACCAAAAATTCTAAGACATGTGACATCTACCAATCCGCATTGGGTCCGCGTGGTGGATTACGGCTCACTCCCTCTCATAGAGAGGAGGCCTGTGTCCCAGCAGTGGAAACATTTATAGGCTGATGATGATGATGACTATGCAATGAGAGCCCTTCATTTTGCCAGATGTTATGTTCATAAAGAACGAGCTCATTAAAATATCGCACAATAATAAGGTGTGAACAGAGCAGTACCGTTATCAACAACATCACCCATTAGGAAGTACGTGCAATGATCACTGGAGCGGGCGATGGGAAGCCAAAACACAACAAAAGACGTTTTCCGTCCTAAAACGAGCCGACCAAAAACTTCCAAGCAAACACAATTGCAAATTACCCTTAACAAGCTCAACAAACAAGATTATTTTTAATTTTATTACAAGCAATTACTAAAACTTGTACTCTCAACAAACAGAATTAACGATGAACTAAAATAATCAAGTAATGAATGGGTTTATGGAAGGTACTGTCTGCTACAGTCACGTTTACGTGTAATCTGTGCTACGCATTACGTCGAATCGTTACTAGATTACCATTAATCAAAAGATAACAATTCGGGTATTAGTGTGAGCTTAGTTGAAATATTACGTGATTTGTATTAATGAAAAGAAACTCTCAGAATTTTGTCTGCTAATTGCTGTTCGTCTTCAATCGAAATAGCGACTAGTAGCGTGGCTATCGGTTTGCTAATCGAGATATCTCAAGCTTGAAAATTAGGGATTGCACCACCAGTAATCCCGCTCTTAATGGAAACACGATTAAGAACATTTTAGGGCATTTCAAAGTATAAAATCGATTACAGATCGTCCAAACACTGTTCCAAACATTACGAGTAAAACTTTGTTTAATAGCCAGATTGTGATTTTCTAAACCTTAATTACAGTACCTACATTCCGTAGCCCTAAGGTCCCAGTCTTTCAGAACAAGCAACAACAATATTAATTAATTTAGTTCAAGAAATTACCAAATTTCCATTATCTACAAAAATGTATTAAAGAAAACACGGCCAAAGCTTAGAGCATAAATTAACCCCGAAATATCTGTTACGTAAATGTTTGTATACTCCGGTTGCCTGTCTTTTAGACGCAGTCATTTGTTAGAAAGACAATCAAAGTACGTAATGGATATCGCGACATTCAATCCAACAATATTTTTCTTCAAAATATTTTGAGCATTTGGACAAGGAACTATTATAATGGGATCCGCATTGTATGATTGACCCGCATGGCGGTGCCGGCTCCCACTAGAGACTGATAACGCAATAATGAGGGTCTATTTCGCAGTCCACTGACTCTATGACGCGAGTTATAACTACTCTATTGTCCTCAAGGCTCCTTACTCCGGCGTAATGTCGGGTGAAAAGAATTCCGAAAATATTTCTTTGTTGTAAATGACACAACAAAGACATCTGTTAAAAGGGTGTGTCTCTGTGTCTCAGATTTATCCTAAGAGCTTCACCTTCGTCCTTAATAGTTTAGAGTCCGGTGCACACTGCAGTGAGACGCATTGTGTTCAGTCGGATGTGAAGCCGCGCGAGAGGAATTGTGTGCTGCTGAATGTGAACATCGGCCACTGTGAAGTTCGGTACTATGAAGTTTGTATTTGCATGTGTACTACACAAACATTCAGTAGCCTCACAACTTGAAGAGTTACTTGCATTGTTATTGCTTTGATACATGCATATACAATGCATGTATCAAATCATGGCTGTGGTTTCAGAAATGTAATGAAAACACCATTAGAATGCATTAAAGCCTTCCTCTTCGCAAAGCCTCATCGACTAAGCAGCGCGAAAAATGGCGCTGAAATAGAACCGGAAACACCAATTACACTTCATAGCATTTGTTTTTTTTTTCAGTTAAAACTTTTACTAGTTTTACCCAGTACAAGTCGTTGTTAATGCATAAGCATATACGGAGCCTTAACGCTTAACGTTAGCTCCTAGGTGAACGAAACGAACTTACTTTAGAATTCATTCTTTACACTTTTGGCTGAATACTCTTTTTCTGTTTTAGTTTCTAGACTCGATTTATTGTTACTTGCTACCACATTTATGTTTGGACTTCAAGGGTCGTTATTGCTTAGATGGACAAATTTTTTTAAATTAAATATTAATGACTCGTTGTGTATTTAGCTGTAACCAACAAGTCTAAAAGTCGACTGTAGTAGTGACACGCTATCGGCAGTTTTATAATTATATTACTAGGGAAAATCCACACGAGTGGACGACACGTCAGTGTTGTGTAGTTACCATACTAATGTGATATGTGTGTGTGACCCATAGGTGAGAAAGGGCTAGGTTAGATGTCACGACTTTGTAATTGAATTCGTTATCTTGTTATTTATTTTGACGTGAATACAAAACCTGTAAAGAAGGATCGTCCTCACCCTTAAATTGCTCATTTAAGGGCAAGAGCACTAGTTCTTGTCTGTGATAAAGTCGTTGATTTATTATTCATCGAGTCAACAACATGAAACCACAAAATTAAATATTTTTCCGGTGACAATGTATTATATTTTTTGATTTTTCACGTTTGGTTTCACAGTAAAAATTGTTTATAATCATAAGTACTTTCAGCCTAGGAAAGGTTGCTGATGTTTTACAAATAACCCTATGTAGATACATAATTCGTATATTTAACCACGAATATCGTGCACGTACAACTTTAGCGCGAAATCGTAATTTATGTACAAAATGTGGTTCTGATATAACTTTTCATTCGGTAGTTATTTATTAACGCTCGGATTCAGCAAGCCATCCCGCTTTAGTTCGGTGTGACTGTATTTTGTATCATTAGAGCGTTGTAACTGATATTATTGGAGCCTTTTGAGCACGACATTTATACGCTTGAGTCTAGATATTTTAGTATGACGGCGTTTCACTGAATAGTTTTGGGCTGTTTATTATGTTGATTTAGCTGGCGCCTCAGTGATTTCAGCAGCATGTCTTTTAACTACACTAGTATTTTAAAGAGGAAAACTTTGTATTTTTGTTTGTTTGTTTGTTTGTAATGCATAAACTCAAAAACTACTCGTCCGATTTCAAAAATTCTTTCACCAGTTGAAAGCTGCTTTGGTCCTGAGTGACAAAGGCGAGCGAAGCCGCTGGGAAAAGCTAGTTATTTAATAAAATGATGAAATACATGTATTGTTGTCCATTCCATACTTCAAGGTATTATTATTGTTGTAATTATACAGGGATTCGCTAACAAGGATCACATTTTGGGAAGTATTTGCATTTATTTTACGCTTCAAGAACATGAGTACGGAAGCAAAATTATAATGCCATAAAGCCTACAAAAATATTTGTTGTTTTGGTGATTAAATTATTGTATGATTATTCATATGGATAACATCATCATGGATACAACATTTAAAAAAAAATGCTAATAAACCTGAATATAAAAATAAAGTCTCCACTGTATAGACAGTAATAGTTAAATTAATATTATTGTACCCCCACAATTCTTACGTAACATCTTCTAAATTAACTCACTCGGCAAATTGTTTTACACACTTGTCGACCCTCGTCAGCCAACAATAAACTGTATCTACTCGTAAGTTTCATTCTGTATCGACACAGTTCGAATCGGACGACCTCGAATCAATACATCACGCAAAATTGCTTCCCTGACGATTACCTGCCTAAATGGAATTGATTTCGTAATTCGTATTACCGGATATACCCGTATACGGATTGTGTTATTGTTCCTGATTTACGAGGATAAAGGGATATGCCGCTGATTCTCACGTACATATTTCGATGTTCATATTTGTATATGCCAAATCAATATACTCATTACATGACTCTCTCCTTCTGTTGACAGCTTTCAACGATTTTGTATTAAAAAATAATGAACCTTTTTTTTTGTTAGATTGTTCAGCATTTAACGATATTTTTTTTTAACTTTGCCCCACAATTTGAATTTCTCCTGTGTCGTGGGTGCGTTTACAAACATATAAACTTACATACACAAACACCCAGACCCGGAACAACTACTTGTAGATCATACAAATATTTAGTCCGTGCGGGAATCGAACCCGCGACACGCGGCACAGCAGTCTAATCGCTCAGCCACTGCACCAAATCGTAGACACATTTAATTTTAATACTTAATCCAGACGTAGCTGCACCTACGTCGTAGCAGTCTGCTACGACGTTGCGTAGCAGTTCGCTACGGCGTAGCACATATGCTATATTTCGTTACATTCTATGATTCTATCATATTTTTTTTAGTGAACGCTATAGTTTATTGTCTGTTAGAATAATATTATATTATCTACCAAATGTACCTAGGTATCTCAAACCACCCTAATAATATAATTTAAATATCATATTATGATCAGCTTTGTCAGTCCATCGCCCTCGGGGAGGAAGGCTCATCAAAGTCAATGTAATGATTGAGCTCAATTACAAAGGCTAATTTAACCATATCAAAACGAGGTTAACTTTGATAAGTTTTGATAAGGTTATTTGGGAATATTTTAAATTATGTCGGTAGTTTAATACTTGTAGGCGAAAGCGGCACTACGAATATAGGAGAAAATTAATGGTTTTAACATCAGATTAACTGCAAACAAGAAGCCGCTTAACACCGAGTGCAGATTGTAAATATTACACGGTATTTAAAGCAGCATAGTAAATATTAAGCTTCCATTTGGATGTTATGATAAATGCGATTCGAGTGCTGCACAAAGGGGTCTTTATGTTTAAATTCGCGTGTGGTTTGGCCTGAGTCGGTTAATCTGGTGCGGCTTAGTACTGTACTCGCTGTGACTTACTATAAATTATTGTCTTTGTGCCTCACTTGTATGAGAGAGGATAAACTTACTACTTTCGCCTTTTGTGAGCCCCTCGGAGCTCGAGTGGCTAATAATACCACTATTTTAGTGCGCTCGTTTTCAGAACTACACCGTTATGGGACTGCGTAGTGTTTGCTCGTGCAAGTGCTTGTACTGTTACTCAAATAAACTGTTTGTTATTATTACGAAATGTAAACGAGGTGGTGTTGACAAAAAATATTTTTTTAGCTAAAAGGTTAATAAAAGGAATTGTATTAGTGTACTTTCCCGAAAGTTTTCCGTTTTCTTTGTTAGCTATATAACAACCCGTGTAAGTTGAAAGTCAATAAAGGATGAGTAGAAAAGCCGTAAAATCTATCTTTATCTTCCGAACAAAGGCACAAGTGGGTCGCTACTAGCTAGTTACAAACAGTTAACTTGAGGAGTTTAACGTGATCTAATATTTACCACCTTGGACTCATAAGAGCGAATGGCAGGAGTTCGCAATGTTATCATGATTAATTCATGTAGCAAATCCTCACCAAGTCGCTTTTACGTCACACGTAAGTGTTTGAATTGTTAGTAAAGTAAGACCACCAGAGAATGATGTACGATCTGGTAGGGACTCCAAATTCGTCAAGACTAAAGTACACGCCACTTAGGAAATATGAGAAGGCCATAACTCCAGTAAATGAAGGACGGACGGATCAGAACGACCTCCCGCCTCGGAAACGTAATGGAAGTGACAAGGGTTTCTCAAAATGATGAAAGAAATTCTTAGGGTTGCGCTGAAGAGGTGCGTTTTATGAGCCCTTCTGAAGATATGTATCAGTTGCTGCTCACATGCGATCTGCAATGTTTATATCCATCGAAATGAGCTAAGAGACGAGCGATCACAATCGCTTCGAATCTCGCTCCTTAGTAATCTTTACGACTCATCTCACTGTGCTTGTTCAACATTTTAGGAACGTGACACTTACTTAACTCCCGCCGTGAACACCGATAAAATAGACTGTACATACACGTTTATTATAGGCCTGAGTTGTAACAAGCAACACGCCGTTCTCAAGTTAAAAGGGGTACAGCCATAAACGTCACTTCCAGATGACAGGTGATAGCCGTGTTTTGTAATTGTACGAAGTATGAAGACGTAACTGCCGTTCACTTTGAAACCATAATCGCTTCAAGCAACTCTATTCCATTAAACTTTAATCGGGACAGGAAAACAGATTTCCAGTAGTTTGTGTAACGTCGCTACAAAATAAATATGTACTTACTGCAGTCCACGAAAAGTAATTATTTCGTTGTGTTCAACCCGTTAATCCTGTAGCCGTAGTTTGTGTCTACGCCTAAGGGAAGGAATAAATGAGCCCATTGTCCCAGGCTCGAGCCCAACCCATTTAAAGATAGACAATACCCATTGTCGTACAGTCAAATAATCCTAAATTTGTTGGGATGTCTTTCTCCGCTTCAAAGTTTCCAGACAAACCGAGCAATGAACAATTCAACGCACATCCTGACGAGTTTATGATTTCGTGATTGATGGTCGTAATATTAATGAAGAATTAAGGAATTTAATTTATAACGAAGGCACGGGTATTACCTATTTATTAAATTGAATGCCTAAATAAAAATGTTCATCAGATATGACCTGAAACAACACATCAAAAAGTGACATAAAAAGTGTGAATTGTGTGAGATCGTTGTGACACTATGAACTAACACGTAAAGACGATTTTATAGCACAGCTGAAACTGCGCTCGTAAACTTGAAAAGGCGCGCACTACACGACGCCTAAGTGAATGTTCGGGGGTCAAATCTCGCTCAAAGTACTTAACTTTAACTTTTAGTTAATAACATGAGCGCCGTTTGATCTGAATTTCAGATGAGTTGTATTAAAAATTCGTTTCGGCGACAAAGAAAAAATACACAACAAATAGCTAGAAGGAAAGTTTTACGTGCGTCTTCAGGCCGACGACGTTCTCATTTCTGAAAGTAAGCAGCAGATTGGACGTCAACTTTTCCTCTTTTTCCACTCGTGACAGACAGTAGGTATACACAAAGAACGCGCATCTTTCGATGAACAGAACTTTATCCGTCTACCTTGGGGTTTCAATATTAAAATTTTACTTACGTTGATAAAGCTAGTACGAGAGTAGCTCCTACGAAAATATGTTTGTACAGCTGCTTGCTATTTGTTTCACAATGTGTTTACTTTATCTGAAATAGATGAATCCGACTAATGTGATTGGACTGGCTGTTGTACCGATCTAAACGGAGATATACTACCTTACTATGCGCTGTTAATTGATTACCTCGCCTGTAGTTATTTGTGGAGTTCGAAATGTATGTACACGTACAGTTACACAGATGTTCGATAAACTGTAGGTAAGCAATAAGCATCAGTGAACTGCGTAGCTACAGAAATAAGATAAAATTACACCCTTCAATGAATTGCCAATAAAACGGAGATGAAATGTACTAGTGATGTTCATTTTGCGACAATTTGATCACGGGCGGTCATTTACCATAATGGATTGCGCCAATTTTCAACACTGTTAAATTTTAATGTTGGTATTATTGCTTGAATTTGTGCTATTATATTCATTTCGTAATAATGACAGTTTGTGTACCCACAGTAGTTTTCAAAAAGGTTTTGGCACAAAATGTCCAATGAATTTACTATATGTCGTGGCGTGGCCATTGACTTCGACGTCATGTCCAGAAGATTCACCCGAGGCAATGCATTGCAGCCACCGACGGGAACGGTGCTGAATACTTTGCACCCGTTGCCGACATAGATTTAAAATGAGTGTCTCATTGAAACGGAATGTTTTAAAGATTGATTTTATATGGACTTTTTGTGGGATACTATAAGTTTTTAGTGTTTCGTATTGAAGTTTAGTGCCTAGGTACGTAGGTATGTACTTATTGAATCTTTTCTTTCTTTACTGATAGAGTCCATGATAATAACTTTTATGTAAAGCTTCGTTAGAAAAAGACAAGAGCCTCATAAAACTAAGAAGTTTGCTCCGCAACAGCATAAAAAGAACCACTTCCTTTGAGACAGGTGAATGTTACATCAGAAACTATAAACTTGACAACAATGCCTCTCTCAGGATTAAACTTCACCGAGGCTGGCAGACGACAAATTATTGACAAGTGAATTTTGTGGCAAGTGGAGACGCAAAGACTCGGCGGCGGCGCGAGGTCTCGAGGCGACTCGCGGCGAGGCGCGCGTGCGGCGGCATAAGCCCGAGGCGCGCCCCTCGCTGGCACTCGACACGATATCTACGTGACCGCGCAGACAGCTGCACTAATCTCATACCCGACATGTGGAAGAGCCGCGCTAAATACGGTTATAGTCCCGAATACGACCTACATTTTGTAAAACATTGATTTATCTTGTTCCTCAAAGAGACAATGCTTCTAAACACAAAATCTTATTCAGTGTTTACTAACATACGAGTTTAATAATATTTATTGAAGTTATGCGACCGTTTTATTTCTAACAACCGAAGTATGGGCTCAAATACTAAATTTGTAAAAGGCCGGCAGAAAGCAATTTTTTTGGTAAACGAATTTCGCTCCTGGTCACGTTCGAAAACACACTAATGTGCGAGTTCAACTTTTTCAGTGCCCCTTTATCGATAGCAAAAAGACCAGTCCAAGTACGAAATAAATGGTGTCGCTATGTCGACGCGTGCTGTTTTGTATACAAACTTCGTAACTAAATCAAGAACTGTTTTTTGTGCAGCCAAGTTCAAGATATTATGTTAGACATGATTAGTTTCTTTTTATAATAAAAACTCTTTGCCACAAGACGCACTAAAATGTTTTATTTCAAACGTAATAAAATATTTGTGCAGAAGCCGAAGCATTTATTGAGTTCAGACCTTTCACAAGTCAGGCGCGGCTTCCGGGTGATGAATGATAAATATACAATCATATTCTGTATGAAGGATTGAGCCCTTATTTGTGTTGACGAGCTGCAAATATAAAATGTACATATTCCTCGACACCGTGTTTTGTATCGTGAATACGTATAGGTACATATACCTAAACTCATGTTTTTGTCTGGCTTGTGTGATCATTCTTTAAGTAATTCCTCGGATCAAACTGTCATTGTACTAATGTTTACCTTGCTAACAAAAGTTTCGACAGTTAGTAGAAGTAATGGCGTGCCAAGTTTAAGTAAACCGACTAGAATGAATTAGGTTACCCTTCATTAAATTACGTTGTACTAATAGTCATTATGACTTGAACAAGTTTCATAATTGGATATGAGGTAAAACTTGTTGTAATTTGTTTTGATGCCAGGAACGTAAAATAATAGGTATCATGAAGGGCAGAACGTACAAATTAAATTAAATTAGTGTCCCTATATCGGTGTTACGTTTTCTAGTTAGTACTGTGTGTTACTTGTTATTGTTTGTCTATCTGATAGAAACTTTAAATACAGGTAATGTTGCAAAATTTGATGGCAGGAATATTTAATTCAAGAATTCTTATGAAAGATAAAATGTCAACTTTTAAAGCCTCCTGCAGACACACGCGATTAATCGCGCTGCGACAACGAGCCAAGCTAATTTCCACTCTAAAAATACTGCGAATGGACCGCGACATGTCGCCCCGCGCGATTAATCGCGTGTGTCTGCAGGAGACTTTAAAATACAAAAAGAAATAGTAAATTGCAAGGTATGATAAATTTAACGATGATCACTATTGTATCATGAGTCATATTAATCAATTGTCACAATATTATCGATATCAGCAGAGTATTCAGTGAGTTATTAACAAAAACTTTCTACGGACAAAAAAAAATAAACGGATTGTATAATTTTACACGGCTTCACCCATATACCAAATGCATATGTTTTCCGTCATTTTCGTGACACAGCTACCTACTCTTTGTGTGATGAACCACGCTTTAAATAGCGCCTGATTCTATCGCTTACGTTACGAACTACAGACACCCGCACCTGATCGAACAATGTTATTTCATTTCTATGACAGTATAAAATATGCGAACAAAAACTCATGTGACATTGTCTCCAAGATTTATAGCAGAAGGACCAAGGTGTTTTCTTTTTATATTAGAGTGCCTTGAACCCACGGGTCGCACGCAATCTGATTTTAAGTAACAAAAACATTTTTACTCAGTTCCCACAAATTCGGAGCTTAATGTTTCCGTGGGCATCCTAGGAGGCGACTTAAAGATTTTATCGCTTCGGTGGGCAACAAAATTTGGGAACTTATAAAAATAAAATTGCCCGATTGTTCTAGTTAAGCAAGTACGCCTGCTAAACATGGCGGCTGCTGATTTATTATAGGATTGAATTGTAATGTGGTTTTACAGAAGAATTTTCAATATAAAAGAAAATAAAAAAAAAACTCTTTAAATTGCACTATAGAAAAGCGCTATGTATTTATATCTGAAGTCTCCTTTTCACTTAAGTGACAAAGGGGAAAGCCATACAAATAAATACATAATTATCAGAAGAGCCATAAAGGCATTTTTAATTAAGCGAATAGTTCTTTATAAGAATTAAAAGTCGTGTATAACCGATTCAAAGGGCTTCCTTACAATTGAGGGCTTTGTGCAATCACCACAAATGACTTTCAAAGAAGGAATTTTATCATCGAGCGAGAAAAAAGTGTTTGAATATTAATATGGGAGCCGAGGGAATTTAATATTTGACGTAGGACAAGAATACTGGAGGGAATTTTGTGTGTATTATGAATTGTGTTGCGGTGCATAAGGAGAGGGGTAAACGCTAGCAATTCTTTATGAGCACCAAGATAGCAACATCTTGCTACATTAAGTTAATAGCCATGTAACTTGTTGTACGCGCAGGAACAACATTTGCGCTACAAATAACCAACCGGTATGTCCTGTTCCCGTTAGTACATTCAGAGGAAATACAATATTTATACATTTGCGCTCCACAATAAAGACAATAAATATAGAAGTTGTAAGTTGTTGCAGAACGTTATTGTAGCTCTCAACACAACAGGTGAGGCTATTCTTTACTCAAGTATCTACTCATCGTAAGTAACCTTTTACGTGGCCACCATTCGTTCTTATTACACCTCGCCATACGTTGGCCGTCCGCACGGACTTTAAAATTCTATACATACCTATATGTGGAGTTTGAAAACGAACAACTTCGTTGATATGAAACAGAGAAAATGTGTGGAGAAGTTGGCGAGTGCTCGGTTTACAACGTAAGATATCATATTAATTTCACGTTTTCAACTTTGTTAGGAATGTAAACAGTACTGTTGCCCGAAGACTCCGACAACAAACCATTAGAGCGCTCGTTTTTCATCGCGAAGTGCTGGGGACATTAGGTAACTGGTGAGTGTAACTTGGTTTACGTTGGTGCGTCTCCACCAAATCCCTCGCTCTCTAATTTACGTGCCAACTTCGGTGACACGTGTGTTCTATTGATTTGGTCTACTCGAGCGAGAGCCGGGTAAGTGCGTAGCTTTTTGATTGTCATCCAATTTAGACGTGATCTAGAGAATGCTATGCTTGAAGAGCCATTTTGCGCGTTGATTGCGTGGTCCTATGTCCCTACATTCTACGTACGTTATTCTTCATAGCTCTGTGATATCGAGTAGCTATAAACGTTGATCAAACAGTATGGCTTTAATGTGTCTTTCTAGTTTATTGGTATAAAGCTGCACTACTCCATCTCATTTTGTTGTTGAAGTATCCATTTATGTCATGAAGTCTCCTGTGAGATAGACGGTTTGTGTCGTTCCAAGAACACTGAGCGGAGCAG
Organism: Agrotis exclamationis; assembly: GCA_950005045.1. Taxonomy (NCBI): domain Eukaryota; kingdom Metazoa; phylum Arthropoda; class Insecta; order Lepidoptera; family Noctuidae; genus Agrotis; species Agrotis exclamationis. The sequence continues at coordinate 11,054,931 of OX465421.1, forward strand.
TTTATGAATATGGATTTTCTTTAAGGTTGGAAAGTTATTTTAGCAAACAGTGAACTGAAATAGGTTTTATTCATAAAAATCGTAATGAAACCATATTGGTATTAACTAGGCTACCCGGTAAATGTGTAACAAGAAATCACTCCATTGTAAAATACTGATATTCTGCTGCATTTGGTTAAATTGGAAGGTGTCTGAATTGTTAATCTATGAATAATAGTGTGGTAATACTCCATTTTCATCTGCATAGACTTACAGGCAGATGTCAATATATTTAGTACAAATTATGCTTTAATTATAGCACATAGAGTTCGGTACTAAACAGGATCACATTCTAATGAAATAAATGCTTTTCCATTTAACAGTATCGAAAAACTAATTACCTTTTTGACCCCATCCAGTAAGTTAGGTGTCGTGCAGGCAATGAATTGCCAGAGGGAGTAGAAAAAGTGTAGGTATCGGACCGCCAGCATCCAATCAGCATGGAGTACATTTAGCTGCGGACTTCGAAATTAAATTGCTCCCCAGTGTGCATGTTTTAATTATGAGTAATTAGTTAAGTAGTTAGTTACTTACATATACATTGTTAGTGGGTTTCAGGTGCTTTTGAAGTCTCATCTCGTTACTTGAAATAATGTGTGATGTGTCCTTGAAAGCTGACGAAAAGACAGACATCAGAAGTTAGTTATTTTCAAAATAAGCATGAAAGTTTAATTGAACGTCCATTAACCTGCTTGTAATGTGTCCTCAATATGTTTCGTTTATGAAAACAGGCCAACGCCCAATAATACAGCAGAAAACTCCAAAAAACCTACTTCGACATTACACTGAGATTATCTAGAGTTTCAATTTAGCATAATCCTTCATGAGTACCGCAGACCCCGCAGCGTGGGAACTACGTATACCTCGTGCAAATATGTTTGCAATTTATTTGTAGGAAATTAAGATTCGCGGCGCACGCCGGCGCCGCCTCTAGTGCGCCCCTAGTGCGCCCCTAGTACGGCCCTTGTGCGCCCTGCACCCGTTACCTCAACAACGCGGTGCAATTTCCATCCGCTGCAGATAAGCAAAGCAATATTTCACATTACATATGACGTTATTTCCCGAGATAAACTGTACAAGCTTCTGTTCGTTTTGCAAATGGTCATTACCTATATTTACAGCTGTTTCGTTTCTGTGTTTGTGTCCTCCATTATCAGTAAAAGATGGTGATCTCTTTATATTTTGAAATGTACTGGTTCTATTTTTGAAGAAACACGGAACGAGGAGAAGTGCTCCTGGCTAAATAATAACAGTCATACAGGTCCATCTTCATGGTTAAACCGTGCATGCCGAGGTTGGTCTGTGGATGGGTGACCATTTATTTATTTATTTATTTATTTATACTTCATGTACAAATTAATGGTACATAGGCGGACTTAATGTCATAGTGAGCTTCCTGTGTCTCAGAAAGCACGTAAAGTCGTTGGTCCCGGCTGTCATTTGTAATTTGTAGATTACTGATAATCAGAAGCTTGAAAGTCTGACAACCAGTCTTACCAAGGGGTATCGTATAACCCAGTTACTGGGTTGTGGAGGTTAGATAGGCAGTCGCTCTATGTAAAATACTGATATACAACTGCATCTGGTTCGATTTGAGCTGGCCCCAACACAGTTGGAAAAGGCTAGGCAATGTAGTAAAGTACTGAATTTGACACAAAGTTAACACTAGCTTTTAAAGCCAGGCGCTCCCATTAACAGCCGAGAATCTTGCTGTATGTACACACTACAAACTATTTCCTCGGTACAATGTCGTCAGTTCTCTCACACGACCGCTTCTCTAATACAAAAACAATCGGCTGGAGTATCTGTTACTAGGAAATAAAAAACTATTATTAATGAATCATGATTGTCGCCTCACTTGAATTTAAGCGAAAATATTTTTTTAGCAAACCATCTTTATTGTTACGAAAAATGGTTGACTTTTATACAAAAACTTATTAGACGGTTAGAAAGAGCTTTTGAATAGAATTTTACAATAAGCGTTGAGTTGGAAAAAATACTCAGCTATAACATAATTGAACATTACGTCACACCATCCTTTATAATAGCATAATCCCATTAATAATAAGGCTTCGTCTAAACAATAATTTATACTAAACCCATCTCCGAGGTGATACAATAGAATTATTTATTTGAAAAGTTAACCTTTTCACGCTCTGGTGATGTTAAAACCGAATATTGAATTCAGGGTTACGTAATAATTTCTACTTTGAAACAGCGTTAGTTCCCATAGGAAGGGTCAACGTACTATGTTCTACCGATACCTATAAATAAGAAAAAACCGGCCAAGTGCGAGTTGGACTCGCCCATGAAGGGTTCCGTAGCAGCAAGCATAGATTAGAGATATAATTATATTGAGATTAGTAAGTAATATACACAAACAATAAAATTAACTTTGTTTTTCATAGTATTTGTATAAATGGCAAAGTTATATTTGCGGTTTTTGAAAATGTACTGTATCTCAAAAACTGCTAACTGTATCTCATCCAAACCAATTTTCGTTGGTAGTTTTGGTTGAGGTCTACATTATATATTTTTTTTAGTTTTATCATTCTCTTATTTTAGAAGTTACGGGGGGGGGGGACACACTTTTTACCACTTTGGAAGTGTCTCTCGCGCAAACTGTTCAGTTTAGAAAAAAATGATGTTAGTAACCTCAATATCATTTTTAAAGACCTATTCATAGATACCCCACACGTATGGGTTTGGTGAAAAATTTTTTTTTGAGTTTCAATTCTAAGTATGGGGGGCACCCCCAAAATTTGTTTTGTTTTGAATTTTGTGTGAAAATCCTAATGCGGTTTACATAATACATCTTTCTACCAAGTTTCAACAGGATAGCTCTTATACTTTCGACAAAAAGTGGCTGTGACATACACGGACAGACAGACAGACAGACAGACATGACGAATCTATAAGGGTTCCGCTTTTGCCATTTGGCTACGGAACCCTAAAAATGGACTAAAATAGTAGACATATAACTTCAGGTAAGCGACTTCGAAAGATCGTCATGAATAAACAATTTATGAAGTGTGAACTTTACTGTACGTGCCCGTATTTTATAGTATACGTCTCATCGATCACTATTAATTTAATTCAGACCCTCTCTACGTGAAATTTAGGCCCTATTTCGAGTAAACAAAAAATATATGAGCTACGCACCTGTATCGAAACCGAACACTCGTTAAAAAGATAAACAGCCTTGCGGTTTTATCCCGAAATGTTAACAAACAACTACTGTGAAAATAGATGAGATTCCGAAACAAGTAATCAAGTTCGTCGTGATTAAAACAATTTAGGTAAAGTATAAGCCTTCGAATTCTATTAATTAAGGAATTCAGGAGCAAATTCTAAGAAAAACCGCTCGTAGCTAACCCAACTACTTTTTGTTTAATCAACCGTGCGGTCGTCTTTCTTCGTTAACTTATATGTATTTTTACAATTATATATTATACGTAGTTTTACAATACATTTTCGGGGTTTGTTTTAAAAACACCACAACAAATTAATCAAGTGTTGTATTTAAAATTAGAATTCAGGGTTGCTTACTTAAATAAAGCTCTCTCTCTCTCTCCTTTATTTAGCTTGAGAATAGAATAAGATGACGTGCCAATTAAATTTAATTTCAGAATTTGAACTTATATTGTGAAGCGTATAAAGATATCAAATTGTTTTAGTTGACAGAAATATCATAGCTTAGTGAATAATACACACAAACGTTATTTTAAACCATTTCATCCCTCATTAAATTAGCTTATTACGTGAACTGGGTTCCATAATAGGTACCTCGACAATCGCTTTACTGTGTGAATGCAATGTGATTTAAATATCTGTTTTTGAATTCGGCAATGTGATATTCGAAAATATACTGAACAATAAAACAAAATATTTTAAATATTTAATTTGTGATTCATGTAATTCATAGTTACTCTATCGCTTTTATTCATCTGCTTAGCTTTTAACCAGGTTTGTTGAGGTCACCTTGCAGTCTAACTGGAAGCACCTTTTTTTTTTTTTTTTTTTTTTTTTAGGTTGGCAAAATCATCAAATGAGTTTTTCCTTCCGCCCTGGGTGGGGCGGGAGGGACTGTCAGACTCTTACTGACTAAAATCCACCCGTGTTCCGTCGGATGCCCTTTACGTTCCGGGGCCACGGTATCCTGGATTAAGAAAAAATCCGCGACCCCGGCAGGCATTTGGCCCCATAAGGGGCCCCGTCGGTGACGCGTGAAACACGACGCGCCACCGACCCGGGCTTGGTCCTTGGTCGGACGGCGAGCATACCCATTACTCACCGTCCGCAAGCCCGCTCCGCCGCTGTGCCCTCTGCTGTTCAGAGGGACACGCGTTGGAGCGTCCACCCGACAGGCTATTTGCATACGGGCAAAGAAACCCCTTAGGCACACAGTGCCTAAGGAGAGTTTTTGCCCGCATCCCAGGGTGCACCGGCCCGAAAAACTGGTCTTCCCCCCGGACGTATCCGAGAGGGAACTCCAGTCCACGGGCGCACGTGGAGGTTTCCTGTCTTAGCACCCCAACTGGAAGCACCTGAATAAAAATTACAGGGAGCAACTGCCTTTTTGGCTTCCACAACTTATTTTACAATCAAAGAAAATAATCCTATTTATATAAATAACTAGCAAACCCGGCGAACTCCGTTTCGCCACCAGATGGCTTCGTTTTAAGAAAAAAAAAATTTTCCTGAATTTTTTTTGCTATAAACCTCACGTAGCCCGAGACCTTTCCAACGAATGCAAAACCGTGGAAATCGCTTCGTGCGTTCTGGAGTTATAGCGTCAGGAAGGAAAACCCGACTTATTTTTATATAGTAGATATCATTAATGAGTCCTTCCATCCTTTACGTTCCGGGGCCACGGTTACCCGATAGGACAGTCTCGCGACCCCAGACAGTCCCATAACCCTATCCTATAATGTTCTGCTGGGACATAGGGCCTTCTCTATGATTAGGGACTGGGCTATAATCCACCTACGGGCCCAGTGCAGATGAGCAGATGCCATATGTCTTCTAAGTTTTGGCTCTGAAGGTGCCGGTTGGCGCGCGAGACTGCGACAGGAGACCGCGACACTTGTCATTACCTAATGTTAAGAAGTGTCGCGGTCTCCTGTCGCGGTCTCGCGACACTACTTAACATTAGGCAATGTATAGGTGCCGACCTATACATTGCCTAATGTTAAGTAGTGTCGCGGTCTCCTGTCGCTGTCACGTGTCCCACGTTAAGACTTGCCGGTTTCCTCACGACGTTTTCTGTCAGCGTTTTTGTGAGCAGTGGTGATAAAATTAATTACAAAAGGTAATGCGCCTGGCTGGGCTCGAATCCACTCGGTTGAGACCATTACCACACCACTGCTGTATACACAACCTATTTACTGGGCAAAAACCCTTGATAAGACTGTTCTCTTCTTTTTTCTTATGAAGAATGTTAAAGATCTATAAATTACTGTTAAGTGTTTTCCAATGTACGGCGGGAACGATGGTGGGTCCCTAAACAGACAGACCTTAGGGAGCCTTTCTAAGCCTTGAATTTAAACCCGTTAGCGGCTGTATTATTTAAACACAAGCCATTCCCTCTTGTTACTTTCGAATCTATTAAGGGTTAGTAATGAGAACACTGTTCGAGAAAGCAAAACATCATCATTTTCCTACCCTTATCCCATTTTACTTGGGATCGTCGCAACACGTTTTCTTCTTCCATTTTCTCCTGTCAGATGTCAAAACATCATTTATTCCTTTTACGTTCATATCATTCCTCACACAATCCATCCATATTTTCTCTGGCCTTCTCTTCCTCTTCATCCATAGATAGTAAAACATCACAGTTTTATTAAGAAACACATAGTCATGGCACGCAAGCTAATTTGTGGTGTAAAGAGCTTTAATATTGCACTAAGTTGGTATTACACCCACATCGTTGTGTATGTAGGTAATTGTTTTTATTTTCTTGTAAACAACACATTTATAAAATTAAACAGTGCATGTACAATTCGGATTAATGCTGCGTCAATTACACAAGAGCCCGAGGCGATACAAAATGTGAAAAATTATTGGTTAATGGGGCGCAGTCACGAAGTATGAATTTGTTTCACTCCGTGGTGGTAATACACGAACACATTACTGTGGAGTTGGCAGTCAAGTACTTATAGCAGCTAAAGCAAGCGCTTTGTTTTTTATTTGATTTAATAAATATTTTTTTATGAATTAGGTTAATTAGATAATGACAGATCCCCAATTATTTATGTATAATGCTAATGATGACGTAAATATTCAACCTACTGATTTGTTTTAACCGCAATATTTTATCATCATCATTTCAGCCTATTACAGTACACTTCTGATATAGGCTTCCCACACGGAGTACCACAGCGGACGATCTCCTCTCCTGCTTTTTTCATCAAGCCATAGGCAGCTACCTTCTTCAGGTCATCGGTCCATCTTGGTGAGGGGCGTTTTTATTTTATTCACATATTCGAGAGCCTTCCTACTCCACATTCCATCGGTTCTGATGACCAACCAGCCCTCTATAATTAAGCTTGCTACAGTTTTGGACAATCCATAACTTTCCGTATTGTATTATCATTATTTATGTATTTATTATAGGGGAACAGTGTATAAGATGGGGACACGAGGTATGATGGGAAATCACACACCTAAGGCAAAATTAACACAAAACTAACGTAGCACAAGCGCCAACAGGACGCCATTTGCGTCTGGCCGCTTACAAATGACGTCCTGATGGTGCTTGCTCTACATTAGTGTTGTGTTAAGTATGTCTAAAGAGTGTATGTCCCCATTATACCTCGCGATTATTAACGTCCCCGTCTTATACACTGTTCCCCTAATCAAATCCATTGTTTTTTTATAGAAATAAAACATAACAGAAAGAAACTAAAGAGTATATTATTGTAGTATATACCTTTATTTTGGATTCCTTAAAGAATAAGTATTTACCTATCATCATGATCAGCCTATAAATATTTCCACTGCTGGGACACTGGCCTCCTCTCTCTGAGAGGGAGTGGGCCATAATCCATCACGCGGGCCCAGTGCGTGTTGGTAGATGTCACATGTCTTTGAATTTTTAATTCTAGGATATGCTGGTTTCCACAACTTGTAAGTCGGGGCCGATACCACTAGGCCATTACTGCTCAATGTATACGTGTAGTAAAATAATCAAATTTTCATATTTTTCTATGTTAATTTTGAGTTACGCCACTGTTTTATGTATGTATGTTGCATGGTCATGTTGATTTCAGATGGCTATGCATAGAATGTCATAACAAACAGGCATATCGCTGTAACACTGTCGGATACCCACTCTAATTAGTGACTGTTGCCATGTTTCTGTTTGTACATACTTTCAAGTAGTTAAACTCCACAACATGTGTCTAAACATGAGGAGATTCTAACTTCTGAAATTAAATGTTTATAATTGGTTGCAGGACCGTCTTAACAAGTAACCCACATAAGGGCAATTGAACACGATGGACTTTAGACAGTAAGGCTGCGTTTCCACCAGAGATGTGCTATGGAAATGTGCCGTGCGAGGATGTCTAGCTGTGCTGTGAAACTGTGTGGGCGTTTCCACCAAAGCTGTGCGATGAAAATGTGCCTACGAGGATGTGTAGTGGAACTGTGAAAATGCGCATTTATGTGTGGTGCGAGGATGCGTTGCGAAGCTATGAAATGTGTCGACGGGGGTGTGGTATAGTGGGAGCGGAGACACAACACATCCCTCGCAACACATCCCTCGAACACATCCCTCGCACAAATCCCACGCTTGTTTTGTATGCGCGAAAATCTAGCTCCGTTGAGCCGTATCCACCAGAGCTGTGCAGACCGAGGCGAGGTAAATGAAGCGATTCTATTGGTTCTTTACAAACACATCCCTCGCTACGTATCCTCGCACATCTCTCGTACACATCCCTCGCACACATCCCTCGAACACATCCCTCGCACAAATCCCTCGCTTGTTTTGTATGCGCAAAAGTCTAGCTCCGTTGAGCCGTATCCACCAGAGCTGTGCTGACCGAGGCGAGGTAAATGAAGCGATTCTATTGGTTCTTTACAAACAAATCCCTCGCTACGCATCCTCGCACATCTCTGGTGGAAACGCAGCCTAAGAGTGCCTTCTGGTCCGCACTGGAAGGGAGGACTCGTTTAATGATTTAACGAACAAAAAACTGTCTAGGAAACATAGAACTCAGCCAGAAAGTTTCAAAATTGATAGTTATTCACTACCAATAACTATGTAGTATGGTATTATTTCAGACTTAAATGAGTTTTTAACTCATAATCCCACCGCTTTAGTGTCTACTATCCAATAAAAACATTCTCTACTTTATATGGCTGTGGTCACAAGTGCGATTTCTATGAATATTTACATTCGTTGCTTTACTATCAGATGATGGATAGTAATCAGGGGTGAATTAATGAATAAATTAATGAATTACATAAATTTTATACGGCGCAATAATAATAAAATTGAAATCTAATTACATTTATCCGGATAAGGAGTGTTTGTTTTCCTTACCTTCAGAAAATTTAGTGTCTCCCATAAACTAGAGTAGTTAATGAATGAATAAGATATAGTTTTATTATTCTAGGGCAGACCGTAACTTCTTAGCGATAACGAGACCTCTGTCTCATCGCTTTGTTATTTACGCACTTGATTGATAGTGATGAATATTCAGACGGGCGGCGCGTCGACAAATCCTGCTGGTTTGTCTATACTGCCCTGTTTTACTCACACCTTCTGGGATTGCAACATAAATCTTTGTCGAAAATGGATACTTTGCTTCGCATCATTGCCCTTGTAGTCATAAATAATACCCTGTAACAGAATTACGCTGGCTGGATTAATCATTAATCTCCCGCCTTAGTGATCCCGATCCGGACAGATGGCGTTGCTGTTTAATTGTATTTTGCAATTGCCAATATACGAAGTTAACCACTTTTTACTTCGATTTATTAGCGTCGTTTACTATACTGATTTGTTATTTAGATGTTAATCTGGGAATTGACGATAAACAAAAATGGGCAATCATGACTGCTTTCCATTTCACACGTCAGTTGCGCGGAGTTTGGAGTTCCGGACACACACCGAGGTGTTGTGAATGTGACGTGTAAAGCTGTCTGTACACAATGACACAACTTGTACAATGTCTATCGATGAGCTACATTGATGGGACTCTTGTTTCAGTTGTGCAATGGACGTAATTCGAGCTCCATTGCGCACCATCGTGCACCATTGCGCGCCATTATGTAGACGTAGAGTAACGTAATTCAGCGTATAATGTAATGCAAATTGTTCGCTTGCACAGCGATAAGGGCGGTACATTTAATGTTTGCGCCAAACTTACGCTGACCATCAGCTGGTTTTTGTGGATTCATAATGGTGAACGTAACTTCAGTAACGTCCATTTTGTTGAGCCTTATAGATGTGGGCAAGCGATCTAGGCTTATCTTTATAGTGGTATTTTTATATTCAAATCCGTTGGGAATTCAGCTTTAATATTATCAAATGTTAGTGGGTTCAAACTTTTTTCAAAATAGGCCTAATAATATTTATATCATATTAATATTAGGTATCTGTTGAGTAAATATACACTGAACAGTCACATGAGATATTTACAAATAAATTCATATTTGGGAAAAATATAAATACGTGTCATTTTTAAATGGTTGTCCAAACAAGCGTGTTAGACTTAATTACGACTACCGCACAATTGCATTTGCATTGATGCAGATCCTGAGGATATGATTTTAAAATTCAACCCGCACTCGATTATTTTACCTAAGTACATTCACAAGTCACCGTCACCTCGCACTATATCCTCGGCGTACAGTTCACTGTCAGGCCGAGCCCATAAATCCACCCGAGAGAGACTAGAGAACGTTGGCAAGGACTACGCTTGGAATCCTACCAAATTTAAATATCCTTTTCGAAATCATAAAGATCACATTACGTATGACAAAGCGTACTGCATCATCTACTTTACTTAAAACTAACAATTAATTTCACTGCAAAACAGAATCAAGAAAATTTTAAATAACTTGTTACTAAACATGCGTAACTTAAACGAGGTAACCACCTCACCCTATACAACGTCGTTGCATGTATATTTTATGTGTCAACAGTAAGTTACCGCTCCGAGTTTAGAAAATATTTTCAGTAAGTTGAATGGTCATTCAGTGCAGACAATACCGTGTCTTGGGACCCCAAAACTCGGTTTAGAAGTACACTCCAGATGCAAAATACGGCAACAAGAGATTGGAGGCAGACTTTGCGGTTTAAGGCGTTTTCTCATAACGTTTTATGTCGACAATTTACCGAGGTTTAGCCGGAGGGATCTGCACAACAATTTGTTTGAACTCCCGCTTTCTGGGCATCGTAAATAAGACCCAACATAGAACAACGCAAAACTATCTAACACGTACATTCGGTGCAGCATTGTTGTAATAAAATATTTTATTAGAATTTTATATTCAGTTGATATTACAGTGCCCGGTAAAACAACTTTCTCATTAGGCAGAATTTTTGTGTTCCACGAACATGGCGAGTATACAAAAAGGAATGCCTAGTTTTATATCTATCATAAAATATCTCATCGCGAGCGTAGGTGTATTTTATTTTACATGGCAAAACCTGATTCGTCGCAATGTCGTCCACCACGTCTAGAGTGAACGGATATTTATTTGTTGTTTGTACCTACTTGTATGTGTAACTATACGTGTAATAATGTAAAGGCGTTAATGAGTTTCCTTGGAAATAGTGTATATAACATGTGTTCCGTGTTGTCGCCGCCACAAATGCACCGTGGGGAGCGGCGCGGGCTGAGAGCTTCGGGCGTATATTTCTATCTTGCGAAGTCAATCCAATTTGCGGTGACAGCTGAGTGGCCACCACACCGCCGGCTTGATTTGTTCAACGTGTTTCTCCCCGAGCGAGCCAAGAGAACCAATATTGCCAACTTTCCACCCTATTATATCTGAAGCAATTTAACGTTACAAGTTATTACGTTACAGACTGTGATATGTTGGTGTATGTTACGTCACAGACGAATAAATGTCCCAAATTGTTCCCCGTCTTGGAAACAAATTACGATAACTCTCGACTTGAAAAGCATAAAATTAGAATTCGTGCTTGTAACTCCAATGAATGATAGGCACCTAGCGGGTTTCATTACAATCCCTTGTATTTTCATTAGCTTTATGAGGAAACGCTGTTGGTGTTTGTCTTTGTGAATTTTGTTTTGTCTTTATAAAAGTTTGGTGCTTCTCCAAATATTTCAAAAGACAAATTGTATTCAAATATGATTTTGATTTCTCTTTGTTTAAATTATATGAAGGCGCTTGAGTTTTCTTGCCGATTGATTGTAAGAACAGTACTTATGTAAGTCCCTCCAACTAGTCAATTGTGTGTGTCCACACTGGAAGCCTAGCGCGACAGCGGCGGCGGGCGCGGCGGCGGGCGCGATCTGTGTCCACAACGCCGATCAAGCGTTTGTTTTTGTAGCGGCAACTTTAGGTGTTGCAAACCGGTGGTACAAAGTAGTTTCTATAAATCTTGTTTAAAGAAATTCATTTTAAAATGTTTTTATAGGTCATTTAGGATTGTATACAAGTAAATTATCAACTATTCTAGTCAAGTAAGTACAGTAAAAATTATTTAAACATTTACAAATACCTCCTACGGTAGTATTTTAGTACATGTCCTGATAACTAGATGGCGCTGACTATAAGACCGAAATGGTTTGCTACACCTGCCACCCTCCCGTTATATCTGTTGTTGCCTAGCAACGCCTAGGCTCGCAAAATCGCTTGTAGCCATCGAGCTAGGAGCCCGCCGTTCAATGTGGCCACGAGCGGCGATTTCATACGTTCAATGTTATCGCGCCCGCCGCCGCCACCGCGCTAGGCTCGCAGTGTGTTTGAGCACAAATTATAGGTAACATGAAATCTATTCAATTAGAATTTTACTAATTAACATTCTTTACAACAACAACAAGGGCTTAGTCTAGGTTAATACCAACTACAATTTAATGTGGGCGCAATCTAATATTTAATATGAAAAATAATTTGTATTTTCTTACTAATTATACTTTATAATGATTACTCTTGCGAACAGACCCTACAACAAAATAAGAAAATGTTTTTCCTTGTAAAAGAAAATAGTAAATAAGGATAATAAACTCATATTTTAAAATTAAATCTCGATCTTGGCGAAGTGAAGGTAGTTAAAAACTTTTATCTTGAGAAGTAAAGAGTCCAGGGTCGTCTGGTGCGGGGCTCGGTGGCTGGGGTGTCTCTGGGGTCCGCTTGCAGACCGGCACCACTTCAGAAAGCTATCCGAACAAAATTGCACTTTCTTGTGAATTGTGTAGTTGATACTTTTAAACTGTCCTTTTACGTAGCTTAGCTTTTGTTCATAATGTACAAAATCGTCTCGCAGTGTCGCATTGGTTCATAGATCGATAGAACGGAACGCGGGCCTCCATGCCCCCGAGCTAATGATGTGACAAAACGTACCGTGTAAGTTGTCTTAGAAAATTGTCTGCCCGTGCGGTTATACGTTGTTACAACTTATTAACTTTCTTTTCATGTTCGGATACATTTCTGCGGTCCACATCTGGGTCTAACCTTTCTTATATAAAAGCCTGTCCCGGCCTATGAATATACTCTATCTTCTATTGAATGAAAAATCGATTTCTATCAACATTACAGATTTTCATTCTATTTGTATAAAAGAAAGTCAAGTCGGTATACAATATTACGTTGAAATATTTTCAACATAGCCTTAAGATGTACCTATTAGATAGGTCAAAAGGTCAGTACTATAGAGCTATGAACAGATAGAGACCCTTTCAAAATGCCTATAAATTATCTGTTGATCGACGTAGGTACAATATACTTGTTTACTATGAGTAGACAATGTAATAAGTACGTGCCTTCGCTACCAATTTCATCCAGGTACTTACAAGTTTACACAAAACATTTAATTAAAAATTTTACGGTGGAATCGTAGATTCATAATTATCGTTTTCATTAATTTGTATTCTGAAAGCGAATAATCAGGAGCAGTCCCGCTGTTCCAATTATAACAATAATCACGTACAGAATACAGGCACGAAGGTTCTGTGACGAACCGTTATCAAAATTTCAGTCGACAGCGCCATTGACATTGCCTTCTCTATACTAATTGTGTATTCATGTTCTAATGACATGCTATGAGCGGCTCCATGTTTATTGCTCTTCAAGGAATGCATAAACTGTTTCGACTAGCATATCATTAGTTTGATAGATTTCTAATTGTGATTATAATTATGCGATACCAAACAGGGTTATTTGTAAAACATAGTTTATGTACCCTGAACACGAGTTTTCAGTATTTGAGACGTAAAGTAAACTGGAACTGTGACAACTTCAAATTGACAATTTTCAAGGAAAAAATTAGTTCCTTCTTCGCACACCAGAGGCGCTGTTCCATTTTTTCATACAAGAAACGCTGTAAATATTGGAAAGACGCTGTAAAGTAAAAGAGTGAAAACTCGTGCTAAGGGTACTGTTGAATGATGACGGGGCCCCCTCTCTAGAGGGCCAAAGCCTGCCGGGGTCGCGGGACTTATCTCATTACCGTGACCCTGGAACATAAAGGGCTATCGAAGGACACCGTGGATTTTAGTCGGTACAAGTCTGACAGCCCTCCCGCCCTGCCCGAGGTGGGAGGACTCATTTGATGATTTTACCACGATAAAATAAAAAAAAGGGTACTGTTGAAAGACGTGGTTTCTATTGACAATGTATGAAACACCTTTTTTGTGTTTATTTCATAGTAAAAGATGTATATAACCATATTATTATGTACTTTCAGCCCATGAAAGGTGGTCAATGTTTTACTAATAGCCCTGTATATATAAACCATGTTTCGTACTCCTTAAATAGTATTTTATGTCTGACTTATTATAGTATTGATCGTACAGTCCGAAGGTACGTCTATGAAGTAAAATAAACACATTATATAAGGTGTACTAATTTCGTGAGTAAATAGAGTATTATTTTAACTAATAATACGATACGTGTATTTCTTTTCATACTTTAAACCGATCATCGAAATGTCAGGCAAGTTGTTGACCAAACCTATTCATAAACAAACCGTTTCAGCTATATCCAATATTATTTTGTTGTGGCCACTATGTAAATTCAGTTAACACCTATTAATCTTCATTACAGTTTAGCTTGCATGCACATATAATTATACATTATCAATAATGCAGGCTTCATTCGCATAATCCTTAATAATAATATTATCAATGTGAAATTATTCAGTCTGCACTATTGCCACGATTTCAGAGCTTATCTTGTAAATTATTGTGGGATTTTGATGGATAAGCCGCCAGATCTAATGTTGCAAAAGTAAAATTTAAATAATTTATTTTGGGATAACTATGTAGATTCAAAGGTTACGTGAACAACAAAAACTTAGAAATTATCGTTAGTATTTTAGTAAAGTTACAAAAGAGAGCACTCAAAGACAAATATAAAACATAAAATTGCATCGCAATTGTTTTTTGCATAAAATTGTTATTTATCAAAACTGAACATTTTTAAAGGGCTTTATGTGAATATTAAACTACATATACTATTATTATGTAGATACCTACTAAGAAAATTTCGTTAGATAATTTAGCAACAGAAGATAGCCCGGATTTCAGGATAGGTTTGATAAATGGCGAGGGTCTCCTGTTACACGAGCCTAAATACCATCTTTAGCGAACGGTAGACGTACAACAATACACCTTGGTCGAACACTTCTCAGAAAATGGGGCAAATGCGTACTTATAATTTGCATATCTATCATATAAAACTGATGGTATGGAAGGCAAAACAGTTTATTCATTGAACAGGGTCAGGATATAAAGAAAATCGTTTTCACCGCATAAAAGGCCGTTAAGGTGCTTTAAAAATACTGACGTAAGAAAGGTGGAGGGTTTGGGGCCATATGGCATACCGCATAAGGGCTATAATGTCAATATTACACAAGAGCCTTATTACTTGGGATTTTGAAGTACTGCTTACATGTTACCTTACGTCGTTATGCTGACAGTGATTGTTATTACATAAAAAGTTAGTACATAAAAAAGTATGAGAATAAGGAACAGTTTCTACGGTCAGTTCTCCGTTTTTTTTTTTAAAGTTAAATCTGTTGGAATTGATTTATAGTCGCTGCTTGTTGCATATGCCATTAGGACAGGTATTTAGTGCCCATCTGTGTATATTTTTGGGATGATATCACGATGAAACGTAGCTTATTTCACTCACAATCTGCTTTAAAGATTTTCTAGCCAGAGGAATTAAAACGAGCTACACGTTTACGTCACCCAACAATAACGACAGCCTTTTGTTTCCCATTTTTACGATTTCCACTTCAATTCTACGAGCTTGTCATCCATAGAGTTAGGTCCCTTTTTGGATGAATTGGAGGGACATTTGTGCCAATATTGATTTCGTGAGATAAGGTTACGACAAAATATTGGAGAAACGTGGTACGGATTTAGATATCAATCAAATTAGTCGACCAACTCAAATGAAGTATGGAAGCTATATTATTTGCCGAAACTATTAATGGTATCCTTATCCGTCTTACAATCGAATTTACCTGAGTGTTGGCAGTTTGAGATATTGCGTAACAGCTAGCACATGTACACAAACAAACGCTGGAATTATTACGGTCCGGGCCCCCGATTTCCATAAAGTTACCTTAATACATTGTGTACGATGGCCACCTGAATAATTTCATATTTGCATGGGGCTCTAATTTCTATTCCGATTGAATTTTGTTCGGAATAAAATATTGTTGTTTTAAAAATCACGTTCCGGTTCGTTGTGTATCTTCGATAAATACAATTATCACGTACTTCTCCGGATAACAAAATAGTAGAGTTCTCGCAATTCAAGTCAAATAATACTCTAAACAAAATCAAAAAATCAATATCAAAGCATTTATTTCAAATAAGCCAGTTACAGGCACTTTTGAATTGTCAAAGACAAATGAAATATTATTAAACACAAAATACAAAATTATGGTGCTACAGTCCCAGTCACAAGACATAAAAACTGTGAAAGTACCGTAGATGCCCATTCCAAGAAGTAGATCTCTATGGAGAAGAACGGGCAACTTTTAAATAAAAGTTGCCCGTTCTTCTCCATAGAGATCTCCGAACCGTCTCGACCGTTCGTATTTAGCAAAATATGGGTAACTCCTGTTAGCCAAAACTACATGCACAAGAGGTATTCATAATTTGAAGTTTGGGTGCAAACTTTTGTTGAAGTGTTGAATAGGAATGTTTTCTGAACTTTACTTTGTTTCATTTTCAACATATTTTGCCACTTAGGCAGTCGTTTGTTTCCGTTTATTGACAGAATATGGAGTTTCATTGAAATTCTTAACTGCCTAATATAAGTCTGTAAAGATAAGACAAAACTGATACACATAAACTAAGAAGTCGGTTTAGGACATACACATCTTCTTGCAATTATAATTAGAGTGTAGGTGCTCGGTGCCAAGTTCACAAATTATCCGTACGTTGTTCGACCGATCCTTAAAAGGTGTATGTAAATATGACATTTTACTCAAGACGTAGTTTCTTACGTACATTTGAAGGCGATAACGATATAGTATACCCACCATGGGCCGAGGGTCGTTATGGTGCGGAATGGTCACTTTTATGATCGTATAAAATAAAGAAAATCTTCTCAAACTTCACACAGATCCTTCATGACACTAATAAGAAATTATAACGATAGTGTGATCCGTCGTAGAATACACACGAAACTGTTAGCGATAATGTAAATTTGCTAATAATTACGTATAAAGTAGTAATTGCCTTTTTAATTTGCCTGTGATAAAATCATCAAATTGGACTCATTTAATCATTGTTTTTCTCATCCCACGGTGAGTGGAGCGGTAAGGAGTGTCAGTCTCTTTACTGAATAAAACTCTACCATATTCCTGTAACTGTGTAATTTTAAACTGCGTATGCATGGGTCCACCTAAACCCTGCAGCGCCGGAGCCGTGACAGAAACATTTCTTTGCTGCAGTTTTGCATGCCTGTTTGCATGTTGCTTGCTTATTTGCATGCTGCATGCTTTCTTGCTTATTTGCATGATGCAGCTTGCTTGCTTGCAATAATAGTTTAACAGTTTTCGGTGAAATGATCTTGATAATCTTGCTGTCATACATATCTATCAATTTGATTATCAACAAATTCGAGGCCATTTAGTACAAATTGATTTTATTTGTTCTAAAGTGATTTGAGATTATAATTATATGATATCCACACGATGTTTGATCAAGTAATTATTACTTAAAGCTTCAAAAGTAAATTTGAATAACTTTAATTCTCCGTAATTCCAGTTTTTAATCCACGTACTTAAGAGACGGATCTTAAATTCAGCTAAAGAGATTGCTAATTTACAACACAAGGGAAGAATAATCTTCCCTGGCTTTAAGCAAATAAATTATTTTTATTAACAAAGCCGCGGTAATTGTATTTAATTATAGAAGGGGTGTAGTTGGCAGGGTAAATCTAGTCTACCGCAGACGGGATACGAGGCCTCGCCTTAATATACGTATATTTATGCTCAAGTATGTTTATTTACATTAAGTTAATAAAATATATGCATGAAGGCTGGTCCTACGTTTTATCCCGAGGGCAGGTAGTATTGGGTTTTCCATTCATTTCTGGAAATTTATCAGTAGAAGTTAAAGTAAAGCCTGTTTACTTGTTTAGTTGTGATGGGCTAGCTTATTTTTTACGTATATTTGCAATACACTGACGAAATGTGTGTTTACATGCCTCTGCTAAACCATTCGGGTTTACGTAAAATAGTGAGATATGTGTAGTGAGATATGGAAACTAATCCTGGATTGGATTTGTTTGCTGACGAACGGACGAAGATAATAATTTTAGAATTGTTGCGGTTCTGTGAGAAAACTGTTGAAGGTTTAATTTAATTCATTTAGGATCAATATCTTGTGTAAATAAATTGCTAAGTCGCTGACAGACTAACCCACACAGGGTTAATCTGGCCGATGACCAATCATAGGTACCGAGATTCCTCAGTGACTCGGAAAGCATGTAAAGCCGCTGGTCCCGGCTATCATTTGTAGATCTTTGATAGTCATTAGGAGAGGATTATTATTAGTCTTACCAAAGGCTATCGTATTACCCAATTACTGAGTTGTGGAGGTCAGTTACTGGCTTGTGTAGGTCAGGAAGGCTGTCGCTCCATGTAAAATACTGATATTCAGCTACATTCGGTTCGACTGGAAGCCGACCTCACCACAGTTGAGAAAAAGCTAGAGAGATAATGAGATAGCCAATTTATAGTAAAGGCAGTTCATCATTCATAAATGTTTTTGTTTCATCAGGCACCAAATGTGGGCCACGTGAGCTTTGCATAATACGCCGAAATTGTCCGCAATTTGCTCAAGAGGATGTTTTTAAAATTGGGAAAGTTTTCTCATTTGCACGAATAGTAGGTACCTTAGACCTGTATTAATCAAAGGTTTTTTCTTGAAACTTTCAGTGGTTCTTCAGTTGAATTGTGTTACGTAAAAGTGTTTCTGAAATTAAATTATCAGAAATAGCGCAACTAGCTGGCTGCTAGTTGAGTCGTGGGTGCGGTCGCGGCACGGATCAAATGTTTTATTAGTTATAGTCTTTTTGTATAAAAGTAACTTTGAATGCTTATAAACGTAACTATGACACAGGCGTGTGGACTTTTATTCTAATAAATATGCCCAAGCGCTGAAAATGTGTATGGGACCCTGTGCGGTGAAATGGACCGACAACCTCAAGAAAGTGGCTGGGACAGACTAAGGCCTTATCATGAGTTTTCACTTATTGTGACGTAAAGTAAACTGGAACTTTGTCATTTAATTTCAAGGAAAAAAATAGTTTTTTCGTACACTAGAGGCGCTGTTCCATTTTTCCATACAAGAAACGCTGTAAATACTGGAAAGACGCTGTAAAGTAAAATAGTAAAAACTCGTGATAAGAGCTCTGGATGTGGAAGGCGAAGGACAGGGTGTTATGGCGCAGCCTGGGAGAGGCATAAATCCAGCAGTGGACTGCGATAACCTTAGTTGATTGAATCACATTAATAAAAATTTCCATTTTCTTTTTTTTTGTGTCCGGTTTGACATTACACAATTTAAAACCTTAGTTACAGTGGTTGCCGTTGTAGCTGCCAAGCTTGCGGAAATATATTCGATTCTAAATAATTTCAGGACTACAGTAAACAGTTCAAAGTTACGCCTCCAACCTAAACATTAACAGTTCAAGAGAGTTCACGGACAATGGGATCAAACACCCGACCTCTTTTGAAAGTTCTCGCCTTAACCTCTGGGTTACAGCCACTATCTGTGTTCATAAGTAATATATTATATGTCTTATGACCTTATAAACAGGAGTATGAAACCACTACTCTCGCGAAAGACTTGTTATGACGATGACAATGTATTTCTGCTCATATACGAGTAGCCCTTAAGAGCGCATATTCTGAAAGTTGGCAACGTCGCAAATAGTTGTCAAATACTAACACGTTTTATTTAATTTACCAATGTTACTGTATGGAAATAAGAAATATCGCTTTGTAGTGCACTACAAAATTGATTAGGGAATGCAGTAATTAAGATGGTAACACCGAATAAATAGATTTAGATGTATAAAAAGTATTTGGAAACTTTCCAAATGCTTTTTTTACACCTGAAACGGTTACAACATCAAATTCAGTGTTTTAATTGCATTCCTACATAAATTTTTTAGTGCACTACAGAGCAATATTTCTTATTTTCATACAATAAATATACTAAATTAATTAAAAGTTGTAAATATTTGACAGCTATTTGCGACGTTGCCAACTTTCGGGTTATGCGCCATTAAAATAATAACTCAGTGGTTTCAATTACACATACCTATACATCTAAGTACTTCCTCTAGAGTAATAAATAAATACAATATATAATATCCGAAAACAAAATAATGAGTAGAAATGTTTTTTTTTTGTATATAAAGATCAAAAATGAATAAAGTAATTATGGGAATAATATCTGATTGCTGGGCAAATGCCTCATTACATATTATCATAGAGAAGGCAAGAGCATTGACCGCTATCTTTGCTCAAGACGACATTTGAACAATTTTTACAAAAGACCAATTTTTAAAAAATGAATCTACATTATTTATAATTTAATTTAAAACCCGTCAGCATAATCTCCGGCCTACAGACAATGGCGAATACGTAGGCGTGGCTCTGGTATTGTGATAAATATTTGTGAAGCACTGCCTTCCTCAAAATCAATTTATCTTCCGGTTATTAAGCTGCCAATCTTTTCACTTGACAAACACATTATTAGCCGCTTTTTCTCATGCGTGATTTAAGCGATTTTCCTTCCTTTCAATTTTGGGACGTATTAAAATTTGAAAGGATACGAGGTTCATGTAGGTGCGGAATAAGTATTTTTTTAACCAAATCGAAAATAGGAGGAGAGTGGAATTTCTACTTTGTATAGTAATTCTGCCAAAGTCCTATCTTATTTATCAATGAATCTGAGAGCAAAATTATAATTACAGATGATTTTTGAGGAAAGAAAAATTCTGTTGCAAGTGGGATTCGAACCCGCGTCTTCTGGATAAGTACTCCAGACGCCTTAACCAACTAGGCCATTGCACCCACACCTGCAAGCTGAAATTCTCTATTCCTCGTTTGAACGCTTTTCGGTATCGTCTAAAAATCATCGCATGCGTTAATGCGTTTAAAAATAATAAAGAAAATTATAATTATACACTCAAATGTCTAAAATTGCAGGAACAAATACAACATTAAGTACTAATAAAAAAATATTTTTCATTGTTTGTACTTAACTTAATTAGCAATAACCTCACTTGGCGTTAATCAACTTCAGTCGTGACCTCAAGCTTGAACCCTTGACAATCCTTTTGTATAGCTAATTAAAAGGTATTAAAAAAATCGCTATTTAAGTACGAAAACACTAACACAGTTAATTTCGTCGTGTCAAAATAAAGGCATCCAAAGAAAGCTGGCATCGCGCATCGGTTAGTCGTGCGAATGTGACCCGGTTACCACTGTCCCAATTGACGAGGATTCCGGGAAAGAAACCGGTTTACTGACCGTACTTGGCAAGCTGCTCTAGTCCGTACTTATTGCACCCGGCCGAACTAACGACACCGCCCATTCTACCGAGAAATAGGTTTTAAACATTGTGTTGTATTTGAAATGAAAAGAAAATCCATTGCAGGTATTATGTAATATTCTGTAGTGGCTCGTGGGACTGTCTAAGGAGGGTAACGTGATCCTGGAACGTAAAGGGCAATTGAAGGAACACGGTGGATTGTAGTCAGTACGAGACTAACAACTCATTTCGCTCCTTCAAGGGCAAGAGGACTCATTTGATATTTTAAAACGTAAATTTTTTTTATGTTTTCGACACCTGCCTACCCACCACTTTCATACTTTTGCCCATACCTTTATAACGAATTGCTAATTACTGTAAACAAAAGTATACATACGCTTCGAACAGACAGAGAACCTGTTCAAACATTGGCCTATCCTCTATCCCTACCAAAGTAATGGAAAACTTTGAGGTAAAACCGACCTCTGACCAGCAGTACGACAAGGTCTCTCCCGCGGAAGTGTCGCAAAGTTATTAAAGCCTTTAAATCATTTTATGCAAATGCGTAATTTTGTTTTTCCTAATTATAAGCCGAAGGTGAATCTCATTACGGTACTTAGATTAATAATGACGGTCGGCCTGTCCCAACTTTGTCTGTTAGTTAACTCTCACTGAGTAAAATTAATTGAGAAAATTTTCACTAAATTCGTGTAGGCGAAACGTGATAAATTTGTGAAAGTTTCAAGCACCTGTTTTGGACAAATATTCAACTACCTGTCGGTAAGCGAAGATATATGTGCCCGATTTATCTAAAGATCACGTTACGATCGCTGTAATGGATAAAAATCTATGGAGTGTAATATTAGATCGTTTGTTGGCAATCCGTTAACTCAAGGTCTCGATTGTATTTGGCAACATTGCTCAATACTTTCGTTGTTTTTCTCTCATGACAGAAGGGTACCAATTCTCACCTCGCCAACAATATTTTATTTTTATCATAAGTTTGGCGTACAATTCACTCGGAAGTCTGCCTCTTTTCTCGTTCTTAATTAGTTTATAAAGTCAATCAAAACATTTTCGTGGGGCCTGCAGCAGTTTTCGACAGTGTAATTACCGAACTGATTAAAATAAAAAGGCAGTGCTTATTTATCGGCTAAAATTGTTCTCATTGATTTTCTTTCGTCCTTGTCATGTTCACTGTTTTCTGCACGTTCGTTGGTAATTATTCCGTGAACTATGAAGCTTTAAATTCGATTATCTGCTTATTTTAACAATTAATTCAACGCACACGGTTCAATTCAACATAGTACTCTCCAGAATTGTATTATTTCGTTAAGATAGACACAATTATCTAACCAAAACAGATATAGCCTACACTGAATATTTAAGTCAATTTCAATCTGTTCGAAGAGCATTCGATTGATCGGATTTAGCGTTTAGGAATAGATCCGAAGCGATTTCCACGTGAATTGCTTGCGAGGTCAGAGATACGACGCCTTAGGCACTTGCAGGTGCTACCTTGTGTAACTAGGGCTGCCCCCGAGCCAAGTATGACCTCTGTGAGGCTCGGTGTTTTATTTATTTTTATTTTATTTTTATTTATTATATTTGGGAAAATAAACAGTAGTACATTAAGGGTAAACAGTGTTGTCTTAACGTTAAACTTAACAAATATACTACCCACAACATTTTCCACAGATTACTATAAGACATAATAGAAACAAACTCTAAGCAAACGTTAGCTGTAACAGGGCTAAATTATGGGGGAAAAGAAAAAGTTACGGATTAAAAAAAAAAGAGGTATTAACAATATTCTAGGATCAAAGAGGTATGTAAGAAAATTACAAATACAAGTATGCAGGTCTAGAATATGAAATACTCGTAATATATCAAGAAAAACCTATTAATAGAGCCTACTGCCAATCCTTAAGAATTTTAATTACATCATTTTTAAATTTACATCTGCTCACAAATAATATATCTATTGCACTAAAACGCGTATTGTAAGTGTCGACTAAGCGAAATAAAGGTGAGCGCACACCAGCGTTGGGTTTGCAAAAGCCGGTAGCAAACAGTCGTCTGGTGCGCACCTCCCGCCCATGAACTGTTCGAGGGACCAGGTAACACAAACCAGCCACCAAATCAGGACAATCAAACTTGTTTCGGCTAACACTAAATAACGTCATTGCCTCAAGGAGGATACGTCTCGACTGTAACGTAGTTTTGTTGACACATTCAAGGTATCATTTGGAAATATACTACCAAAATCCGTGGATCCATCGTGGGTTTTACTACGGATTACAAGGCACTGGATTTACTGCCTGTGTACTTACATGTGTAAAAGTATATACCATATAGATATCTTGAAGGAATAGGAGTAGGCTTTCTTTGTGATGAATAAGTTGATATTGTTACGAACTGGGTAGGGGATTTATTAATCAACCCCAATTAAAACCAAATAGCCTTTAATGACACACAAATCACTACTTAAAACAAACGCTTTACACTATTCACCACTAAAACACACACTAAAAAGTCGCTTGTAGATTTTCACCTCGAGTTCAAATTCGAGTCGCCTCGATCGTAGTCAAAACCAGACTGATTGCCGGCAGTTATTGGCGGCCTATTTATACCCCTACCGGACTCCTAGATGTTTCTAGAAGATGGTTGAAAGTTCTGGAAACACCCATGGACTTCTACACAGTCCCATACCTTCTGGAGCATTCCAGAACCATCTCGAAACATCTAGACCAGGGTAGAATTTTCTAGAAACTTCCAGACCAATCTTCAGTAGAATAGTCGAGAACCTTGTGGAACCTTCGAGAAGCTTATAGATTGGTCTCGCAATACGGTCGACGTTACAATATAAATGGTATCTACAAATAAATAAAGTTCATGAAATATATTTTAAGGACTATTCCTGTGTTCTTTCATATTACACGCATAAATAAACTAGTTGAATAGTCTTTAAGTATACATAGGTACATTGCTAATTAATATGCTTACCTTACCTTTGCTTGAAAATGCTTATATTTTTTTGAAAAATTATGTTATTGCTAGCTGTACTAATTTTTAAATCGCTAATGCGATGTTAATAATATTACAAAAAGTCGGAGTTATTTTATAGAACATTTTTAGTGATCCCTCACGTCATAGGACCGATGCTACCCATAACTGAACTAACTTGATTTAAGGGGAATGCTCCAACCAGCCCGCGAAATTCAAAATTTCTTGGGTTTTTTGCAATTTGCAGGCCAGTGCTAGGTTGTATGTTGATTAAAATATTGATCGCGCTTGTAAGACGTATGTAGTTACAGAACTATAATCAACAAAATCATCAATATAACGCTCTAAGTTCATAAAGCTTCAGGAATGACTTTTTATGTTATTTTTTTGTTCCTGAAGCTTTATGAACTTGGAGGGTTGTATTGGTGATTTCGATGATAATAATTCTGTAACTACATACGTCTTACAAGCGCGATCAATATTTTAATCAACATACAACCTAGCACTGGCCTGCAAATTGCAAAAAACCCAAGAAATTTTGAATTTCGCGGGCTACCCTTGAGCATCAACCTTAATAGGATTTGTGTTCGTCTGGTGTGAGCAAAATGTGGAAACATTAACATAATATAATATGACGCTCTCTATATACATTGCGTATTATTCGCATTGTTCACTCCAGCTTTCATCACAAAATTCATTGAAATAAAAATCCAAAAACTCGTCAAAGTAATTTCTACGTTAATCTTGAAAGCGTGACAAAAATGGCCCACAACATTTTCTCACCTCAAAATAAAAATAGGTACAATAAGTAACTTTGAAAGCAATTACTCACGAGCATTCAAATAAATACAAATGTCGCCTCTGTAGATACCTATACATAAAAAGCTTAACGTCCCAGCAAATATGTAATTCCAGCGGAAAAATGTTATCCGTCGGGAAAATGCTCATAGCCGCTAAAACTTCTTATATTAAAAGGTTTTTTTAATCTATTCAGAGAGAATTTAGAGGGCCGTTAGTGTCAGAGCTTGCCTTCACTCCTTTCAAGTCTTTTCTTGTGATGCCGAGAATGTTATCGGAGATTTTTAGGGTATCACCACATTTCATGCGTGATAACAATCACTTTATACAAGTACTTTGTACTAGCGATATTAAATTTTCATAGGTTATATTGTGAACGTAAATCATCTTTATAGCGGCAAAATAGCGGAGACAATAGAAAAAAATATTGAGTTTATGAATGTTTTTCGCAATCATTGAAGAAATAAACGTTGTATTTGAATAGGAATTTGAAGTAGGTACTTATATGAAAACGTTACACGTGTTCAGATTGTTTGAATGAATATTTTGTAAAGAAAGTAAAAGGAAATGAACATTTCCATGCGAGTGCGGTCAACGAGCTAAAAGGTATTTATAAATAGCACCACAGGATTAATCCATTAGGAGTATATTTATTTATGTTTGGTCTATTTCAAAACATCTACCTACTATTTAAATAAATACTTACTATTTATTGTTTAAAAATATATGTAGTAATAACAAGAATTATTCATCATAAAGCTCAACTTCTAACAGTTAATGAAAAAGGGCATCATTCTAAACCACATAATTATGAGAAAATAGTAAATAATTTGAAGTTTTCCTTTGTTAATTTCTTGAACCTTCGGAACATCTCTAAGTATTCATGCCAATCTTATGAAAGCTAAAATTGTTGTCTTCGTAATAAACTTTAGAAAGTAGGTAAGTACGTAAGGAATGAGACGAGTGTGGTTTTAATTAAACTAATAAATGACCACAGTCCGTGTGAAAGCACTTATCTGTCTGCAGCGCACAAGTCCGCAAAGTGAATCCTCTTAATTGCACCCTGAAGTAATTGAAAATCTTCGCCACATAATATCGAATTGCCCTCTCAAAGAAACTAACCATGATCCGTTCAGATTTCAACTTCTGATTAAATTAAAAGTTTTTAAAGTACTTCGCTACTTATTTTTTATCCATTCTTGTTTAAGAATTATCTTCGCTTGTCGAGAAAAAATTCAATCTATCAATACTTTTTTTCATGAAAAGCTGGGTCAAGCCGCAAAAAAATTTTAAACAGCTTGTATTTAAAAAATATTGCAAATATTACGTTTTTTATTTCTTTTCACAATAAAAATAAACTTTTCAAACAGAAGAGCCCATTAGAAAGGAAATCTGTTTCACCGTCAAAAGAAGGTCAGTCAATGTTATCCATTCTCAGCTCAACGATTTAAAATAGGATATCATTTATTTCGATGGCCAACAGTTCCTAGAGATGGTGTAGCCGGATATCGGCTTATAAATCAGGCGATGTGCATCCGGGCGCGCGTCGGCACGGCAACTGTACACGGCGCGGCGCGGGCGGCCTGCTGCGCGGCAGGGCGCGATGCGGCGCGGGCGAGCCGCCAGCCGCGTGTCCGAAATGCTACCTGCAAGCTCACCAACTGTTTGTAGCTGCGCCGGAACTGCCGCTACAATATTTTGAATGCGTTTACAAAATACAAGCATTACAAACATACTGAGTATCTTGAAGTTGGCGTTCCTTTTATAATTTCACATGGGAACACAGCAAAATATCAAAGCATTTTCTATTTTCAGGTGAGGTATTAATAAAATTGTTTTGTGTTCATCGTGGTAATGTTATTTAAATCTGTTGTTATTGAAAATAAAATGGACAATGACCGACCAAAATGGTCGGATCCAAATTATAATTGTGTAAAGTTAACAGAATTGTTCATTTCGGACTGATGGCTTCTATTTCAATAAACCTTTAAAATTCACATTGTGTTCAGTTAAATACTAATTAGACCTTGTTTTCATTTCGCATGTTCAATAAAGATTCCACGAACGAGAATTCATTGAATGTAAAAAAATGTAATTAAAAGAGATACAAAACAATACAAAGTAATTGACTTTTCAGTTTGTTTTGATAAAACAGAACTGGAAGAATGGATACGGCTTCATATGTTGACTGATGGTAAGTGAGGAATGCAAAATAAGTTTACAAAGAAAAGCGAGCACCATGAAATATGCAGACGTGCGCAACACAAATTGCGCTAACTTGAGAATGAAATGCAAAACTTGAACGTTGCGGAGGCCAAGCGCGAGTCAAGTGTGCGCGCCTCTGTAAATAGGACGGACAGACTTGGGCGAGTGCGCCACTAACTCGCCTACAATATTATTGTGTGCTAACTAACTTGTTTGTCATTTCAGACACAGGCATGACTAGTGTGCCACGGTCCGCACGGAATGCCTCGAGGAGCTATTCGCTCGGTTTACTCGTGGCCGCTATCCTTGCGGAATACAATGTAAATCACTTTGATTTATGTGCTCTAAACGATAGTGCGGCGGCAAGAGTCGCGTTTTCTTCTATGTTGGCATTTGTCTTGCATTTACTTCATTTATGTAAAACGTATCACTCTGCGCGGAGAGGATAGCACTCATGGGACGTTCAGCTGTCACTTGATTTATTTATCTTCTCACTAAAAATCATTCTTCAATTTCAAATAGCTATGTCAACTTTAAACCAAAGATAGGTTATACGTCTCACCCACTTACTTATTTCTTCTAACATTATATTTACATATTAAATACTAAAACAAAGAACAAACTGTAAAGTCTAAATAATAGAAAAATCCAGTTCTCAAACATCGTCAGCTTCAACGGATGCGGACAAATACCGACACATAATTGCAAAGTTCAAACATTTCACATCTCCCACCCGTCGTCGGTCATATTTCAGCAATCTTGTTGTTCATTGCAGCGCAAGTAAATCTTTTCAGACGCGGGCGTGTTCCACTTTTTTAACGCTGTAGTAATGGCGTCGACTTGAGAGACTTTTATTGGAGTCCATTCGGTTAGGATTTAGGGGCTGTTAGCGTCATATAACAGCAATTTTGCCGTTCCGAGTGCCTTCACCGCAATGTTTTCAAATAATGTTAAAATTACCACATTTCATGTGTTGCCTCGTCTCCTTCGCGACCTTATTATGAGAGTTTTAGTGAATCCTCTGAGATCTCGTCTCTAATTCTTTTGTTTGATATTTCTAAGGGCATCGAGTGACTGCTTAACTGGCTCAACAAAACTTTATATAAGCTCACTTCAAAATCAGCAGTATAAACAGACTTTTGGCTCTAACACTGCAAATACAAAGGTGAGTCTATAAAGAATAACCTGACAAAACTGATGCAGGTAATCCTGGGGTGAGTGAACGTCAAAAATATGTGCATGTCAAATTCAGTGCTTCGGAGTTTTCTGTTTCGCCGCCTACCGAAAAATGTACTTGGCCTTATTGTGCCGTTGTCTAAAGTAAAATACCTATAGTAATAGAGTTCTGCATGAACAATAAATAGTCTTTATTTTAAGCTTAGTATAATTAAAACAGTTAATCCCTCTATGGTAAAATATCGTATTTTAACTATAGATAACATAAGAAGGCTACGCCGCCGGAGCGAACGTAAGTTAATGCTCAGAATCAGAATCCCTATGACATAACCTTTGTTGCATAATCTTGTAGCTGCCTTTTAAAGTCCTCTTTTAATTCTTAATTCTGCAACCTGGACCTGGGACTGGCTGCAGAAATATCCATAACTTAAAGTATAGCTGTGTCAGACTACACGTACACACTAAAACACCTATCTATATCTAAACAATTCTAGTTATACGTAAATGTATAAGTATATAGTGTGACACAGCGGTTCATCAACACAGGCTTGAAGACGTAACCTCATGCAGAAGCTCTCCGCGACATTATCCAAGCATAATATTCGCATTGTGACGTCAGCCGCCCCCCGTGAAATCTCGCCGCCGCGCCGTCGTGCCGCTCATTGTACCCGGCCCACTTTTTAATCTGGAGACGTCGAATAAAAGCACAATACTAAGATACATCTTGCTCGGTATTTGTTCCTCTTTTAATCAGCGAGTATTCAAATGTTTATTCCATAAAAATATTGAAATACATTTTGTGTCATCTATCCGCCTATCCATTCGAATGTCATTGTCGATCCATATCTAGAGGGGAGCACATAATAAATGACGTCACTGGGAAGAAAAACTACACGTCCAATATTAGCGACGCAATATTAATCTAAGGACGGAGGCAGCGTCGTGACGACAACACGTCTTCTGGTGTAGGATTGTCTGCGACGGAGGGATAAATCATAGCTATATTACCAAGTCAGTATGTGGCGGCTCGTAATATATCAAGAGGCATAAAGGAGCAGGCTCGCGGCGAGTGCTGCCGGAGCTCCCACCTCAGCGAACAGTCGCGAGGGGGAATGCTGCTGTCGCGAGCCGCCGAAGACAATTGAGATGAATGCTGCAGCGACCCGGCGCGGCACTAAGCGCTACCCATCCACTTCTTCATTACATTTCTTATTCTCACATTATAGGTATAGTTGTTGGTACAGTTTCCACAAACGTCGATCGCAACAAATCGCAGTGATACACAGCTGAGTTATTAACATGTAAGAGGAACTGCGATGAGACAAAGTTTTTGCAAAACCATCTGTATGTGAACGAGCGCTTTGTATTAGCAACAAAGCCACACCGGGACTTGCATCGCTGGAGCTTTTAGGCGGGCAGTTATCGTGCCAGCCACAAATGCGAATTTACGCTTTGCATTTTGAAAAATTAAAAGCGACATTTTCAATGCAATTGCGAGCGTTCTTTCCGCAGTCGGCGCGGGTAATGGCCACTCCAATCCGAAATTGCGCGGTCTTTTTTGTTGCCGACGCTTTCGTAAACACTCATTTGTACCTACTGTTTACTGAACTCTTCACTTTTACTTAATCACAAGTAAATCACTCCATTTTCAAACGATTTTCAATCAATCAATGAATAATGCCCAAATCGGCTGAGATTGTTTGTCATTTTAAATAAGGCTTTAAATTGAATTGGATCTGTCAATTTGATAAGCAGTTAAACTTTTTATTTAATATTTGAAATACTGCTTTGCTCGTACAAGATATAACAAGTATAATTATAACAAAACGGAAGAGCACAAATGTAAAAGCAACGAACCGATTGCTGCTGTTGCTCAAAGAGTAATTCAAAACATTTACAAAGTTAAATTAGTAATCAGCGTAATGTAAACAGAACTTACTTCGATTTTTAACCGTTATTTTCATCATAAAATTAAAGTACAATCCATTTTGAGGCACCCTTTCAATAGCAACAATGTAATGATAGCAATCAGCTTAAATACTCAATTTAAATAGCCAGATGTTGGATGGGGTTGTTAGTGCGTCGGCGGGCGGCGCGCAGCTGGGTCGCTCCTCCTGCCGCTGCCGCTGCTCTGCCGCGCCGCTCCACGTGCCACTGCCGCGCGCCGAGAGCTACTGCCTCCTTAATAGCCACTAATAATAAAAGCAAACGAGCGAACGACTTGTAACAAATTGCATTATCTGCCGAAATGGCCCTTGGAAAGCATTCATGTCGCCGCTCCGTAACGTTAACTCTTTTCCGTTTTGATCTTTACAAAATTGAGTTTGGAAAAGCGGATCAACCCGCTGTGTTTCTAAGAAAATTAAGTAGATTTATCTTGTTACTTATTGGATTAACATTTCTGTAGGACTTTCCGCCTCGCACACTGAAGTTAATTTACACAAAATGCTACTAACATAAGCGCCAGTAAGTGAGATAATGTAAGTATTTAAGCGTTTAAACCTTATACTATTTTCCGCTTGTGACAATTAAAAACTACTCAGCTCTTTTTATAGTGGGACATTAAATTTATCTTCTTAATTTTTTGCAAAGTGGAAACCTTCAGTGGGGCAAGAGATTAAATTAAAAATGGTATAAAAAGTTGACTTTCCGGGCGAGGCCGCATTGCAACGGCATTAATTCAAAAGTCGCCGCCTAGAGCAAATTGTCAAGCTGAGTGCAGACACGCTGCGCCTTATCCCCAGCCAAGTTTAGAAAGCTAGATAATGTAGGTGGCAGTCTGAACCTTATTTCAAAGTTAGTATTAATGTGAAGTAATAACTAACATAATATCTGGTGCCGAGTTGAGCACTCAAATAATAGTGCGCTATGTGGCTTCTATGTGCACTATTATAGAGCTGTAAATTCGGCAATTTAGTTCTAGTGGTCCAAATAAGAAGTAATAGAGCAATAAATGAAACTAACAAGGTGCGAATGTATCGACATTCAGTTCATTACTATCGGCGGTGCACGTTCCAACAACCCAGCAAATACTTGCTTTATGTTGTCGTGCAGCGAACGGCACAATAAATGTTTTTATACGAATTCTTCTTTCTTGTTCTCGTAAGCGGATTGTAGTTCGCAGACAACCTGAAGAAAATGGTTTGATAAAAAGTAAGTTGCGGCAGCTAAATGTATCAAATGATTCAGTTCATTAATTTAAATGCTATGATGTTTTTCAGTGGTTCATAATATTGAGAGACTTGTTCTAAATGTAAACAGCAATATAGATATAAGTACAAATAAGTACTTATCTTCGATCAACGTTAAACGCATGAACTTATTACATATCACTTTTAGGGGTTTCATCATTTTTCATGGGTTCACTTCAGAAACATTATAAGGTTTTTTTTGTTTGACTAATTTTACATTAATCCATCAAAGTGGAAAGTGAACATTCGCGGAAAAACTCAGAACCTTCGGAAAAACTCCTTTAAATATCTTTTGTCTTTTGATCCTTTATTTATATTCGAAATAAATATGTTTTCAATCATTTCACAACTCAGATAACCCTCTTTGATCCGATGCTCGCCCTTCCGACTATAATTTTAACATCCAAAGACCTATAAGCAGCCGGTTCGGTCACAGAGTGAGGGAGAAGTGACACTCCGCTCTCTTTGATTGATGTAAGAACACAGTTCCATCTTGAATATATTACCTACGTGTTTCAATGACCACCAAGATACTGATACTGCTAACCTATTTCATCAGACTGTTGGGCAAAGGCCTCTGCCCATGACCTCCAGTTTTGGCGATCCAGGGCCAAAGTGGACCACTGATTGTTGGTTTTGTCCAGCTCATCCCGCCAATTTCTATGAAGTCTGCCGCGACGCCCTCTGGCTGTGTCAGTAGGGCTCTACAAAGTGGTTATTTTGGCCCACAGCTCATTGGGCATGCTCACCAGGGAAACAGGCTAATGTTATTAATACAAAAGTTAATCTGTTACGTTTTCGTGAGATGGTTGAATGTACAATCGATAAAGAATCATGTCTTATTTTATATCTGGAACAATCCAGAAATATCAACAATCTAGACTAGTGACAGGCCTGTTGGTCTAGTGGTGGTGACCCTGACTGCTATGTCGGAGGTCGTGGGTTCGATTCCCACCCAGGACAAATGTTTGTGTGATGAGCACGATCATTTTTGTTCTGTGTCTGGGTGTAATTTATCTATAATATGTATGTATTTAGAAATATATAAGTATGTTTATCAGTTGTCTAGTACCCATAACACAAGCTCTTCTTAGTTTGGGACTAGATGGCGTTGTGTGATAGTTGTAGAATATTATTATTATTATTTTGACAATAAATCGTTTTAATCCGTCAAAAAAACAAAGATCAAGGTCGCTACCATATATTATGAATGTTTATGCGAATGTGGACTTAATTGAATTTGAACGTCTGTAAGAAAATAAGCTTATGGTAAGTCATAATTCAAAGTCAATTGTATTATTTATTGTGTTGTACGTTCCAGGTGTCAAAATACCGTCGGCCACACAGGCCAAAGATAGTGTTGACGGCCCTTTTGGCGCAGTTCGGTTCCCGCTCAGATCAAATATTTGTGTGACCTACAAGGAGTTGTTTCCAGTCTGAGTGTTTGTCTATGCGTTTTGAAATATTTGTAAAAGCGGGCCTTAGTTTAAAAAAAAAGGTAAAATAAGTGGATATCCCTATTTAACTCAATTGTAGAACCTTAACGATCTTGGAACAATCAAAATTCTTTTAAAAGACTTTATTGGCCGGTGTCTGGTGGACCCTCGTTTCTTTTTACGATACTATGATTGACCTTTTTAGCAACAACGAGAATTTCTATTGATACTCTCTGACCTTAGAAAAAGGGCGCAGAAAAGATACAAATCATGAGTAGCAGGGCCAATCTCTAATGTTCACGGGTGAATGGAAGACAATCATATCGGTATTTGTCTTTAGTTCTACGAAAGAGTTTATGAATTTCTGTGTAATGTGTTTTATTTTATGTAACTGTCGGAATTCCGTTCTATCATTATCACAATCAGCCTGTATTCGTCCACGACTACATTGGGAGAGGCCGTTCTATGTTCAAGTAAAATAAATAAATAATAATAATATTCCACAACTATCACACAACGTCATCTAGTCCCAAGCTAAGCAGAGCTTGTGTTATGGGTACTAGACAACTGATAAACATACTTATATATTTCTAAATACATACATATTATAGAAAAATTACACCCAGACACAGAACAAATGATCGTGCTCATCACACAAACATTTGTCCTGGGTGGGAATCGAACCCACGACCTCCGGCATAGCAGTCAGGGTCACTAACCTCTAGACCAACAGGCCAGTCAAATAAATCAAGGTGAGTATTAACATAATTAAATGGAGAAGAATTTCTATTTCGAGTTATTCACGTTGGCTAAAATATATTTATGTGAAGCTGAAGAAACTAACAACCAGATTTATGTAGGCTACAGAAAGTCGTGGAATTTCCTCAGGTTAGATAACTCGGTTTATTCCTACATTCCAAAGGGAAGTGAAAGCAGAAACATCGCCGGTGCTTGTCAGGAAATCTAGTTATTGTCGCGCTCCAACGCCATGTTGGATAACTATACTTTTAACCGACTTCAAAAAAAGGAGGAGGTTCTCAATTCGTCTCAATCTTTTTTTTTAATGTAGGTATGTTCCCCGATTTCTCAAAGACGCCTGGACCGATTTGGATTTTTTTTCTTTTGTTTGAAAGGGTATACTTCTCAAGTGGTCCCATGATCATCAGGTCAGGATCTGATGATTGGATCTTGGAGAAATCGAGAGCAAACCTCAAATTTTATAGGCCCACACATCGTTTTTCGCAAATTTTATGAAGTAATTTTATGTTTTTTTTTTTTTCTGTAGATAACCATCTAGTTGTAACTTGTAGGTTTGTGCCAATAATGTTTTGTAGGACACTACTCGTATTTTGCACGTAAATTACAAACACCTATAAAATTTTCCATGACTTTTTATTACTTGCAATCTAATTTGCATAGCAATATGGTCTTTGCAACTGCTTTTTTAACTACGGCATTCGGTTCAAATAGCAAAAATAAAAACATGAGAGAATGTGTTCCCGATACAATACGGGGTAACAAACTCTAAAAACAAAACAAAATATCGCTAAAAGCGTGTGACATTCTGGTTAGTTTCATTTGGGGAAGCTTTCGTAGCGCGTAGCAACCGTAGCAGCTACGCCGTAGCACCTGTAGCAATGTAGCGTAGAGATTTTGTTTATTATCACGGGTTTTTCAGTTTTTCTTTTATTATTTCATATTTATATAAGCGATAAAAAAACTCATTGAAATGTTAGAAAACTCATTTTTCAAAGTTAAGGTTTTTTATTACTTTCGATACTGAGAAAATGTGGGCGTACTTTTTTTTGATGAACTTTTTTAAATGACTTATCTCACTTATTGAATCTTCAGTTTGTTTTCGTTAGACCTTCAGACGTACTTTAGATCCTTCAAAATATTATATTCTCACATCCATATCTGGAACAATCCAGAAATATCAACAATTTAGACTAGTGGTTGCATATCGTACACTGGACGCTGCACGGATTAGCTCCGCACCACAGGACCGCCACAAGAAGTGGTTCCGTACTTAGCAACGTCCTACATACCTACCCACTTACTGTAAGCCGGTGTAAGCTTTACGGACAACGATCTGAGTCCTTATCACGAGTTTTCACTATTTTACTTTACAGCGTCTTTCCAGTATTTACAGCATTTCTTGTATGTAAAAACTCATGATAAGGCCTTTGTGGATTAAAACGCATGATAGTGTTTTGTTTTGTTTGTTTGCACATGTAGGGGGCGACTACATAACGAAGCTGTCAATTTAATGAATGCCTTCTTGTCATTTTTTTTTTCTTACACATGTATACTTGTTACAAGATAAAAAACGTTTATAAATAATTATAATTAATAAAAGCCCAAGTTTCGGGAACAGGGTCCAAGCTGCCGGAGGTTAGGGCTCCAGAGAAAGGAACCTCCTCATTGTAATATAAAGAAAAATACTATTTAATAGAGAAAACAGGTATTCCAATTCAATAGCAGAAATAAATGTTTTGACTTGTATAATTTTTATTTTTTTTATTTTTGGTCAATTCAAAAGTGCCTGTTACTGGCCTAATTGAAACAAAACCTTTAATTTTTCTTTTTTCACGCTACGACCTGAATAAGAGCTGAACAGCGGCGGGGACAGTTAGTTTCAAATAATGTTATATTAAATACCCCGCAAGCTCAGTATTACACTGCGTTTCAAAATTACGATCACCACTTAATTACGAACGGTGGTATAACGTAATATAATTGTAAATCAGTCAGCGAGTGAGTTGAAATGATCGGACATGTCATCGCGCAGTCACTCACCAGTTCTGCGGATAAAGCAATGAACGCGTTGACGTAATTGCTTAATTAATTATCACTTTCGGTAATGCATAGCCTGTTTATTGTGTAGCCACCGTAATATATTGCTGCTGATTATAATTATGATAATTCGTCCTTTTCTCATGGGAATGTCCTTTTTGAGTATTTCATCATCATTTTCGGTTACCGGGAATTTCTGTCACATTTCTCTGAATAACTAATGCAGCGGATTTAATATACTCGTAACTACGTAGTTGTTGGTAATTATATCTCTTGTGCAAATGTTATGTATTTTTGTTAAATTAAAGTACAAATATAGGAAATATCAATTGGTGTTAGTAGCAGGGTGCAAGGGATGCGTTTACATCCTACTATTGCATGAAATATTGAAATTAACACTGTGAAAATACATTCAAATAGTTTAATTTTTTTTATTAAGGGATCTATCTAGGTGCCCTGTATTCATCATTATTTTTATTTCCATACTGTCTATTACCAGCGGCTAGGCCTGCTACAACTCAGAAATGTTTCCATGGGAAGATAAAATCGGAATTTTAATTATCCTATGTGTTAACCAAAATTATTATTTTTTGAGTGAAAGTGTATCAAACATCGATTCATCCTCACAAACTTTCACGTTTTATAAACATAGGATTAGTTATATGTAATTATTTGCATGATTTATATTTTATTAAGTTAGT
This sequence comes from Agrotis exclamationis, assembly GCA_950005045.1. NCBI lineage: Eukaryota > Metazoa > Arthropoda > Insecta > Lepidoptera > Noctuidae > Agrotis > Agrotis exclamationis. Next base: position 11,091,494 of record OX465421.1, read on the forward strand.
ATTGTGTGTAGGTGTAAACGTAACTCCCTGAAAGTAATCCTGACGCGGAGTCCATGGATACATCTGACACATTCAGAACTCATTTGAAACAAAGAAATAAAAAGGTTTCCGCCTCGCAGTTTTAAAACTGCTAAACGATGTTATGATAAAGTATGTTACTCTGCGTAGCTATAAATTAATTTGGCACAGTTCCAACTGGGTTTAACTGAATCTCCTATAATAGCAGTTTCCATTTTGATTTTAATCTGACTTCAAATATTGAGGGGAAATTGAATAATATTAACTCAGTATTTGAAAACATGTCAAAATAAACCTCAAAACGTGTATCCTCTTTCTTATAATACCGGAGTGAAACAGGTGCATTTTTATGTATTAATAAGTTGTCCCAAGAGTTCCGGGTAGCGTGTTTACCTTTTTCGGTTTATTATTTTGTGCGACATTTCTTTTTAATTTGCTTTCTTTTTTTTTCCTTATCCTATACTGTTCCTCTGCTGAATAACGGAGTCCTCCAATTCCTTCCATTAAAATCCTCTCTCAAACCAGTCCTCGTGGTGTGTCTAGGTCGTCTAAACACTTTTTTCTATTTTAATATATATTAAATAAAAGGAATTTAATAAAAGCTCAGGGAAGCATGGCACAAAAGGGAACATGCCTATATTCAGCAATGAGTGAAAGAGGTTTGCCAATAATGATGATGATGATAAAAAGGGATTTGCACATTACTTTGAATTCAATAACATCAAATTTTTTTATTAGGTATCAACGTTATATTTCACTGCAAGTATTTAAAGTTAAATAAAAATCTCAGTCCTGGGAACACGACAGATTAGAAAATCACAAAATTGCTGTATTTAAAAATAAATCAATTCTTTCATTATTAGTTTTGCTTAAGAATATAGAATGAATGGGTTATGCTCGGTAATTGGAGCCGCATCTGGGATGAAATCTTTTATCCATCCTCCGCTATATCACTCGTGGTAATTCTCGAACAGTAAGCAAATAGAAGAGCTCTCACGACAAAATTAAATTCCATACTTGTCACCAGCATTCAGCTGCACCATCTGAACCGCTTTCGGCGCGCATAGATCTCATAAATCTCTTCTAATAAAAACATTCTCATTCCACTTCGCATTGCAAGAGAAATATTAAAGTATTAGCAATATAAGGATTACCACGTGGGTTTTCGGCCTGAACTTTCAATATCTCAATGCCAAAATTGTAATGTATTGAACGTCAGAAAAATTATTTACTAAGTAGTTAAAAAACTCCTAAAGGTCTTGGTCTAAAAATGATCGTATTTTCAGAGAAAACTTTAAAATATTTCATAAGAAATTTTCTAAGAATGTCTTTTTATAGTTAAAATAAACTTTCGTCGATATTTCGAGTTTTTAGATTATTTATAGAATTTAATTTACTGCGAATGTAATGCGATTTATGATGCGTTCAGATATCAATTTGTCACAGTTGTGCACACTGACAAACAGAGATAAAACTCAATTAGATATAAATTTTAATGCGAAATCAAACGAGAATATTTGGCAGCTCATTGCATTATTTGGTAAGTTAAATTTAAAATGGCGAGCCATTTGTCCCAAACCCTCGTTAGTAGTAAATTAGACTAATTAACCCCAGTGAGAGTAATAACTGTTTACCAACTCCAATTACAGGATTCGGTTCAAATTATTGAATTGGTTACATATTAAATGTAACACAATTGTTTTGATCGTTTACTTTAATCGCAGATTCGCGTCCCTTGCATGTTAAACGAACCTATCTACATGAATAACTTAATTTAATGGAAACAAACCCAATGTTTTACAACGAAAAACGGCAATGTTTCACTAAAAGCACTTAGATCATCTGAAGCTAGCAAGATTTAGAATGTTGGTTCAACTAATAGAACCCGGCTGGAATGTTACCTGAGTTTGTAAGAATAATATCATTTATTTTTGTAAGGCCCTGATTTCTCTGTTGGTATAACATTATATAAGTCTTCATAAGAGGGCGTCGGCGTCACTTATCGAGGGGCGGATGGTACCTGAGAGTACCTACTGCTTTAAAATAATATATTTCAACTTTTATTACGCAGGTTGTTTGTCTTCTCTGTATACTTTTATCATCATTTCTGATTATAATCAGGGTTTGGCATACATTTTAATATGTTACAAAAGAATAACATAAGCTAGATGTTGAAAGATAAAAGGAACATGATACGTTTTTATAAAGTCTTAAAGTGAGACCCGCTCGGTATTATATTCAAGAACTTGGTACATATTGAGGTAAGAATATTACGTTACAATACTAACAAATGAATATGTAATGTCCCAAGAAACACAAATATATCAGAGACAGTTTCTAAGGTTAGCCTACATTTTCTTTACATCAATTTGCATTATTGGAAAATACCGTTTGAACCTTCATAATTAAAAAAACATTTTGAGACCGATCACATTGCTGTTTTAAAATCGATAATACTATACATATTATGACAAGATTCTTGCTACCTTCGTCTTAAAGTTGAGTTTAGACAAATCCTATGTTTTTGTTATAAAATGTGATGTAAGTGTAATTTATTTCGCCGGGGTCGCGAGACTGTCTAAACAGGTAACCGTGACCTTTTTTTTTTTTTTTTTTTTTTTTATCGTGGTAAAATCATCAAATGAGTCCTCCCACCCCGGGCAGGGCGGGAGGGACTGTCAGACTTGTACTGACTAAAATCCACGGTGTCCTTCAATAGCCCTTTATATTCCGGGGTCACGGTAATGAGATAAGTCCCGCGACCCCGGCAGGCTTCGGCCCTCTAGAGGGGGGCCCCGTCATCTTGCTGACGCTCTTTGAGGCGCGCGTGGAACACAACGCGCCGTCGACCCGGGCATGGTCCATGGTCGGGCAGCGAGTTGCCCTTTACTCGCCGCCCGCATGCCCGCGCCTACGGTGGCCGGAGATCGTCTTGCGACGTCCGTCGCCGTGGGTGTCCACCACTGCGGGTGGGGCGGAGGGAGGACATTGTCCTCTCCCTCACGCGGCCCGCCTCCTCCTTCGCGAGCATGACTGCTTCGCAGAAGGAGGCGACCGCTTCCCACTCCGTCTCGCCCCGCAGCATGGCCGCAACCAATGCCGGGCGCGAGAGGTCTCCGCCTATCGCCGCCATGAGGACACGTCGGTGCTCTGCCCAAGCTGGGCAGTCTTGCACCGTATGCTCTACTGTGTCCTCCGGGCGATCTTCGCAGTGGTGACACCCAGGCGTTTCCTCCTTTCTCCTTAGACAACCTGTGTCTCCCCTCCCGAAACTTCCGTGTCCGGTGAGGACCTGCGTCATGCGGTAGGTCAGGACGCCGTGACTCCTATCCAGCCACTCCTCAAAGAGGGGTCTTACCGCCGCGATTGCGGCGTGCCCGGCCGTCGGTTGCGACAATCGTCCCCTCCATACTGCAGGTAACCGTGACCTTGGAACGAAAAGGGCAATTGAAGGAACGCGGTGGATATTAATTAGTTTCCTCCACCAGAGCGGGATGCCTTTTTTGATGACTTTATCACCTGTAAAAAAGTGTAATTTATTTTAAGCTAGTTATAGTTTAGCAACTGCCAGGCAAAAGTATTTTTCCAAGTTGCGTTACTGTAGAAATTTTACTGAAATTATTTTCGTTATGATGATCTGTCCGGTTCTGACCTCTGGTCCTAGATTCGAATCCCGAGTTGGACAAAGTGCTTTTCCAGTAAGTATTGCTCAGTAGCAGGCCGGAGTTTAGAAGTTGGCGGTATGGTAGGTACCTATGTGCTACGCACATTAAGCCCTGGTCCTGCGCCTGATCTCTCTCCTAAGCGGATTGTTGTCCGATCGGATTATGATAGTAAGGGAACAGAGAGTGCACCTGTACCCGTGTATACACTGGTTCACTGTTATACGTACTCGTATATGTCCTGCATCGATGGCTTATCTCCTCTAAAAGATTAGCTGCTGTATCCGAAAACGTTCAGAAAATGTAATAATATGTATCGTGAGACAATAATTATGATACAATTTCCATGTTGTTAGAGTTTATATTCATGCTCCAAAAATATGCGTGTAGCAAAAATCTTTATGACAGAATTTTAAATTTAAAATAAATACCATTTTATTTAAATAAAATAAATCCCATCTCTAAAACTACACGTGGTAGTTTCAAATTAAGGATTTACAAACAGTTTTGAATATTCATGATAAAAAATGCTCAAATCTAAAATATATTTTAGTATAACTGGTGTCAATCACGGGTGGACAGGTCGAATAGTCGGTGAAACAGTGAGATTAATTGAATTCTATTGCCGGTAAAAATATCGGCCAACCTATAAAAATATTCAGTTAGGTTTTTGAATAACCGAACCCAACTGCCATTGAAAAAATTCAACGAATTTCTATAAAATCAGATAGGTACCAATATTTTTGCGAATAATATTCATACTGTTTAAATTGTACCTCATACAAATATTTGACGAAGGTTCCCCATATCCGTAATTAGATTAGCTCGTATTAGCATTTATATGAGATTTTGTAGTATTCGGGTAGGTAAAGTACCTACATTCATACTTGTAACGGCTAACGACAGTTCAGTGTAAGTTGTAACAAAACATCAGCCAACAGTACTTAGGTCCTCTGTTATAAAATCTAATTTGCATTACCAACGTAACAACCTGTTTTTAGCCGTTTCGCTTGGTAACGTCACAAAGAAGTCGCTAATTACTTTATAGTTTTATGTAAATTGCGACATTATTTACTGAAGTGCTCAAGTTACTCATGAATATTACAGTTATTTTACTTGAACATTTAAAGTGTAATTGGTAAAGTTTTGTAAGCAAAAAGACTTTTCGTGGCTATATGAAATGAAACTATAAAGCTTATATAGAAAACAACTAAGTCGTGAAACTTTCTGATTTTAGTTATGACTTAATTTTCATAGACTAGACTCAAAATAATCTCTTTGTAAGAGGAATCATTAATAAATACAGATGTTAATCCAAGGATAACCGAAGGGAGGGTAGTAGAGCTCTTATCTTTGGCGAACGTTACAACAGCCGTCATACTTAACCTGAACTATGATTAAGATGGATTAATCGCGGCCGACGGGAAGTATTACTGATTGATAGCTCAATAAAAGTCACATCTGACCAACCATTTTATTATTTATAAATTATGTATCAAATACTTCTTGTTATGAAGTTTGTTCTTTGGAAACGTGACCGCGAGCATGCAGTTTTTCTCATGAAGGGAAGAGTAACCAACTTCTTGTATATGTTTTTGTATTTGTAATAAAAATATGGTTCGTATAATGAAAAAAAAACATAAAACAGTGAAAAATCCCGATAAACTTTTATTTCTTGCATTTTGGTATAATACGCGTCCCTACTTTGCATTAAACGGACAATGGACATGTAGATGTGTCCGCCCATTTTCCTTCCTTCCGGTTTTGTTTTTCCAGAAGAAGGAATGAGGGACGTTAGGGATCGCCTCTGGTCTTTGGTATTGTCTGTCTCGCATGAAAGAAATATGGCTGCAGGATTTTTGTGTGAGTAAGTCAAGATTGGATACTTTATTAGTTGGCTTGGATTTCTTATTGAAATAAAGATTTATTTTATGACGTCGCGCCTTAATAATCTTAATACCGTCGACATTTTTGGTTGAGAATTTTTCCGGCTGATATTATTTACAATTTGAATGGGAAAACAAAACTTCTTGTGTGAAAATTCTCCGTTATATCAGATAGAAAGCCGTACAAAAATGAATTGGATAATGCGCAACTCAAATGGCTGCCAAATCGTGATATTATGTCGCCAAGAGGTTTTAATAGCGTTATAAAAACGGATTTCAGCACCAGACCCAATTGAATTTTGCATACGGCTAATTAAAAGATCCTGGAGATAATCCAGACGTCGGCCAAAAGAGGGTTTATTAATATTAGGCCCGTTTTACACATGAAAGGGGTCTTGTATTGAACGATCTAGTTGGCTATCTTTCGGAGCAAAATGGTTTACTTCGCACCCCTATTGAAGAGAGGATCCTGGAGGCAACATCTTTACAAATTTCGTATCGTATCGCCGAGGGACGGAACAGTTCTCGATGTAACCGGCCGGCTTTCCGAATACGAAACTCCAACTTGAATAGAAGATCCAGTTTGTGAATATACGATAGACTTGACTAGGGAACGGTCGCCGTATGTAGGTACCTACGGTTATCGACATAAGTCAATAACATTTTTTATTTACTTGTGTATCGGTTTATTTAGTGATTGAACAGTGGCGGGCCTAGGGTTTCAAAATAAGGCAAGCCCAATAAAATTTAAACCGATTTCAAAAAAAGAAAGTTCAGTTTTCGACTGAGTATGTAGGTACCTACGTATGTATCATCGCAATTTTCTCATAAACTACTGGTTAGGTACAATAAATTAAAAGTGAATTCAAAGTTATGGTAAGTAGTTGCTTGTTTTGTAACAGGACTAACAGGTTACAGACAAAAAAAAACAAAACAGAAAGTTACAAAACGAAAGTTAAAAAATAGCTAGATAGAATGTAATAAGGAATTTAAATAAATTATTTATATTCTAATTGGAATCGTCTATCTTTCTTAAGAAATGATTTAATTACATCAGAGTAAAATGTTGGTGATCGTTTTAATTCTACCAACAATTACTGTTTTTCAATAGCTAAAATCGTATCCCCGTCCCAGTTCTGTGGGTTGTCGCACAGATCAGAAAACAACTCAATAAGTTTACTTTTTTGTTTAAAAACCGTGTTTACGACTCGCGACATGTAATTATGTCCAACGAATTTTTTGCTGCAATGAGTATCGTAAAAAGCAGCTCGTTTTGTACTATTAGGTACTAAAAAAATTACACAAAGCCTGAAGGGCTGAAAAAAATAAACTAACCTCTTGAATTCTATTGCATGATTTATACACATATGAAATATTCTTTTATGCGATTTACTAGTCTGAGAAATACACAGATTAGGCGTCGGCGTCGGGAAGAAATAAAGTGTTTTTTTTTTCTGAGCAAAGTTTACAGATTTTACCTTATCTTCGCCAATCAAAACTTGAACGCATTTTAAATCCTCACAAGGTACAATTACCTCCATTGTTGCAGGTAAGTCACCAAAACAATTGTATCACTGAGAAAATCTAACAAAACACACAAAAAACTTTAACAACAAAGCTTTCCCCACTCAAGCAAATAAAACTGAAGTGAGCTAAAGGTCACGCATACGCGTGCAACTTCATACGCATGCACGGCTTAAATCTTCCATACTGATCGATTTGTAGACGCACAAGGTTCTAACTCGTTATACGGCACAACGCTTTAGGCGCGAAAGGGACAGAGATAGTATTTGAAAGCCCGGTAAAAGCCGGTACGTGTAAGCGAGATAGCTATATATAGATGTTGCAAATACGAAACTGCGCGCGAACAATTGCGATGTAAAGTGTGTGGCGTGGATAGTTTGTGTTATTTTGATAACAATTAAGCGCGCGAACTTTTAAATAGTTCGGGTTTGATTATGATTCTCTGTCGAGCATTTTTAATAAGGCATGCCGGGCTTTTGGGCTTGTATGAAGGAACCGCCACTGTGATTGAATCAATCTTAGAATATATACGTTATAGTACCTTTTAATTCTATAGACGTTCAAATCGAATTCTTATAGTCTGTTTTTAATTAGAAACTAATGTAAAAGTAATCTACAACTTAAATTGAATTTTCTCTAGGTCCCATTTGTATCGAAACTCTAATCCTGCAATCGTATTAAGTGGATAACTTTTGTTAATGCATGTAAGTCCTACATGTGTGCCTTTTAAGTTAGTTACTCCACTGATGAATGGATATTAAATAGAATAATTCGTGTTAAAAATCGGTAATAGGTATGTTGAGATAAGAAAGAGCTGAGAAGCACAGAACCATACAGCTTTGAGAATAACTAGGTATGAATTAAAGTTGTCTGTATAACTTCAATGGTAGGTATTAGTTAGTGAATACTGGCCAGCGGATCCGCTATCGTCTCGCACACCCAAATAGTTTGTAATTATAACTTCTGAACTAGTGATTACCCAAAGTAGTTAAGACTAATTTGTGTTTAAACGGTGTTACAATGTCGATGGAAACATTACATACATTCAAGAGTCTAAAACTTAAGTGCTGGTTTGTTGTTTGTATACTCGTATTAAAGCCATAAAGTACATTTTATAAAGCCTTTAAACAAATAGCGAAAATAGTTTTAAAAATAAAAGACATAACTTTATATTACGTTCACTCCCATGCCACCATGAAGTATGAAAATAAAATGCTGCAAAGTAAAATACGTATATAGGTATGTCATGTTCATCCAATGGAGCATTCGTTTGCTTTTTGTTAATTTAGCCGAATTCGAAAGGCCCAGTGGATGAAAATTTTGGCTAGCCACATAAAAACGTAAAGCTAGAGCTACAAAAACTTCCGACATTGATGTTTTGAGTCCATGTCAAAAGGAATTTAATGCAGAGATATCATTGAACTTTTTAATCAAACCTCTGCAATATTCGTTTGGAAAATATTGGACTAGTTCAAGAATGTTTTCGTTCGCACAATATTGTTCTAACCCACAAAGTTTCATTAATATTCATCGTAAAAAGCGCAAATTTCATTTTTGACATTGATTTATGTGCCGCGCTGGCAATGCATGCACCACTGTGCCCAGATAATAGCTCTAACATCAAAATTATTCTAAAAGTTACGCACATATTTTAATGTTTTTCGATAATGGCAGGTTGTAATAACACTTTGGCAATATTTAACAAGTCCTAGTACCATTAATCATCGTCATTTCAGTTCAAATTCATCTATTAAACTATTTGGATACATCAATAATGGAGTATATAAGGGGTAATTTTGTTTTACCTAAACGTCATCGTCAGCCTTTAAATGTTCCCACTGCTGGGACACAGGCCTCCTCTCTGTGAGAGGGAGCAGGCCGTAATCTACCACGCGGGCCCAGTGCGGATTGGTAGATGTCACATGTCTTCGAATTTTAGGTTCTAGGACATGCCGGTTTCCTCACGATGTTTTCCTTCACCGTTTTGAGAGCAGTGGTGTTGAAATAAATTACATAAAGTAATGCGCCTGACTGAATTCGAACCCACGACCTACAACTCGTAAGTCGAGGCCGATACCACTGGGCCACCACTGATCACAAACCTACCTAAACGTGCTAGAGAATAAAATATTGTTGTTTTATTTGGTCACTTTTAACGTGTGTGCTAGTAATTACCCGTAACATTTATCTTTTTTTCTCATACAAACACAGACAATGCAGAATTTCACGATACAATAGGGCTTTATTGGAATATGCGTCGCTTTTTTAATAGTGACTCGCCGACCGCTTCCATATTTTTTACTGAACATTTTATTGGATGCTTTCATTTGCTTTTTATAAATATTTAGCTGGTTGTAATCAGACACTGAGAATGCAGTATTTGAGAGGTTACTTTTGTATGTAAGTTGTTTTGTGTGTAAGTATTTGATAGTAGTTATTTTTGTGAGTAGTAAAAGTAGTAATTTGAAGTTTGTTGGCAATATCTGAAACTGCCTTCATGGTTTCTTATTTTATTGACGTATTTCTAAAAACAACTTTTTTCAGTTACTCCAGTAACTAACAATGTAACGCATACTGAACTCACTCCAACCCTTTATAAGTACATTCACCTATAAATCCGACTTAATTACCAAACTCTTTGCATTAAATACAGTTGGCAATCAAGTTGAACTTAAAATTGCCGCTTCTAGTTAAACTAATGTAAATTGTGAGCGTTTCCGAACGCAGAGAGGTGGCAAATTCACCAGTATGTGACTCTCACTTCCTCTGAATGATTTTCCAAGTTATCTCATAAATACCAATGCCCGTCTTCAAACTACTCGGGACTTATGAAATACTGTTACACGTTTAAGGCTTTGCCAAACAAAGAGCTCGTCGTGGCGTGACGCTAGCGTTGCGTGTCCTTAGCGTGTGCCGTCTCTCTAAATGCCACGCCGTGCAAGCGCGTGTTTTGTGTGACATCTTACACTATTTTAATAGTAAGTGTAGCAAAACACCAATTTCAATACTTTACAATTATTTCTTTCTTTTCTTTTTTTTAAGATAAAATCATAGACAAAAATAAATTAAAATAAAAGTTATTTCATTTGATTAGGTAAAATATTAGATATTCAATAATTAAATCATAAACCTAACATAAGTAAGGACGTCAAAGACACGCCACGCTAACGTCGCGCCACGTCGAGCTCGCTGTTTGGCAAAGCCTATAAACTAAAGTCATGACTTCGTGGTAGCTTCATGTCCTCGGACAGACCAGTTATGAAATTGTGTACGTGATCAAACTATTTATGTTTGGCTTTTTTGCAGTCCGAAAGTTATGAGACTGATTTGCATGGGATGAATGCCATTTATAAATAAGCCGTGTAATGCGTGATGCTCATATGAATTCCAAAAAAAACTTTATTAATTTGAGTTCAGTTTAAATTAAGTGATGGGTGCATTTTACTACATTTGTATAGTTTAGACGAAAGTTTGTTAAAAATGCTGGATATGTAATAATTTCTACAGCTAGCAGCCAGCTTATATCTTTCATGAAAAAAGACTGAATTTTGAATGAAAGATACAAAAATAGTTGTTTTTTTTCATTTCATTGTTTTTTTGCCACCGACTTCTGAAAGAAAAGTTATTTTGTAGGTTATTTTACCCTTTTTTGTGTTTTTTTTTTGAAGGTGGTTACATTTTTTTTTGAAAAAGTTTTTTATTTTACTCTTTTTAGTTTAAATATTCAACTCAAATTCTTGTCAAATAAAGTGCACAATAAGCTAATATAAAATTCCCTATCTCAAAAACTACTGAACCGATTTTGATGAAACTTGCAGTATTCCGTAAGTTAAACAATACTTAGTACAACAAAAAAAGAATTACTTAATTCGGACTTGTAGTTCCAGAGATATGCGAACACAAACTAAATCAGTCGATGCCTTCTCCAAGCCGTTGAGGAGTTGTACCTTCCATCATCAGCTCACCCACCTGAGATGATGATTATCAGATGCAAATACTTGAACAGCTTTAGAAAATATATGAAAATGGTACTACGTGCCTATAAAATTTGAAGGTTGCCCTCGATTTCCCTGGGATTCCATCATCAGATCCTGACCTGATGATCATGGGACCAATTGGAAA